>JADBJO010000004.1:127500-135000 GCA_016801955.1 Conus betulinus | reverse complement strand
TCATCATTCCTGGCAGCTGACTCCAGCAGGACCACATTAGGAGCAAACTTGAGGCCACCCTTGTTGCCCTTCTTGGGTTTCTTCTGTGACTGCTGCTGATGCTTGTCATGGTGCTTTCTTCTTCTTCGAATTCTCTTTATCCAGGTGTTTCTCATACTGATTCCATTTCTTCAGCTGCTGGCTGCGCCGCTGCGCATTAAGAGCAGCTGACCAGAGAAAAGTTTCGACTTCTCATGGTGAAGGCCAAATACTGTTCTAATCCACGGTGCATCATTTCCATGTTACCACAGATGTAATCCATCCAGACTTGGGAGAATCGGGAGGTCGGGCAGAATTCTGAATTGCTAGGAATGCGGCTGATTGGCAGACTTTACCAGTCACCAATGGTAACAACAGCAGCAGGGGTTTCTGACGGACACTACCATATCAACTGGAGAATGGCGACAGTGATGACAGTTCTAGGCAGAGAGCTCTTTGCTATTCCTGGCCCCCCTAATCAGTCTGGACAGATCTGGAACAGAATCAAAAAAAAAAAAAAAAAAAAAGACACTGTAGTTCTGCATGCAGTTCTTGAGAGGATCTTCATATTTACAACGAAAACTGCATTTTGAAATCTTCTAGTTTCTTATCAATAAAAAAAAATTGTGTGTGTGTGTGTGTGTGTGTGTGTGTGTGCATGTGCGTGTGTGTGTGTGTGAGTGCATGTGTGCATGCACACGCACGACGAGCACGCTTAAAGCACACTTCAAAATGTTCATGTTATGAATTACATACTGTGATTGGGTATGTGATGGAAATCATATTACATCAATGATATGAGTATTTTTCATAGTTTTTTTTTCCTGCCACTTCAAAGTACTTACAATAACAGAACATGCATATTCTGACTGGGTATTCAAGTCAAGACTGGGTATGTATGTATGTAATGGAAATCATATTACATCAATGACAATGTATTTTTCACAGTTTTTTTTTTCATGCCACTTCAAAGTACTTTACAATAACAGAACATGCATTCACATATTTGCATTCAAAACACAAGAGTATGTGCATCCTGGTCTTATGACCCCCACTATCTTGTACCCCTCACTATACACACAAAAACACCACCACCACCAACAACAACACCACTCACACACACACATACAAAACACCATATTTAAACAAAAAGAATTTTCCTGGTTGCCATTGCAAAACTGACAACTGCTGACAATAATTATCCTTCTTTTGTAACTATAAACTGACTTCAGAACTACAAACACTGCACTCAACTGATTTCACTCATTTCTGGGAAAGAAAACAGCTTATTTTTGTTAGCAGACACAAACAAAATTTTTGTTTATTGCCTTTGGATTTCAATACTTGGTTCTGTTCAGTTTAACTTTTTCTGACACACACTGCCACACAAGCACACACACTCCCATGAAACATGCAGATGGCTAACCATCCTGACCATTCTCCAAACAACAGGCATCTTGTTCAATCTTTCAAGGCCTGTCTCTGCAATTAAATTCCAGATGGGGGCCCGGAACAACTCAGCAGTAGAGTGCTGGACTGGTAATCTTGGTGATCCTGGGATTGCGGGTTCAAATCTCTGCCTGGCCGTTTCGGTACAGGAGGATTTTTCCCTCAGACTTAACACTGGTTCTGACTCTTTATTTCCCATACAGTCCTTCGAATGAGACTATAAACCGAGGTTCCGTGTGTGCACGCACACATAACATCTTGTAAACACGTAAAATCCCATCACCAACTTTCAGAAGAGATGGCCAGTTTGGCCGTTGGTATGGATGACATGATACGCATAGCATGCACCTTCCCTGAAGATGGAGTATGGCACACACACAAAACTCCACTCCTTTTGTTGTGTAGATGGGATTAATCCTTGCCTGTCTATACATGGAGTGTCCACAGGAGTATCAACTTATGTACTTAGTAAAAAAAAAAATCCAGATGTCAGACAAGCAAATGAAAATACTGGAAAATGATAAGATGAAAGCCAGGGCAACAATTTCCTCTCCATCGGCAGACGCTTCTTTTCTATTCTCCCCCCATTTCTCTTGGAAATAACATCATGTCATTCTGTCATTGTGTGACCTTGGCTTACTGTTGGATCAGGACCTATCCCTGTACCAATACATTGTGAAAACCTGTCAGGCTGCATGACATATGTTGAGCGGAAAATCATTGCAAATCCTTTGCCCTTGATACTATTCTGGCATCAGAGCAAGCATTCTGTACTCAAGCACTGAAATTTATATCTCGATGGCTGTTATTAAAAACTACACTGCTCAGACCTCTCTAGTCAGTTTAAAATCTGCCATCAACCTCATCTTCAAAAAAAAAAAATGCAAATCTGAATTCTTTACACATTTCCTTTCAACAACAACAACAACAAAACCCTACACTGACTTCCTTCTGGATAAAGAACAAAATACAAAAATTCCTTTCTCTATTTCTATAGTATTTCAGGAACTGCAGATCTCAGCACTCTCCAACCTCTACCAATATCTCTCTGTTCCCTTGTTGATGACAGAATTTTACTGCACCCCCAATATTCAGTGGGGTGAACATATAGCAGAAGAATATTTCCACTATTCACTTCTTTCGCTGTTCAAACATGGAACTCTACACAGTTTCTATGTCTGTCATACCGTGATTCACAGTCCATCAACATCATCCTCTGAAATCTTTGTAATGTCTTCGTAATAATGTGAGCACAGCCACAGTCTTGGGTGTATAATTGACTTGCCAAATCAGAAGTTAAAAAAAACCTGGATTAAAAATCATATAGGGCATTTTGTTTTTAACAGAGGGTTGTTCAAACCTAACTAAGAAACCTTAAAATGCAATAACCTTTTTCATACCACTGTGCATCTATTATCATACTAATATTAGTGAGAAGGTCTGCAAAATGGAAGTTTTTTAGCTGCCTTCGTGTAACAAGCTGACCTCAATTGGTTCTAGTCAAGTTTCTTACGTTTGTTGAAAGCCTTGAAAGTCTAATTCTGAAGAGTTGCGTGGAAGGCTTGAAAAACACCAAATTTTATTTTATTTATTTATTTTTTTTAAACCTATTCACAATTTTTATTCATTATTATTAACACATTGTCAGATTTTTATCATATTTACCACACATTCAGTTCATGTTCAAACATGAATATGCATTTTTGGCATATTACATATGACCCACTTGCAACATGACTTTAATAATCTGGATGTCAAATTATGCACAAGTAAATGATTGTTTTACGGACCGACATTAACAAATGACTTTTACTTTGGTATTAATCCAAAACGCCTCCAACCCATCTTCCTATGAAAAGTCTTCAAAGTCTGAATTCTGAAGAGTTGGGTGGAAGGCTTGAAAACACCACATTTACTTTTGTAAAAAAGGTATCAGCCTATGTTCTCTGTGGTCACAGATGATTTTTACTTTTGATAAATGGTTACATACATAACCATCATGTCCGTAAACTTTGGCAGAAATAGCAGAACTCTAGTGTCATAAAAGAAACAAGACCAACCACAATAAATGTCTTAAACAACTTGCGGAATACCAAGTTTCAGAAAGCATTGTCCCCGCCTTGGCTTAAGGCTGTCAGACCAATTCACTTATGGCTAGAACACCAAGGCTACATCAAAATGTTGATATGCTCTGCATAGTTAGGCGGGGATTGTCTTCAGTCGCGACAAGCTCCTAACGTAACATTATCAGTCTCCAAAATCCCTTGAAGTCGGAGTGTGGCTGCCCACGTTTTTCAGGCAAGGTACGGCAACAACAACAAGAAAGCACTGTCAGGTTGGCCCACTTCAAATTCGAAATTTTGTGCACTCATTCATTCAGCAGTGGGTGAATCTGAATCCAGTCTGTAGATGCCTCAACAGGCTCCTACCACTTAAGTTAAGCAACTGCTGTCTTGGTCAAATTCCTTATTGCAAACCGGCAAGTAACCAGCATGACGCATGATTGGGTTCCTACTGACACCCACTGTAAGGGTGGCAGAAGGGAATGGAGGAAGCAGAGAGAGAGAGAGAGAGAGAGAGAGAGAGAGAGAGATCGTAAACACACACACACAAACACATACACAGATACATAGAAACAAACCAAACTGGTCCAAAGCAAACTGTCACAGACATTGCATAATGTTCCTAGGTACTTACTTAGAGAAACACACGATCCAACATTATTATTACCATTATTATTTAGAACATTTACACGCCTAATTAACTGAATGCCCCAGGCATTAAGAATAAACAAGAACACAACATCAAATTACAAGCCAAATAAACTAGAACAAGAAGCAACACACATGAATGAATGCACCCCGCAGTCACAAGCTCATGCCATATCCACATGAAATCACCACCTGGCTTCATCTTTTCACACTCCCTCTCCATCCACCACAAATAAACACAAGCATCCAAACACTTAATGATACTTCTGGAAACAGTGCCGACACATATTTGTATATCAATAAACACAAGCATCCAAACACATGATGATACCTTTGAAAACAGTGCTGGCACATAGTTGTGTATCGATAAACACAAGCGTGCAGTCATATAATGATAACCCTGAAAACAGTGCCGGCACATATTTGTTTATATCAATCAGACAGGAAGAGAAAAGTTTTCAAGTCTGATTTCAAAGACGACAGAGAAGCAGTGTCTGAAACTGCTGTGGGAGATGGTTCCAAATATAAAAGGGGCACCTTAGTAAAGGGACACTGACCGAAAGTTTCAGTACAAACAAAGGGAATGTGGGAGAGATGAGTACCAGAAAGAACAGATTCATGGGATGAGGTATGAGGTACGGCAGATCGGTCAGATATTGTGGGCAGGAGGATTCAAAAGATTTCTGGAAGAAAGAGGCAAGTTTTGTGGACAGAAGGAAAGTAATCAAGAATATTGTTCCAGGAAGAATGTTCGAATTACCAGTGTACATTTATAGTTTAATTATGTTGCGCTGTGTTCTGTGAGCATGTGCATGCGCATGAATAACTTTTACCTCAAAAGGGCTCTCTCTCTTTCTCTGTGTGTGTGTGTGTGTGTGTGTGTGTGTGTGTGTGTGTGTGCTACCTGTGGGTACCTGTAAGGAAGTTAAGGAGTGGGGAGTAGCTAGAGTAAACACAGGCTGTATTTAATGAGCAGTTAGTCACAGCAACAATGAATAAGGAAACTGTGTCAAATGAGGCAACTTCAAGGACAAGGATTCATGCAGAATTAGGAAGATGAAAATGTAGCAACTGTAATGCTACTAATGTACAGTCTTTGGTATGTACAGTAATGGAAAGTGCAGAACAACAGTTAGAATTTTCTGCCAGGTCAAGCTGTCCTGCTGTTTATAGGCCAGCCGACCACAATGACAGCTTCTCGGAGTATAACACAGTCACTGTTTGTGTTTGGTTTTCCTTTCTCAGTGTAGCAACTGGAATACTGTTTACCCACCAGTCATAGCATTGAAATGGAACAACATTTCTTAAGCTGATTAACACTTGAATCTTATACAGATCTGTGTTGATCATCTTGGAGGAACAACAGTATCTGTCACTGATGTGGCCACAAAGCATGCGCTGATATTTTTAATTAAAATACACTTTAAAAGGTAGATCAATGAACATCATAATGGATGAAATAACAGCATATCAACAGAAATGTGATCATTCGGGCTGCACTAACCATATGCGCAAAAAATGAATGATGCAACTGGGCATAATAACCCTATTTCGATTCTCTTTTTGTTTTCTTTTATTTGCCTGTAATGCTTGTTCCTTTTAGCCAGGTACTGTGAAATGTTTCATGCATGTGTGCACAGCATCATTACCCAAATTGTTTGCATACATCTTTTTTGAAATCTCAATTACCTGTGTGCGAGTTTGCATTTTCCACGCGTCATCACAGTCAGACATTGTGCTGAGTCACACATAATTAGTAAAGGCACCATGACATCTTCTCTGATCTGCTTTATGGAGCAATAAAACTCCTGTTGATTCCAGTTCACTTGCTTACTATAATCCATCTTTGTTTTCTTCTACAGCGCTATGTTTTTAAAATAAATCTTAATCGGTCAAAGACACATCCAACATTTCCTCATCTTGAGCACTTTCTTCCTTACTACACACATCTATTCCACTGTGAATCCATTTTAAGCCATGACCAAATCCTGCCTTTATCCACCGCTCTTCCTCCTGCCACCACTCAACCTCCCACCGCTACCCCTAACCCCCAACATCCCATCACAGCACCACCTACAACCACCCCTGTCCATCACCCAACCATCCACCGCTCCCCCTAACCCCCAACATCATATCACAGCACCACCTACAACCACCCCTGTCCATCACCCAACCATCCACTGCTCCCCCTAACCCCCAACATCATATCACAGCACCACCTACAACCCACCCCTGTCCACCACCCAACCATCCACTGCTCCCCCTAACCCCCAACATCATATCACAGCACCACCTACAACCACCCCTGTCCACCACCCAACCATCCCACTGCTCCCCCTAACCCCCAACATCATATCACAGCACCACCTACAACCACCCCTGTCCACCACCCCAAGCCGCCCCTCCCAGCTTCTGTTACTCTGACTTTTAGTGTCACACTAACTGAAAGTGCCAGACCTCGAACCAGTGGGTAAGGGTAATGGTCAGCTGTTCATGTCATTGTGGGATTCTTCTCTGCTTCACTTGTACACACATGGACACACACACACACACACACACGCACACACACACACACACACACACACCACTTCAGACACATCCCATCTGGTGGACCTTTGTCTGCCTTGGTCAAGACCTGTCCTGGTACACTGTGGAAACGAATGGTATCATCAGCTTGCTAGGGCCCAGTCTCTTCTTGTTATCAAAGTGTCATCTGACCAAAGGCCAGCAGAGCACATTCACAAACTACAGCCCTTCTAAATGCACTCTTATAACCCCCCCCCCCCCCCCCCTTCCCTCTACCCCCTTTCAACATTCATCCACAAATACGCACGCGCACACGTGCGCACACACACAGCCCCCCCCCCCCCCCCCCCCCCATCCCCACCCTTATCCATCCAAACACACACTCACAAAATACACAATTGTGCTCTTTCTCTCTCTGGCTCACCCACCCTTATCCATTCAAACACACACTCACAAATACACACACAATTGTGCTCTGTCTCTCTCTCGCTTGCTCTCTACAGAGACTGTTCACCAAGTCCCTGCAGAGATTTTTCGAGTGATGGTGGCATTTAGTGACTGTGCTGCTGGTGGCCAGCCTCTCTATCATAAGACTTATCCCTTTCCCAGAGACACTCCACACGCCGAGAGTCCAGAAACAGGCTCTGGGAGTGCAGTGATGCCCTGTCAGTGAAACAAGAGAAAGTGTGGTTTGACAGATAACCGACCGATCGCAGGCCACAATTTCGATTAAAATCCCTGGGATTTCAGGCCACGTTTATGTGAACCTTTGAGTCCTGTTGGTTATCCGCCGCAA
>JADBJO010000004.1:120000-122500 GCA_016801955.1 Conus betulinus | reverse complement strand
TAAAATTTACAATGCTTGATAGGTCTGCATTCTAAAATTTCATACCGGTTATGCAGAGAGCAAGAAAGAACGACTGCATAACACAATCACAGTTGACTTCAATTTTAGATAAAATATGAAGCAAACTGAATGTGAATACTGCCCTCATTTTGATCTTAATTCAGAGAGCTAAATACTGTGAAACAGCACTGGAGGCAAAGGATGTTTCAAGACATTACTGATACAGTGTCTTTGTGCACAGAATGAGATTTGACATGACATTTGGCCCCATCCCATGTTTCTTGCTCTCTACATGACCGGTATGAATTTCAGAATGCAGACCTATCAACAGTAAAGGGCATATGTTGCTTGTTTCAGTCTTTCTTTTTTTCATTGTCTTACTTCTTAAACTGATACAATAACAACACTTCTATGAGAACAGACATTTACTTACAAGTGTGAAATCCCTCCACAATGATATTTGTGGACCATCTGTGATGTACGAAAGTCACTTTGTCTTGTTTTCATTGGAAATACCCCTACAGTGCAGTTTAAACTGTTACTTACTCTAGATACATATGTCAGATTCTTTCAAAACCTACATGAAGATGTCAGCCCAGATTGCATTTATATTATCAAGCCCTGTCGTTAGACCATGATGCACTTGTAACAATGCACTGTGACAATAACAACAAAATTATCTATTTACATTGCGATTCTCATGAAGGAATGTAATCCAAATCATCAGTCTTGACTGCAAAAACTAACTTTGACAGCTCAAAGTCACAGTATTGTCTGGCCAATCTCAAGTATCAAGCCCCCTACTTTTGTCACTCGCCTGACCTCAATATCATTTCTCTTCATCACGGTTCCATAGATCAATATAAATTTGATTGGAATACACTTAAATGCTCTGTACAAATATCAAATAAACACACCAGTTCGTACAGTTCCAAGTTTTTTGGACGTAAGATTTAACGGAAAGATGCTTCAAGGTAAAGTTAGCTGGTGGAGTTTTGAATATTGGGCATATGCTTTGTGCCACTGTATTATGTCTAATCATGTGAATGCACAGAAACACTCAATGTGCAAATGTTATAACTGTTCCCATTATTATACATGGGCATGCCAAAAACCAGTGGGGCAGGTTCTCACGAGGATATTCTATTTACAAAAACCAAGCGTGGTAGACACCCAGAGGCACAAACACACTACACTACACTGCCATTCATTGTCATGTCATTTCCTATTTTGCACAGCATCCAGCAGCACATTTAAAGCACAGATTAGAAGTGCGATTTTCTTCATGCTAAGCATTCATGTTCTGGCACAAAATCCTAACTGAATCTTGTTAGCGGTTACAACTGTATTTCACGATATGACTGCTCGTCACTAGCTCTTTGCTCGCTCTGCTTGTTTTTGTCTTCCGCCAGTGTGTGACTGGTATCTGACCCCCCCCATATCTCACGACCACACAACTGTCTCTTCCGCTTCCAAAAATACTTACCGATTCGACTGCTAAGCGCGTGCTGTTTTTTTTTTTTTTCAAAATTACTAATTCTCCGGGTATTTCGTAAAGGTCTGCGACTTTGACCCTCCTCCCACGCACGAAAGTGTTGGTCCGGATAGGCAGGCTAGTGCACTGTATGCATTCCGACGACAGATCAGGGCGTACCCCCTGATCGGCAACCCCATGACAGGTTGACATGACTCCCACTCGGATTATGCTTTAGTTCTGTTCCCATGAACTCGGTAAGGTCAGTGAAAGAGTGCACGACCCCGATGACCGTTTCTCTCTCGTCTACCGGAGAACAGAAGCAAACTTACGTTACGCTCGAGTAGAGTCAGTCGGCAATCTTTGAAGTTTGACAACAAATCGGGTCAAGCTTACGACAAGCACAAACGGACGACAATGTCACAATCCAGCAGTTCTGCACTTATAACGAGGAAGCACAACGCACATAAACACCGATAACCCGTCGAAAATCAAGTGATAAGATAACCCACCTGGAAGACCCCGAACTGTAGAGCTGTCAATCAAGTTACTGTGTTTAGCCTCGACATTTTCTGTGTCGCGGTGTGTCAGTAGATGGCGCTGGACTCAGTTCCGATCATGTGACAGGTGTAGCTTCAGGTGTGTGCTGCCCCGTTCCCGTGGGTGTTGGCATTAATGTTTGTCACATTCTTTAAACACCATTTTCATCGAATTTCACCTCGTGGGTGTATTGCACCCGAGCAACAGATAAACTAACTCCACCACTACAGACTCTACCACAAACTCCAGCTATAGAGGTTCACGATTGTGTGTTTATGCACCCTTGAATTTCGAACACATTGCTAGGACGGAACACGCAAGCGAAATCGATGAGTACACACAAAGTTGGACACAGAAACAACAGAATAGCTAACTTCTGTATCAATGTAATTCTTCTAACGACCCATCGTTGTGGAGAAAAAAACACTGTCTACGTAAAGCTCAAGTGTTTCCAACGTCCAGTGAACCAAAGTAAAAGTAACAGTA
>JADBJO010000004.1:102500-115000 GCA_016801955.1 Conus betulinus | reverse complement strand
CTCTGCGGCGGATCTTAGTATAGCTGTGAACTGGAGGGTCTGCCTGGTGTGAAGATAATAGCATTGAACGAAATGAAAGATGAGACCAAAAGAAAAAAAAAATCCGATGTTGAGGGAGAAACAAAAATTGATAAGTGCGTACAACGCGTACAGGCGAAGAAATCATTTAGGCAAAACATGAGAAAGAATTGAACGAGAGAAATAATTATCTGGTGAAAGAAAGAGGCAGAAAAAAGAGAACACACAAGCAGAATCTTTTACTTTAGGCTGGGAGACTATGTGTTACGCAAATTTATCCTCCATTTCAGATTTACCTTTACAGTCTAATGATCGTATACTGCCTCTCTGCAGGCCTATGTGTTACTCAGTAGGCTATAACTTCCAGGAGTTAATAAATCCTCGAAATTGTTTTGTCCGACATGTGGTCGCCCCATTTGTCATTGTTTAGTTTTGTTGATTCTTGTTCAGATTTACGGGATGATTGTTCGTTGGTTGGTAGCCGCTTATTCGGTTGCTTGCTTCCATTTGTTGTTATGTTCGTTTGCTTGTTTGTTCGTTCCTTTTTGTTTTCATGCGTCGGATGGCTGATGAATGAGTGTGAGCTTCGGTAACGTTGTAGGTATGTTGATTATTCAGATAGGTGTCACTTCGTATCACTTACCGATTGTAAAATAATAAAACTGATGAATGAATATTTTGGTTAGGCTCTGGTGAAAATGGTTATGAAAATGAACAGTTCATCTCTCTCTCTCTCTCTCTCTCAATGAAAATCAACAAAAGAACAAAAATAAATCTATTCCGTGAAAAAAAAAAGAAAAAAAAAAGCCGGGGAAGATAATGCCGGTCTTTCCATTGCAAATAGAACATTATTTCTCTTCGACAGGGTCAAGATCATTATGCAATTTGTGCACGCGTCATTTGATAAACAAGCGTCACATCAAACCCAACACATGTAACACTGAATCGATCAAGGATTATAACAATGAGTGAAGTCGAACTGTTTTTAAACACGGTGTCTGTGGTACTGGCGCATCGTTTTACTTCTCTGTTTTGGCATTTTCTCTGTGTGATTGAACTGATGGAGCAAAAACAGACCTGTTCCAGAATGAAAAGGCGAAGATAACGAGTGTCTTTCCATTGCAAATTGAGTTACATTTTTTATCCGTTTATAGGCCAAGCAAGTCAATGGGACGTTAAAGCACGCCAGAATAACAATCGAGATATTAATCGTCTGCATTCCGTTTTACACCCTTGATTTGGTGTTCTTTTTCTCTTATTGAACCTGTTAAGCTGTTGGATGTGGTTCAAGTGCTTTGCACTTGTCCACCAGACCCATTTTTCTCATGAAAACGGCAGGGTCACTCTCGCTGAACGCAAAATCTAGCCTAGTGCAGATTACCTCCCTTAAAGATTTCTGAACATTTTGTCCAAGTAACTCACATATGATTGATGGTACAACAGAAAAGCACTAGATGGATGGCAAGTACAGTAAGTGAGCGTGGCTGTCAGCAGGAGCCGTAGCAGAAAAGTTCATAAGTTCTCTCTTGTGAGAATATGTGTTGATCACTTATTTCTTCAGTGCCTAAGGGTGCTTTCGTTCTCACCGTTCCCCTGTACTCTGCTGTCCCCCCCCCCCCCCCCCCCCCCCCCCCCCCCCACTTCCCAGTCTCACCCTTACTCGATTTCCTCCTTTTCGCCAGATCTTTCCTAATCCATCCTATCCCCCCCCCCCCCCCCTTTTTTTTTTTTAAACTTTGACTCATTCTTTTACCTTATGAATAGCAGCTGTCTGAAATGTCCCGACCCTGATTGCCTCTGCGTGCGTGCGTGTGTGCGTGTGTGTGTGTGTGCGTGCGTGCGTGCGTGCGCGCGCGCGCGCGCGTGTGTGTGTGTGGTGTGTGTGTGTGTGTGTGTGTGTGTGTGTGTGTGTGTGTGTGTGTGTGTAATCCAGGACAATTTAAGACATTCCTCTTATGACATGTGTCTTTCTTCCTGCTTGTTAAACCAGAAAAAGCGATCGTCTTCCGAACACGGATCGCAGGAATATTCTTGAACGACGTCGTCTGATTCACACAGCAGCACACTCACATCATCATCCGTTTGATGGAACACATCCTTCCGAAACACTTTTTGTCTATAGCTTGCTCCAGACTTGTGTCGATGTCCGACTGGTGGATTTCTGGGCCCCTGCTGTTACACTCCGACAGATCGGAATGCAAACACCGAAGCGTATCCTGAATGGGCGTGGATGTGTATGTGCGTGCGCGCGTATGTGTGTATGCGTGTATGCGTGTGTTTATGAGAGTGAATGCATGTGTGTACGAGTGCTCGAGTATGAGTGTGTGTGTGTGTGTGTGTGTGTGTGTGTGTGTGTGTGTGTGTGTGTGTGTGTGTGTGTGTGTGTGTGCGCGCGCGTGTGTGTGTGCGTGTGTGTGTGGGCGTGTGTATGTCTGTGTGTGAGTGTGTAAGTTTGAGTGTATGTGAGGGTATGGGTGTGTGTGTTCGTATTGAGATGCGTGTATTTGTGTATTTATGTAAGTGCGTACGTTTGTGTGTGTGCGCGCGGGCACGCGCGCGCGTATGTGTGTGTGTGTATGTGCGTGAGTACGCACGCGCGCGCTTGTGTGTGCTTTGTGTGTGTGTGTGTATGTGTGTATTTATTTTTGTGTGTTAATTATGCTTCTTTGCTTTGAATGAAAAAAAACGTTGGTATTCTGTTGTTGTTTTGCTTGTTTTTCTAGTAGAAGAACAATAGAAACATCATTGACACCGATTTTCTGATGCTGTTCACAGTACGCAGTGTGGATGCGATTTTCCAGAAGAGACCAGATTCCCAGATTCGATTCTGTATGGAGACAAACAGCAAACTGCTGCTGGTCGAGGAGGGGTGAGTGACCTCGTCTAGGACCATTATGACAAAGTCGGTGATCGCCCCCTTTTCTGTTTCTTCTTCCCAATCATGCCCCCACCCCCCCCCCCTCAATCCCATTCGATCCCCCCCCCCCCCCCCCCCCTCAACAGACACAAACACATTCGCTTCCTCTGAAGGTTGAATGACCGGTCCTAGGAATGTGAAGGAAAAGCTACGAGACATTATCATCTGAGTTCTTTCTGCTAAGGAAGTGGATGGCAAAACACCCCGTCTGTATGAAACGAGGATAAGTACAGGGACAAGTAAGGTGGATGGGGTAGGCGGGTGAATGACGACTTTGAAGGCTGATGGCAAGGAATCTTTGAAGAGTTGAGAGGAGTGGGGGTGGGGGGTAAGGTTAACCGCCAAACATGGGTTAGTTTCAAAGTGATATGACTGCAGGCAGAAATTATCGTCATCGTTATCATCATCATCATCATCATCATCATTACTATTCTAACCCGCACTGTCCCCACTATAGTTGCCTTGTTTGCCATTCCCTATCCTATTTTGCGCCCAATTGGTGGAGTAAGTTCGTCCTTCGTTCTTCATGGTCTTGACCGTTGCTTGTATTGCCTGAAGAAGACCGAAAACATCGAAACATGCCGTGTTTGTCTTCGTAATTTGTTTTGTTTCTTTCGTTCGTCGGCATGGTGATTTTTCTTTTAAGTTCGCCAGGCATGGGATTAGAGTGAGGAAGACAACAGGGAAATGGGAATGCTGGAATGACCAATGGTGACCACTTTCAGAGTAGTTCAACAGTCCAGGCCTTGGCACCTGCTTCTGACCTCCTTCAGCCTTCAGACGGTTGATGGCTGGCGGGATGAGCGTCACACCTGTGAACCTCGTGCTCCTTGCTGCTCCTCATCGACGGCAGGGGACTCCAGTCATGATTTCATGGGTAGATGGTTCAAGTCGGGTTGCATTCCTTATAACCAGTTGATCATCATCATCATCATCATCATCATCATCATCATCATCTCTCTCTCTCTCTCTCTCACACACACACACACACACACACACACACACACACACACACACACACACACACACACACACACACACTCACACACACACACACGCACACACACATGCGCATACGCGCTCGGGTGGACGACTAGGTTTGATTGTTTATGTGTGTCGCGCGGCTGAGAGAGTTTGCATTGCATGTGAGGTGCCGCGCACTTCAAATCTCCATTAATGACAATAATAATGATATTATTATTATCACTATTGTCATTATTATTATTGTTTGTTTGTTTGTTTTGTATTGTAATTATTGATTTATATTATTATAGCTATGATGATGATGATGATGATGATGATGATGATGATGATGATGATGATGATAATGTAACGTGACCCATTCGTACTGCTCTTCAAGAGTCATGAATGCTCACGTCCTGAAACCACTGATTCTGCAATCCTAGATCCAGGGAAGAGCGAATTATATTTTCACTGTTGAAAAAGATACGGATGAAGGACAACTGAGTTTCAGTTTACGCTGTGAACTAATGTTCGCAAGTGAACTGGTCTGACTTTATTTCGAAGTATGTATATGTAGTGGCCGCTAACATTTGAGTGCTTGGTACCTCACTTCCAGAACTTGTACAAGATATCTTAGTATGCGTGACTAGATGTGTCCTTAGCTGTGACTGGATGTGACTTGTTTTACTTTTGTCAGTTGTTAAGTTCATTTGTGATGATTCGTTCCCATTTAAACTGGATGCTTGGTGGTGGTTAGTTGGTTTGTCAGTGGACGGATGGATGGGCGAGTCAGTTCGCTTGCTTATTTTTTGTATGAAAAAAAAAAAAACACGGCTGAAATCCATCATCAGAATTATGGACAGTTAAAACAGGCAACAGATGAAATAAGAGAACAGATTATACATTTGTGCACACAAGCACGCGCGCGCACACACACACACACACACACACACACACACACACACACGTCTTTGTGTATGTGTGTGTGCTTGCCCGTACTTACTCATGCACGCAAGCACAAGCACACACACACACACACACACACACACACACACACACACACACACACACACACACACACACAAAGACCCAGTGGCGGAGCCTAATTTAAAAAGCACGGATAAGCCCTTTTGAAAAGCCGTGACCCTACTTGTGCGCCAGGTGGTTCCCCCAAACAGTCCCATTCCTTTCATTTCAATCCGTCTGCTTGGATCCACTTGGCATGTAACGTGATGGGCAGATGAAAGGGGAAAAAGAAGGTAAATCAACTTTCAGACACAGTAAACACTCTCAGAACAATGGAATCGTGCCTGTCTTTAGATGTTCGACCTCGTAAAGGTGTACAAGTTTATCGAAAAGAATCTGAGCTTGATTTATTTGCTCTGTGTATTAAACAGTTTTATACGTCGCATCGTCTGAAACCAAAACAGTTTGAAGTGTGCACAGTGTGCAATGATTTATTTTCAATATTTTTTTTTCACTTGGATACACATATTGAATACCTCGGGTATTCTCTGCATCTATTCAAAGTAGGAGCGAAATTTTATGCCCCTTTTTCTTCCTTATTTGTTGTTGTCATACTAACGAAACAAACGTAAACAAGATTGTGTTCTCCTACGTTTTAGTTATGTTGTTTCCGTAACTGTAGCGTTGCGTTTTTACTCAAACATATTTTTGTCTATGCTCATTGCAAAGTTCGCGTTCTACCCTTTCCGTTGATATATAACAATTGCTTGTTATATTTACATTAGGGGACGTAAAATAGAATTTTAAAAAGTGCGAAAATCGCGCGTCCGCAACGTACGGTGCAGTGGCTGCAGGGAAGTCTGGCTGCTCTACCGCGCCCATCGCGAAAGTATTAAGCAAGGCCTTGGCGCATTAATCTTTGGTGTGCGGCCACACCACAATTTTTTCTCTGTACATTCCACATCTGAGATAATCTTTGTTATCCAGCTGAATCTCTGGGGGAATCTTCGGTGAAGATTAGCAGGACGACCCAGAAGAAGTGGAAGGTGGGCTGGTTTGGCTGACTTGGCCGGGGTGAGACACAACAGCAGCGGGCTGCCTCACTGCCAACAGATCCATGTGGTCTTTGGACTCTGGTGCACGTGCTCCGATGCGAATGCCAAGACTACTGCGCAATCAGATCCAAACAAAAGCACGCGATGGTACACCACCAGAGCTACTAACGTCTGGAGCGACTTGAGAGGAATATTTTTGAAAATTGAGAGGAATTTCTGACAGTCACCCCAAAAACAAAGCAATTCCAGACACTTTATTTTCTATCGTTTTGTCAAGTGCTTTCTTGGAATCATTGTCTCAGCCAATATATTGCTGCCCTTTTACCTTCTTAAAGCACACTGTCACTAAGCTTCACCTCATGACTTTGCTCATCTTTGCATGTTATGAAAATATGTAAGGTTCTTCCTGACAAAGCTGAATACTGTCACCGGCCGAATTGCTGACTGGGATGATGGCAAAAAGCAACCCGAATCTGCACTTCTGTTCTGAATTTTTTTTGTTGCCTGCTTTAGGGCTGATTGGTCCAGCAGGTCGTTTTGAAATAATAACGGCGGAAGAAGCTGAACGGGAAGTAAGTTTCTAAACAGTTCTTTGGCTATACGAACGGCAGATGTGCACACTCTGCGAATAAACGTTCTTTTTCCATACGAGTAGATTTTTTTTTTCAACGTTAAGCGGAATAGCGGAATGAGGTGCGTTTGAGTATAGTAAATTCCGCCGAAAGTGAGATGGTTGACAGCTCAGCACCACCCACTTTTTTTGACCTGAGGGCCACTCTGGACATGTCGAAGTTCTGGCCTAGGAAGAGTCTCCTCTCATCATCTCATGATAAAGTGTGAGGAGAAAAGGGCAAGAGTTATTGAATTGTTCCTTGGGCGTTCTGCACAATCGGTGTGCTGCCTGCCTGGGATACACACCTACTTGTTGGACACCACATTCATCACACTGTTGTCAGGCTAGCGAGTCACCGGTCCACAGTTTTGATCTATGTAAGCAGAAACACAAAAAGGACACAAAAAAGGAAGACAAACCGTAGTCATGGTTTGAAGTCTCTTAAAAAAAAAGTCTTTCTCTTTTCTTTTCTTTCGCTCTTCTTCGGTATTCTTTACCTTGAAATATCGGAAGGGGAGATGGGGTGGGAGATGGGGGTGGAGGTCGGAGGGCGACAGGCAGAAGGTACTCTGCTCCACACCGTCCCTGATAGTTTAATTTGGGGAGGGGGAGGGGCGTGATCCCTGTGGTTCCGCCCCACCCATCCCTTCCTCCCACCCCTCGTCGATTCCACCTTCCCCCAGTTCCATGTTTTCGATGCCATCACCCCAAAACAGCCAGTACATGAATACTGACTGAAGATACTGGACAAGAAGTCCAAGAAAGTATGACTGCAGCAAAGAGGAAAGACGTTTCCTCTTATGCCAAGTGTTCCCATATGGAGCGAGGACGGCACGCCCTGCACGTGCGACATATAAACTATGAGTGACTGTCCCCAAACCATCAGAACACATTTTGAATAATATCATCAACTTCATTGTTGTTTCAGTACTATTAATGAAAATTTTCAAAATGATGTCGTCCACCTCCTTTGGTTTGCAGCTGTGAAAATGACTATGTGCTGGTTGTAACTCGGCCACTTACAACAAAGTCAAATAAGGAACGTAGATTATTTTGACGATCCCAACCTTGAACAGGTTGGAACAAGTGCAGAGTGGCGCATTTGGACGTTGATTATGATTGGAGTAAAGGAACCCAGACAAGAGTTACAGACTAATGTACAGCACACATCAATTATCTGCGATTTACGGAAAGTTTTATACATGCTCTGGTACACACAGACACACGCGTTGTCTTTTTCTGTCCCTACCTGTTTGTCGGTCTGTCTGTCCCTCTCTCTCTTTCACACACACACACACACACACACACACACACACACACACACACACACACACACACGCCCGCACGCACGCACGCAACGCATGCACGAACGTACTCGCACGGCACACACACACACACACACACACACACACACACACACACACACACACACACACACACACACACACATCTTTCTACAGCTGCCGCCGCCATGAAAAGCGCTGTGGTTGCCATCAGTTGCCCCAGCAGGGCTGGATCTAATGACGATCCAGTGTCTCTGTCTCTCCGAAATGATTCGTCTTCCATCATCGTCCATTCCGCGGCACAACTGGGGTGTGGGGAGGGGGGAGGTGTGTGGGGGGGAGGGGGGGGGGGGTAGGTCCATTAGGACGGTCCGTTGGCCGTGTTTGTTCTGTCTCAACGCATGCTGCTTTCTTTGGTTATTTTGCATGGCTGGCGACATGAAAAGTTCTGTTTAGTTGAACACAGAAAACAGCGATCGAGGACTCAAGAGAAGTTAATATAGCCCTTCCTCCATCTCCAACATCCCCACCGACTCCTCCCCCCCCCCCCCCCCCCCCCCCCCCCCACACTCTCTCTCTCTCTCTTCTTCTTCTCTGTCCTTGAACTTCTGATATTCGTCTGTCGGACTGACTAAAACAAGAAAAAGGAAGGATGCATATCATACTCGGACATACATAGAGACTGCCTTCACACTCTTAAACACACACACACACACACACACACACACACACACACACACACACACACACACACATGCGCGCACAGTGGCACGCACGCACACACACACACACACACACACACACACACACAGACACAGAGTTCTCAAAGACCTTCGCTCGGCGTTTAGTGCGTGGTAGGGGAAGAGCGAGATAAGCAGGGGGAAGAAGGGGAGAGGGCATGGACGAAGATCTACACTGTGACGGTCCAGTCGTACATCTGTGCTGGCATTTATTATGGGTCTACCCAATCACAGGTCTGGTCTTTGGCTACAGGTCGATTTGTGACAAATAATCGGTCAAGGCCGACCGAGTTGGTGTGTGTGTGTGTGTGTGTGTGTGTGTGTGTGTGTGTGTGTGTGTGAGAGAGAGAGAGAGAGAGAGAGAGAGAGAGAGAGAGAGAGAGAGAGAGAGAGAGAGAGAGAGATGTTAATTTATGACAGCTAGGGTATGGGTGTGCGTGCGTGCGTATGTGTGTGTATATTTGTGTATGTACAGGTGGGGTGGGGATGGGGGAGGGGGACAAGGACATAAAAACTTAACTTACATATCTGCCGTTGCCTTAAAATTACGAAGCCATCCCCTCAAACACAGCAGTACCTTACACTTTAAAAGAATTTGCAATAAATCCCACAGGTAAAAACAGAGAAATCTGTTTGCCTGAATTAAGAGAGAGAGAGAGAGA
Source organism: Conus betulinus (assembly GCA_016801955.1). NCBI lineage: Eukaryota > Metazoa > Mollusca > Gastropoda > Neogastropoda > Conidae > Conus > Conus betulinus. The sequence goes on along the minus strand of JADBJO010000004.1, from coordinate 105,783 downwards.
GAGAGAGAGAGAGAGAGAGAGAGAGAGAGAGAGAGAGAGAGAGAGAGAGAGAGAGAGAAGCAGACAGACAGACAGACAGACAGCAGACACAGAGACACGGAGAGAGATTTTTTTTCCTCGCCTTCCCACCCCCTAACACCTTCTCTCTCTCTCTCTCTCTCTCTCTCTCTCTCTCTCTCTCTCTCTCTCTCTCTCTCTCTCTCTCTCTCTCTTCCACCTTAACGTCCTTCGATACCTCCTTCTACGTATTTATCCATATTTCTGTTTCTTTCTCTCCTGCTCATCGGATGAGTGGACTGATCCCATCAACAGGAACGCGCACTTGGCGCTAATGGCACTGGGTCTTACTGGGCAATACGCCTTATTGCAACTGGGACCCAGTGGGACTGGAACGTAATGGAAAAGCGGTGGTTGAGGCTGAGTCCACTGCGCCCCGCTTCCATAAATGAGTAAGGGCAAATTCCATGGGGGCCCAGCATGATGACACAACGGTTCTGAGGCGTAATGGAATCACATTTCAAAAGTTGACTTCATCAGGGCCGTTTCGAACCTGAGCGCTAATGACGCCGGGGCCTAAAGGCCGGTATTATCTTGTACAATCACATCATTCGTCAGAAAGCAAATGGGGAAACAACGCAACATCATATTCCCTTCTCTATTTCTGTTTCAATACAGCCTCTGGTCAATGGCAGGTATTGAATCTTTCATCACGGCGGGTTACAAAGAGCACAACTCACCAGCCTCCATGGCAAAGTGGTTAGCGTCTGAGGACTCCCGGCTGGGAGGTCGTAGGTTCAACTCCCTTCAGAGCCATTTGTTTGTGGGATTTTTTCTGCACCGACCGGCTTCTACCCATAGATGAGTTCGCCACGGGCTCAGTTGGGAAAAACTGGTACCACACAGTCGAATCATCTACTTAATGGATGCGTCTCTCAGAGTGTTGCTCAAATTTCCTGAACAACACTGCAGGTGTCTGTATTTCTCGGGGGGGTTGACGCTAGGATATCTTATGAAAGTCAGCGTAGACTACAGCCCTGTCTTGCTGTCTCGGACCAAAAGGGAAAACCGTAGCATCATGTTCATCATCCTCATCCTCACCGATCAGCATTAAATAAATGAAAAAGGATATCAAAATCCGTGGCCCTTCATGCCCTGCTCACACGGTGACCTCATTTTTGATTGACTCTCCACGTCCAAGGCCTTGCTGTGATTCTGTCGCGGTCGCCAGCACTGGCAACTTCATGGAGACTGTCACTGGTCGGACGTGGTGGCGCCCTCCGGAGGGAGAGCTCACTCACGCCGGCCCCGCGACTAAGCAATTATTGTCGTCAGTAGAGGGCTCAGTAGGTGATGTCCTGCGTACGTTGGATCAGAACAGGCGCCACTGAACACCACCGAAGTGACTCAGCAGCAACGCAGTGCCTCCTCTGGTGGATTGCCTCCTGACGACTTGACATTGACTGGTTCTTGTGGACTGGCCGGTGCCGGGGCTTTGGCGGGCCGGGCTGTGGACGAGGTCTCGGAACGAGCGGCGTGTGTGCAGTGTTAGTGAGGTGGCACAGAAGATGGGACAGAACAAACAAGCAAAAAAAAAAAAAAAAAAAAAAAAAAACCAAACCAAAACAAACAAACAAACAAAAAAAACACCCACCAAAAACAAAACAAACAAACAAACAAACAAACAAAGGAAAACCTTTAGAAAACCGCAACGACATCGGTTTTGGAGTCATTAAAACAAACAAACAAACAAACAAACAAAAGGCCGGTCAAAGTGTCAAGATTGGAGATTGTTGGGAGACACTTCAGAGAAGCCACCGCCGTGTTGTAACTGAAGCGGACACTTCATTCGCGGTGTTCGTTTTCTTTTCTTTTTCTTTTTCTTCTTCTTCTTTTTTTTTAATACAGCCAATATTCGATCATCGTTCTTTCGCGCTACAGTTTGAGCCTGTGCTTTGAACAATATGGATGGCTCAAAGACAGATGAATTAAAAAACGTACATAGGAGAAAAAAAGAACATACCAAATAGTTTCAAACTCTTACACGGCGAAGAGAAATTTTCAGCGAGAAAGCGAGAAATTTGTTCTTTCCGAGGAAAATTGTTTTATTATTATCATCATGATTATGATGATTATCATTATTGTTATTATCATTGTTGTTGTTGTTACCAGAATCGGAAAGACGACACACTGTGCTCTATCCTGTTGAAGAAAAGAGCTGAGTTTTGGTCAGATCAGTCTCAATTTTCCTGTTTTTTCTCTCTCTTTTTTTTTTTGCTTTAGAGATCATCATCATCATCATCATCATCATCATCATCATCATCATCATCATCATCATCTTCTTCTTCTTCTTCTTCTCCCCCCCCCCCCCTCTCTCTCTCTCTCTCTCTCTCTCTCCATAGCAGTCTCAGTTTATACTTTTTCGAGTTTCATTTTCTTATTGTCTGCCTGTCTGTCGTCAGTCTGTCTGGTTTTCGCGCGCGCGCGCGCGCGCGGGGGCACACACACACACACACACACACACACACACACACACACACACACACACACACACACACACACACACCATCCCTTTCTATGCATACGTATCACCAAAATTGTGTGTAATAATCATATTTTCCAAATCATGACCTTGATCTATTTTCTACGTCTGTGCTGATAGGAAAAGCGGAAACACTTGTTAACGTATATGCGATGCTTAGGTCTTTATTTGGTCAAAAATTTCATCCCCCCCCCCCCCCCCCCCGCCCCCTGCGCGCTTTTTAAAAATGTATACCAATGGCATATTTGCACTTTTCAGTCAATCCTAAGTTGATCCCTGTGATATTGAACGCTGGCAAATCCCATTCAAATCTTTGCAGATAGGAAAATAATAAGAATAGCTACTTATACACAAGGTTTGCAAATCCCATTCAAATCTTTTCAGATAGAACAATATTAAGACAAGCCACTTATAAACAAGGTTTGCAAATCCCATTCAAATCTTTTCTGACAGAACAATAATAAGACTAGCTACTTATACTCAAAGTTTGCAAATCCCATTCAAATCTTTGCAGATAGAAAAAAAAATGATAAGATAAGCTACTTATAAAAAGGTTTGCAAACCTTATTCAAATCTTTGCAAACAGAAAATAATAATAATACCAACCTACTTATACACAAAAGTTTCAAAATACCATTCAAATCTTTGCAAATAGAGAAAATAATAAAAGAAGCTTTTATAACAAGGCTTGCACATCCCATCCAAATTTTTGCAGACAGAAAAATAAGACTGTATACACAGACA
>JADBJO010000004.1:90000-97500 GCA_016801955.1 Conus betulinus | reverse complement strand
GATAGAAAAGCAAGATGTGGAAAAAGAAGGAGGGAGAAGAAGAAAAAGCAAATAAGGAGGAGGACAATTATGAAATAGGGTGATCATGGGGGGAGGGGTTGAGGGTTGTATACATTGAGACGAGAGCGACGAGAGAGGAGCAGAGGAGGATAGTGAGTGATGAGGAGGGATGGATAGGAGGAGAGGAGGAGAGAAGAGCCGAGAGGTTTGACGATGGAGGACGAGCAGACGAGAGAGAGAGAGAGGAGGAGAGAGCCACCCCAACGACCACCCGCGAAGGAGAAGAGAGTTGAGAGGGGGAGGCGATGAGCGGATAGAGAGAGAGGGGGGGGGAGAGAGAGCGAAGTGAGAGGAGACGAGAGGAGAGGAGTTGGAGAGCGAGAGAGAGAACCGAGGAGAGAGAGGAGAGAGAATTATGCCAGACAGACAGAAGAGGCAGAAAGAAGAGGGAGGACAGAGAGACAGACGAAAGACAGACAGATAGGAACACACACGAGACAACAGACAACACCACACACACCCACACACACACAAGACTAACTTTAACGCCGCACGGACCGAGAGCAGTCAAAGACTCAAGACTCAAAAGTTTTAATTGCAAAGGCCACCGACCTATCTGCAAGGAGGTCAATAATGAACAAAATAGAATTCAAGTGAAAACCAGGGCACGTCGCATCCACACACACACACAATCATAACACACACACACACACACACACACACACACACACACACACACATGCCACTTGTGAAGAGTGGGAAGAACAAAGCAAAAACAAACAGAAAACATTTCCTGTGTAGGAGAGGCGAAAAAAAAAACAACGAAAAAAGCAGGTATAACATTTTTCCTCTAACAATGTTAAATTTAAGACATTTCTAGTAGTTTCTCTTTTTCGCATTGCATAAAAAATAAAAACATGGCTACAGAGCGGGTTACATCTCTTTTCTCATTCTGCAAATAAAAAGGTTAGCGGTGACTGATAAACGTTTTTGAAGAAGGGTGAAATATACTTTTCTCTTAAGTCATGGTAAGATGGACATGAAGCAAAAAATGTAATTCGTTTTCGATCTGATTGCAGAATGGACAGTTCTTAGTGTTGGGTTTGTATCTTTATGGACATTTAAATCGCTTACTCCCAGCCGAAACTTGACAAAAATATTTCGAAATCTCGGAATAGTAATATCATGTAGATATTTTTCAGGCTGCAGCAACGATTTAAACAAGCGGTAAGTAGAATATCTGTCGCTGTTTGATAACTTATCATTCCATTCTTGTTTATAACAATCAGTCATACGTTGTTTCAATTCACGCAGAAAAAGTTTCTCGCAACCCGCCCCCACCATTTAGCCAGACAAAAGAAAATCCAAATACATCTAGACAATGTTTTATAGAAAGCACCCAATTCGTTTGAAAACTAACATTTTCTATATTTTGTAGTAATCTCATTTTATCCATTTCGTATGCTTGTTTGGTAGCCTTGAGAGAGGTAAGTTTTGTAACTTCAACCAGTATCGCACTGCTCTTATTGTGCTGTCTATATACAAAGGATATCTACCCAGCTCTCCATATGTCATTGTGTTTGGGGTATTTGGAGACACATTCAAAAAACGTTTACACGCAAACAGATGAGGTAATTCAATGCAATGGAAACGAGACAGACCCCAGATTTCTGCTGCATACAACAACATTGGCTTCACTTGAGCATCAAACAATTTAAAAAAGACAGATCGATTGTGAAAGAGAGAGAGAGAGAGAGAGAGAGAGAGAGAGAGAGAGAGAGAGAGAGAGAGAGAGAGAGAGAGAGTGCGTGCGCGCGTGTGTAGGAATAAACCCAGAGTTCTGTGTGTGTGTGTGTGTGTGTGTGTGTGTGTGTGTGTGTGTGTGTGTGTGTGTGTGTGTGTGTGTGTGTGTGTGTGTGTGTGTGTGTGTGTGTGTGTGTGTGTGTGTGTGTGTGTGTGTGTGTGTGTTTCTCATGCTCATTCTTGACGATACTCTTCCGATTTTATCCTTGGAAACACAAATGGAGGAGGAGAGGAACAGCAGCTAAGGACACCGAGTTGGCAAGCAAACGCCGAAGGGGCGGGGCCTGAGCGGAAAGCCAGGGAGCAGTCTGCAGGGTCGTTAACATGGTAATGGCTCTCATTGCCCACACTGTCTCACACCGACCACTGCGCCACCTACCTGTGGTCACTCTGTATTGGATGGCTTCGATCTGACCATACTCACCACAATCCCTTCTCTCTGTCTCTGTCTGTCTGTCTCTCTTTGTGTGTCTCTGTCCGTGTGTCGAAACGTTTGTGGTTAATGCTTGCAAATATCTTGGTATTTACTTTACAACCAAAGTTAGTTTTGAGTTTGCTTGTCAAAATAAAGTAAATAGCAGTCATAGTTATTCTTCATATTTGTACAGGTTGGACTGCAATTCATTCAGTGGTTTTATTAGTAAATAGATTCACAGGTGCAGCCAATCTTGCAGTATGGAGCAGAAATATGGGCTTTTGAGAAAGGTGCCGTAATTGAATGAGTTCACTCGTATGCGCTGAAGCGCTTTTTGAATGTAGATCGTAGAACACCCAATGATCTGGTTTAAGGTGAACTTGGGAAGATATCCTATTCATTCAAATTCTTATTTGAAATGTATAAAATACTGGCTCAACTCACGAGAATGGACGACTGTAGGATACCCTATAAAGGTTACAGGATGTTGTGTAATTTAGACAACAATGGTAAGAGGACTCGGGTTTCCAATGTTCGACAATGTTTAACATTCGTATGGGTTTGGATTTGTTTGGGATAACCAAGGTGTTGAAAATATATTAGGATTTCTAAATTCTTTTAGACAGAGGATTATCGCGTGCAGATGGCAGGACTGGCATGACCAAATGCATCATAGTGGTAGATCTGCTCAGTAAACATTCTTTAAATCGACCCATATATCCGAGTCATATACTAAGACAAAAATGAATAGATACATTAAGTGTGCAGCGACAAAATTTAGATGTGGTGTACCTGACATTGCTTGTCATCACTTTAGGTATAGCAATGGTGTTGAAAATTATATAACATGTCGACTATGTAACAGAGCAAGAGAAGACAAAATGTACTTTTTGTTTTTTGTCCTGCTCTAAGCGATTTAAGAATAAAACTTATCTAAATCCAAGGATAACATAGAGCCGTGTATCTTCAAGCTCATTCTCTCAATATCGAAAAGTAATGAGAACACACTATTGCATTTAGCTTAGTATGTTTATGAAGCAAACAAGAGAATTCAGACTGCAATATCTTGATTTTTTTTATACTTACCCCATTTCATCATTTCATTTTGATTCGTGTTATTCATGACATATATTACATTTATGAAACCCTTTCAGTATGGACCTTTGGCCTTAATCTGAATAAAGATTCGCATTCTCTCTCTCTCTCTCTCTCTCTCTCTCTCTCTCTCTCTCTCTCTCTCTCTCTCTCTCTCTCTCTCTCTCTCTCTCTCTCTCTCTCTCTCTCTCTCTCTCTCTCTCTCTCTCTAAATGTGCCTGAACGAATGTATATAGGAATGTCAGAAGCCTTTAAGTCAAACTTCTCTCGCCAAACAATATGGTGTAGGAGGTGTGCTCCACAGACACGGATGTAGTAGAGAGGGAGGTGTGAAGTGTGTGTGTGTGTGTGTGTGGGATTCCAGGGTTCGGATATCTTATTTCTTCCCCTTGGTTGTATTTAAAAGAGAGAGAGAGAGAGAGAGAGAGAGAGAGAGAGAGAGAGAGAGAGAGAGAGAGAGAGAGAGAGAGAGAGAGAGAAAAAATCTTGTTATCTTTTGGAAGAGTGCATTCAAGACTGAAAAAAAAAAATCAAAACAACACTAAAACCAGCGTAGCTGTACCGAACAAAACAAAACAACGAAAAGTCAACGCAAGAATGCACCATCAGTAAATGTGGAAACTGCGAGGAAACCACGCTCTTCATTACCCCCTCCCCTCCTCACTCCTACCCGCCATCCCTTCCACACCCTTTCTTCCTTGTCCTCAACTTTGACGAGCGTTCTCCGTTTTGCCAGTTGAGAAATCTTCATCTGTCCCTGTCCCTGGTGTTGTAGCTCTTTACCGGAAAGTTTTGACCGGTAGACCGAAGAAACTCAAGTGAGAAAGAACTATACACCGAGACGTCGTAGGAGGAGCAGTCCCTAAAGCGCAAGTGTTTTGACCTTTCACTGGTAAAACACTACAGGTGTCATGGGTCAACATCCAGATCATAACTCAGGGATCTCCCTCTGCCTGACTGCCATTTTGTTTGCCGCTACCTGAATTCGAACAAGCGGCCACACACCACAAGTAGGATTTTGCCCTGAAACATTACATCCTCCATGTAAGCGTTTTGAGGCCTACCTTAAATCTGAGCCGGCATTTAATGTTGAACTGATAATCGATCAAAAGAACAACTCCCTAACACGATATTCCTTGGTTGGGAGGATTTTCATCCATGAGATCACAAACAATCTTCCAATACGTAATCTTCCTCTTCCATTGCTCTCACCCGTGCGTCTATCTTTTCGCCAGCTCGAAGCGACCAATAGTCGCATTCCTTTGATTTCAATATGTCTGCTTGGAACCATCTGGCTTGTATCTCGATGGCCGTATGAAAAAAAAAAAAAAGAGGATAATCAAATTTCAGACACAATAAAATTCTCAAAGCAATCGAATTGCGCCAGTCTATGAGTACTTGACTCCTTAAGCAAGGCTTTAGTGCATTAAGTTTTGGTGTGTAGCCAGTACTTCCAGAATGGTCGGGAGGTGCAAGACAAAGCTGTCTCGTCACAAATGTCTTATTACCACGTACCTATCGGACATCTGTTTTTCAAGTTGGAAAGTTTAAACTTTAGTCTTTTTCTTTCTTTTTCTTTTCTTTTTTTTTTTTTTTTTTTTTTTTTTTTTTTTTTTTTTTTTCTTTTTTTTCTTTTTTTTTTTTTTTTTTTTTCTTTTTAGAGAGAGAGAGAGAGAGAGAGAGAGAGAGAGAGAGAGAGAGTTACAAGTATGTTCTTCCTGTAATTTTTCGACGAAACAGATAATGTACGAACCGGACAGTACCACAGCGAATTACCATGGAGCAGTTATTATAATGGCAGATTCCTCTTCATACAATTTTTTGTGGACCTAGAATGAGCTTTTGACAGTCTTGACAGGCAGTCATCTGGAAGATTATATGCACTACAACGGCTTTCCACCAAAAATTTGTCATTAACACCTTAACACCTGTAACGACAACCCCACCTATCAAGTTATACACAGTCGAAAAAAAACTGATCCAATTCAAGTGCGAACTGGTTTAAGGCGGAGCTGCCTTCTATCACCATCTGTATTCTTCCTGATGGTCGACTGTCAAAACTCAATACATGGAAACACACACACACACACACACACACACACACACACACACACACACACACACACACACACACACACACATCCAGCAGATATTCACCAAACGACTTGAAGACTTTGACTTCTCTGATGATGTCAGTCTCCTCTCGCACAGACACCAGGATGATGACACAGAGACAGAACTATCCCACCTGGCCGAGGAAGCAAAGAAGACAGACCTCAAAATGATCATTAGGAAAACAGAAGTAACACCAGTGAAAAAGAAGTAGCAAAATGTATTCATTCAGGAGATGTAACACATGTATCAACTTGGAAAATATGTCAACCTGGACTGCGCCGTTAGCAAAGATGGTGGAACGGAACAAGATACCCAAAGCCGCCTGGACCCATATGGGTTGCCACAGTCCTCTCACTTCAGAACGAGAACAGGATTTTAAAGATTAATGTGGCCTGTTTCTTGGTGTTTTCTACAGTTCAGTAACATGGAGAAGAACTAAGTCCAACGCTTACATACAACCTTTAGACATTTACTTACACAAGCTTCACGTTCATCTTCAACATCAGATGGCCGGTAGTCATTTCTAACAACTATCTGTGGAACAATACTACATAATCCATGTAAACGTTTGGAGGTCTGCCATACGTTTGCGCCAGCATTTATTGTTAAACTGATAATTAATCAAAAGAACGACTCCCACCAATTATTTCCCATGTTTTGGGGGATTTTCACAAATGAAATCACATACAGTCTTCTTCAAATACATGACCTTACCCTTACGTCACATTTCAGGCCTTTGTACTCACCCGTGGCCCAATCTTTGCGCAAGCTGAAAGACCTCAAATTGTCCCATTACTTTAATTTGAATCTGTCTGCTTGGAACCACCTGGCTTGTACCTTATGGCCATATGAAAGAAAGTGAGGAGAATCAATTTTCAGACACAATAGAAATTCTCAAAACAATCTAATTGCGCCAGTCAATAATACTCGACTCCTTAAGCAAGGGCTTGGCGCATTCATTTTTGATGTGCGGCCTGTCGGGTATAGTCGTTAGCGAGAGATTGTAGCACAGCATCCTTGTGACCATAATGGGGCAGACAGTTTGGCTTACATGACACCGCAGAGTGTCTCATCTTGTTTCACAAGCGATAGCATATGCTTATTCAAGTCAAACAACAGCACCTTAAAGTTTACGCAAAGTATCATGGCTGCTCCCCAAATCGTTTAACACAGACCTGCATTCACTGAAGTTCAGCAGCAACGGGCTGGCAAAGTACAGCGACTTCATAACTACATATGAGGAAGTCAGAAAGCACTCAAATCAAACCCCGGAATCCTCCATTATAGGTAAATAGCGCCTGAACTGACTGGGCCGTGCAGATCACGTTTGGCAAACCAAGTTCTTTGCATTAGACCCACTGCGACACGGGGCTGTGTGTGCGTGTGTGTGTGTGTGTGCGTGTGTGTGTGTGTGTGTGTGTGTGTGTGTGTGTGTGTGTGTGTGTGTGTGTGTGTGTGCAAATTTGTGTATGTCTGGTGCATGGGGAATCATGATACTTGTTGTGTGTAGATTGCCTACTTGCATCGCAGTTAGATTCTTCTGATCCGTTCTTCTTTCCTTTCTTTTAAATTAAATTTAAGATTTTCTACAATTTTTCCCTTATAATATTTAGCATTGCTCTTTTTCTTTTTCGTATCAATGTTAACTATGCAAACCGCCAATGTGTTTATTGTTGTTAAATTTTCTGTCACCGAGCACATCATATAGCTATTGTTTGTTGCCGCTTCAATTCAACACTGTTTATGTACACATCTGTTCAATAAATAAATGCTAAAAAAAAAAGTTCTTTGGTAGACACCTTCAGAAAGAAGACGACGAGAACGGTCAGCGCTGACCAGGCAGCAGACCGTGCATCGTGACCCACAAATCATGCGCAGGAACTGGAGCCAGGACAGAATGGTGACCGCTGACCGATCTCTCCAGTAAGTGATGACCGCCTCATTCGTACGACGACGTGGAAGCTTCGAAGTCCCATTCACACACCCCCCATATCAGATGATAGGAAAAAAGCAGCAGAGCTAAAAAAATTTGATCCCTGACATCTACTTTTGTCGGTCAAATAAAACAAAAA
>JADBJO010000004.1:85000-87500 GCA_016801955.1 Conus betulinus | reverse complement strand
CCAGGGGAACTCTGGACCATGCCGAGAGCATGTCTGCCTGTCAGGTCCGTGGGAGGGGTTCCACACAGCTGCACTATACCGTTCCATCAGCAGCTTCATTATCACCCTGCCTCACAGTGGGTCCGCACGGTCCTAGTCCTTGTGTGTACGGCAGAGACGGGCACGTGCTACGCTGCTGGTCAGTTTGGGAAGATTGAGAGATTCTGACTGTTAAATCGTTGTTTGTTCTTTTGGGGCATATAACAAGAAATCAAACACACGGAGTCACTACTTCGTGGCAAACGACTCAATAGCAAGAGCAGAGAGAGAGAGAGAGAGAGAGAGAGAGAGAGAGAGAGAGAGAGAGAGGGGGGGGAAAGAAAAGAAGAAGACGAAGAAGAAGAAGAAGAAGAAGAAGAAGAAGAAGAAGAAGAAATACTAAGCACATAAATATAGTAATCAAGAAATGCGGTACGGAATTTATTATTGAAACTGCAATAGAACATTCCAAAAACTCCGATAACAGGCCTACACACGCTTCTCGTACACAGGGATTTACGTAACTTGCAACTTCTTCCCAGTACAAAATAAATTACATAGATTGACCACTGATGAACATGATTGACGCTTTCGTGGTATCATCCAGTTTTTAATTACAGTTAGCTGTGTTTTGGGTAAGCTTATTGTGGAACAAAAAAAATCGGTCCCCGAAAGTTACATAGCTCCTCCCCCCCCTCTCTCTCTCTCTTTCTCTGGACTATTTCAATCTTATGTCACATGCAGATGCCATCAGAATCATTATCAAAATCTTGTCAACAAAGCTGAACCCCATGCTATACTTACCTAGGTCACTTGGGATTCCAGGATTGGGAAAGAATTATTGTTCAAAAAAAGTATCCATTTAGATATTGATCGAAATAAAGTAGTCTTAGAATAGTGTTCACAATAAAGTATAAAAATTATTCCAACATATTTATGGGACTGGGACAATTTTTTTGCCAAGATCTTTCCCATTGCTAGTTTTGATTTTGACAGGAATGCTTTTACTGGCAACAAAAATGAACAATGGAAGATGCACGGACAAAAAATCCAAAAGTCTGACTCAAACTGACGAGAAAAATGCTTCGTTTCCACAGTCATAAATGTACACGCGCGATGATCATTTTCGTTTCAAAGGGTAGACAATTCTGACCATTAGGATATATTTCAAGACTGATTCACAAGCCACTTTTTTTTTTAAGTCAAAAGAACTTAACGTTTTGGAAATACTGCATGTACATTAAAAAGTTTTTATACAACTTCTACCGGCCACAATCTACTTTAATATCTCATGTGAAATTGTTTATGTAAAGAATACTGCGTCAACATTTCAACGTTTGAACCCACTAACACCATAGGCATAACACCAAACCAAACCAAACCCCAAAAGAAGAAAGGGGGGGGGGGGGGGGGGGGGGGGGGGGTTAAAACAAGAAATAAAAAAACAAACAAAAACAAAAACCCGAAACCAACACGAAAGAACTTACAAAAAACTGACAACTCATGAACATCACCTTTGAGAATTGATGCACAAGACTCCGAAGCTATACCGGAAGCACGACAGTCTTTAACAGACAATAAGTGACACTCTTGTTTAAAAAACACCAAAATTGTTCGTTTCGTCCTCTACTTTTCTTTCAGCTCAATAGCGCAACGCGGGAAAAAAAATATCAAATTAGGACATTTAAACTAGCGCATACCTCAAGGAATGTCCACATCATAAGAACCACATTTAATCTTTTCACCGAATTCGATACAATCAGATCGGCTCAGTGCCTTCTGGGTAATCTTGCGTATATACAGGTAAATAAACCAACCAACTGACGTTGGGAAAGACGTAAAATTCATGGCAAGGATATGACATGAAATCAGCTCGGTGAAATGTCCAACGACCTGCGTTTTTGGACCCAGGAAGTTATATTCAAGCCTTAGGTCCATACCCCCCCCCCCCTCCCCCTACACACACACACACACACACACACACACACACACACACACACACACACACACACACACACAACCCCGTCTGATGATCTGAGAGACGGTCAGTCCCTAACCAGCAGAACAACAAACTCTCTAAGACTATTGGTGCGATCATGGCAGTTCCTTAATGGTGTTTGGTGGATGCCAGACTGGTTCGAAATGGAGGCGTCTCACGGTGAACGTGATGTTATACCCCCGAGCCAGTTAGGAACACCAGGAGTCGAGATGAACAACGAAGGTGATAACGACATGTGATATTTCTTTCACGATGGCTGCGGCTGGTGTTGCTACTACTATACTACTACTACTGCTATTGCTACTGCTACCACCACTACTACTGTACTGCTGCTGCTTCTGCTGCTGCTGTTACTATTACTACTACTGGTGATGTTGCAGCTGCTGCTGTTCCTGCTATCACCACACTGCTGCTGCTGCTGCTGCTGCTGCTGTTTCTGTAGCTCCTTCTGCTGCTGCTACTACTTCTACTTCTACTGCTGCT
>JADBJO010000004.1:77500-80000 GCA_016801955.1 Conus betulinus | reverse complement strand
ATATACGCCACTTAAAAAAAAAAAAATCGGAAGAATTGAACTATCATAACACACCGACTGCGCAGACATCAGATGCCTGCATTCATTTTTTTTTTTTTTTTGACCACCGAGAGACAAAGTCTTATTCTTGATGAAAGTCAGTAGATTCGTTTACCGCCAAACTTGTACTTTCAGTGACACGTTTCCCATCAGCAAGATCAGACATTGTCCTATAACTTCTGCGCCCGGTTGATGGACACGGGATCAAGTCATCAGTTTCTAGAATATTTATTATTATTTATTAATTGAGAGTAGTTTTTATAGCACCTGTCATACCTCGTTAAAAAAAAAAGCAAGCTCTAAGCGCTGTACAATCCACTCTTCCATATTTACCTTGTTTAAGTCCACTGAAGAGCTGCCTGCTGGCGCGTTACGGTCTGTCGCTTTGCCATGTCATTCAGTCGCATTATCATTTACTCCAGCTTTTCACTCGTTCTTTCTCTTTCACTCGAGCATGCATGCTGTGTGTATCCTTGTCATCTATACCGGGTGGCCAAAGTGGCCTTTTAATTCAAAAGTTGTTGATGGGATTTTACGTGTGTGTGTGTGTGTAAGATGCTACGCGTGCACTCATACACGAAACCTTGGTTTATAGTCCCATTTGAAGGACTTTTCGGAAAATAGAATCATGATCAACTCTGATGGAAAATCACTACCCCCCCCCCCCCCCCCCAACAAACACAACACACACACTTTCCTGTGCCGAAACATGCGTTGTTTCCCTAAATGTTAACTTTATATATATATATATATATGTGTGTGTGTGTGTGTGTGTGTGTGTGTGTGTAATTTAGTTGGGAAATACCACAGATGTACTGAGTAGCTCGCTTTTGGGGGAAAACAAATGAAAAAAGGAAATAAAACGACTTTTACTATGTTTCCTTAAGTATTCCGTGCTGCAGTTTACACCGACTTTGATATCTTGACTCGAAAACCAAATAAATGATGCATTGCTTAGTGAGTTAATTCAATATATAGAAAGAACTCTTGTGTGTAAGCGGAGCAGTTGATAAAGCTTATCAAACGACATCACAGTCACAGTCAATCTAGCCTTGACGATAGGCTCTTTAAGTATTAATCAAAGTGTAATGTGAAAGAGTAAAGCGGGGAGGGAGGGGGTGGTGGTTGAGTAGGACCGGGTGCGGTGACGGAGGGTGGGGTGAGGGCGAGTGGAGGATGACGAGGGTGGTGGCGGTGACAATTTGTATGTGATCCTGTGGATCCTCATCTTGTTTATATTTGTCTTATGTTTATGCCTCAGTTGTCAAACAGGATAGAGAAATTTAGCACATTGAAGCCCATGGTAAACTATATGGATTGGTTACACTCTTTTGACGCTGGAAACGATTGTGATATGATGTATGAACATTATGCTCTCTCTCTCTCTCTCTCTCTCTCTCTCTCTCTGTGTGTGCTGAGCCTGAAGAGGGGGAGGAGGGGGGGGGGGGGGGGGGGGGGGGGGTCAGGGGTGCCTTGAGACTTCCTCCCCGCTCCCCCTCCTGACCGGAAAAAAAATTGACACGTTTGCCCCCCCCTTTTCCACAGTGGGAAAGGCCCCTCTACCCTCCCATCCCCTCCCCCTTCACCTCACCCCTTTCAATATCGCTGATCCGGCCCTGCCGTGTTTCTGTCTTTCTCAGACATTAATGACCTGTAAGTAGGGGTATAAACTGCAGCCTTGCTCCTGTCTTCTCGTTTTTTCAACGTGTTTATGTCTTCTGATAAACACTTACGGACAAATTAGGTAGAGAACATGTGCTATCGCGCGCGCGCGCGCGCGCGCGCGTGTGTGTGTGGGTGAGTGTGTGCGCGCGCGTGCATGCCTTACGTGTGTGTGTATGTGTGTGCGTGTGTGTGTGTGTGCGTGCGTGCATGCGTGTGTGTGTGTGTGTGTGTGTGTGTGTGTGTGGTATGTATGTGTGTGTGTGTGTGTGTGTGTGTGTGTGTGTGTGTGTGTGTGTGTGTGTGTGTGTGTGTGTGTGTGTGTGAGAGAGAGAGAGAGAGAGAGAGAGAGAGAGAGTGTGTGTATGTGTGTGTGTGTGTACGTGCGTGCATGCGTTTGTGTGCGTGTGTGTTCGTGCGTGCACGTGTGTGTGTGTGTGTGTGTGTGTGTGTGTGTGTGTGTGTGTGTGTGTGTGTGTGTGTGTGTGTGTGTAGCGTTGATATAGTGGAAAGGTGGGTGGGGAGACAGTAATGGACAGTTACGAAGGTTCCAGAACTCTCCCCTCCTACTGACCCCATTCCGAAAAATAAAAGAAATGTAAAATCAGCCTAAAACTGCATTCCCTCTACCCTCATCATAAGCATAATTTGGGAGGGGGGGGAGGGGGGAGGGGGGGAGGAGGAGGAGGAGGGAAGTGTCTGAACACGCCAACAGCAATTTTTCCTCTGAATATTATGGACAATATACAGGGCAGTAGCCCCCACCCCACCCCCCCGTACCACGCTCCCATTCTCTCCT
>JADBJO010000004.1:57500-67500 GCA_016801955.1 Conus betulinus | reverse complement strand
GTTCGTTTCATCGTCGACGTGCTGCTTGCTGTTAAACTTGCTGACAGAAAGATGGAAAAGTTGAGAACTGTGTGACGAGTAGGCCTTGTCGGAATCAACACCACCCCCTCCCCCCTCTCTCTCTGTTGTGTACGTGCGGGCGGGCGGGCGGGCGCGCGTGCGTGTGTGTGTGTGTTTATGCATACATGTTTAGCCCAGTGGCTCCGTTTATCGGTTTATTCAAATAGTAATATAAATGTCAGATCAAGAATTGAAATATGCTTCAAAGTGAGAGAGAGAGAAAGCGCATTCTCTGTGTCCTTGTTACACAGAATTTTTGATCAATAAAGCCATTGAACGCCTCCAGTTACCTTTTTTCTGTATGGGAGTGCATGTTACGTACAGTGTATTTGTTTTTTTCACACTCTGTGTTGCACACATTAAAAAAAAACAAATTTTTATTCACGTTATGAATCATGTTATTAGACATGTTGAAAAGGGGGAAAATGTACAAACAGCTCAAGTGTTACCACAATTTGATGTTGCCTCTCTCTCTCTCTGCCTCAACGCGTCTCTGTCTGCACCTCTCAGCTTCAGTCTCTCTGCTCCACTCTGTTTCTCTCCCTCCGTCTTTCTCTCTCTGCTTCAGTATGTCCCGGTCTGTCTGTCAGTCTGTACCTCGCATCTGTCCGTCTGTGGCATTCTGTTTCAGCTTTTCTGTCTTTTGTCCGTTTCTCTCTCTGTGCGGGTGCGTTGACATTGTGTGTGTGTGTGTGTGTGTGTGTGTGTGTGTGTGTGTGTGTGCGTGTGCGTGCGTAGGTATGGCGGACATTTTTGATTCCTTTGAAGGTATCTTTTTATACTTTAATCCCTATGCAGATACAGGGGGCTCTTTCAAGACAAATAGCTCCCTCACTTATATGTCCTGTGCTAGTGAGCTTCTCTTTCTTGTCACTCTAAGAGGTTGGGGGGGGGGGGGGGGGGGGGGGGGGGGGGAGTGGCAAAAGGGAAAGGGAGGACAGGGATGATTGAACAGGAGGAATGATGGGGGCAGGGGAGGAGAGGCCCAAAGACAGAGGGAAGGGGAAGTACGCGGTGAAGGGGAAGACGGGACGCGGACAGGGGGAACAGAGGGTACAGGATGAGAGGTAGGAAGATGGGGCAGGGACCCAAGGGAAAGGGGGGGGGGGGGGGGATGACGGGGTTTGTGGAGACGAGAATGCCAAAGGGGGGGGGGGGGGGGGGATAGAAAGGGAAAGGGACAGGGCAAGGGGGGGGGGGAGGATTTCATTCCAAATTTAGCAAGCTCTTTGCCATACCGGACGCATCAAAATGGAATCACTTCGTGGCATACTCACGGTGGAAAGGGTAGAGGCGATGTGGCCGAGGGGGGAGACAAGAACAAAAGAAGGGGGGGGGGGGGGGGGGTGGAGAAGAGGAGAACTGGGGGAGCGGCTGGGCAGGAAAGACAGGGGAGGGAGAGCAGAGTGGGAGAGAGGAGAGGGGAGAAACTTGAGGAAAGGGAGGGGAGGATCAGAGGATCGGCTAGGGCAGGGGAGGACGTGGTCAAGATTGGGGGGGGGCCGTGGAAGGCGGAAAGTGGGAATGGAGAGGAGGGGGGGGACAGCTACCACTATATAACAATGAAAAAAGTTTTGTTGCTCTTTTAAATAAGTTCACGTGCACTAGTATGTCAGATACTATGCTCATCATAATAAGAATCAAAGCAAATATGCTATTTGGGGAGAAACGTGTGTCTGTGCCTGTCTGCGCGCGCGCGCGCGGCATACGTGCGCGCGCGCGCATTTGTGTGAACGCGATGCCGTTTCAACTCTACCATCCAGACATTTTCATTCTTCACTCCTTTCTCTTTCGTGCTCTATTATTTTCCCCTCAATTCTCTCTTCTCAATTACCTTCAACCGGGATCAGGAGTGGGTTGGGTATGAAAGCGAGGGGAGAGAGGGTACATATTCTACAACATGGAGACGAAATTCTATAGTCTTTCGAGAAAATGCTTATTCTGTCTCCCATCTGCGTGAGAAATCGTATGGGACAGCAGCGGGTCAGAAACAGGTAATATTGCGAGACAAACGTTAAAGGGAAAAATGATCGCCGAATCATTGCGGAATGGGGTCTGTAGAAAAGGGGAAAAAGCCTTTGTGACCCGTAGAGATAACACCGATAATGTTTTCCTTTGGAAAATACGCAACATGCTTGTGATCCTTTTGGAAAACACATAATCCTAATAGAAAATACATTATCCTAATGGAAAACATTATCCTAATGGAAAACACATATCCTAACGAAAAATCGTGATCCTCAGGGATAACGGCTTAGACCTGTTGCTCTGATGGGTAATACCCGTTTCCCTGGAAAAACAATTCTCGCCTTCTGAAGCTCCCATAACCGATTCAGTGCATTTTTGGTTTGTTCCAAAAAACGTGCGCAAAGGCGTATCAATTATCGATCCTTGCAGAAATTTGCCTGCAGAACTATCCAACAATTTGTACACAGAGTAATACAGAAATGGGCATAATATTTATGTATTTGTATATGGAGAGGGAGAGGAGTGAGAGACAGAGAGAGAGAGAGAGAGAGAGAGAGAGAGAGAGAGAGAGAGAGAGAGAGAGAGAGAGAGAGAGAAACCAGCACTTGCATGCAAGCACACGTACACCCCAACTAGTCCATCTTTCCATTAATGAACATCTAAACATAGTTACGCATCTACCATCCATGACTGCATTGTCGTTCGCATCTACCATCCACGACTGCATTGTCGTTACACATCTACCATCCACGACTGCATTGTCGTTACGCATCTACCGTCCACGACTGCATCGTAGTTACGCATCTACCGTCCACGACTGCATCGTAGTTACGCATCTACCGTCCACGACTGCATCGTAGTTACGCATCTACCGTCCACGACTGCATCGTAGTTACGCATCTACCGTCCACGACTGCATCGTAGTTACGCATCTACCGTCCACGACTGCATCGTAGTTACGCATCTACCATCCACGACTGCATCGTAGTTACGCATCTACCATCCACGACTGCATCGTAGTTACGCATCTACCATCCACGACTGCATTGTAGTTACGCATCTACCATCCATGACTGCATTGTTTGCCATGTCGTACCGGTGATAGACAGCAACACTCAGTTTATCTCTCTCTCTCTCTCTACATAGAGAGACATTATATATATATATATAGAGAGAGAGAGAGAGAGAGAGAGAGAGAGAGAGAGAGATGAATCATACTCTCACATTAAAGACACAAAGTTTCATTTTTGTATCCATTTCACTTACACCGCGCGTAGCCCAACTCAGGTCATATAAGGGGCTGTCACCAAGTCCTAAACCGATTCCTTAACGACAGAAAAAAAAAAAAAAAAACGAAAAGAAAACTTGTCCACTAAAATGTCATTCCATGCATGCTGAAAAACAGACGGATTAATACAGGATCTATGCAACACACACACACACACACACACACACACACACACACACACACACATACACACACACACGCACACACAAACGCGTGCGCACACACACACTACACGTACACGTACGCAAAATACTGATAACAAGAACGTTCGATTTGGCTTTTCGAAGCCCTTTACTGTTCTCGGGGCAAGGCTTCCTGTCTTCTGTCCCTTGCCGTCTGTGAATGCATCCTCCAGACCCTGCAGAGGGTTGGTCCAGCAGAAGTCACCATTCTTCCTGCATCCCATGAGAACGGGATTGTCTGGAAGCCTGTAGTAACGCTGTGAACCCGGGAGACGATCTTGGTAGCATCTCGTTCCTGTAGTTGTATGCCCTTGGTGAGGATGGAGGTGGCTGTGGAAGATGTAGTGCGAAAGCTCGTGATTGATTAGCAGTGATTCTCGTACACAGCACATCCTTTATGACCTGCCACAGACGAAGCCAAAGATTACATTCTGACCAAGAAGGCGCCGCTGAATCCTGACAAAAAGAATACAGTAAAGTAGAAACTGCCTGAGAATGACATCCATACACGCTGAGAGTAAAGAAGACAGTAAAGTCTATGAAAAAAAAAAACAACAACTAAACCTGGGAAAGAGAAGACGTGAATGTGGCCAAAGCCTTACAAAAGACATCAACCTTATGAAACAAGGACTAACATTCTGAAAGAAGTTTACACTGAACAATATGAAAGGTTAACATTTAGCTCTACAAAAGAAACCGACACAAAACCCTTTTGATGAAAAAGGTTTATATGCCCTATTGGTAAGGTAAAGTAATGTTGCCAACAGCCCGCAAAGGGCAATGTCAGGGATGTCACTGCGTTAAAGTTAACTCTCAAGTTATTTCATCAATAAAATCAGCCACACAGCCCTTTAAAATACACCACCTAAAACCGCACCGGAAATTTTGTTAAAAGAATTTCTTCTGTAAAATCTTAGATCAGATGAAAAATGTTAGTCTCTTTCAGAAATTCAAAGATCACATCAGTTGGGAAATCTGACGCAAGCCTGGGATTTGGGTTTCATATCAGTGTGACAGACAGACAGTCTGCTTATCTTTCCTTGTGGCACTCTTGGCAAATTGATCAACCAACTCGTTGCCTCAAATGCCCGCATGGCTGGGAATCCAAGCGAAAACTAAGTTATATCCATCTGATTTCAAAGAGGTTTGCAATTCGAATAATTTCATCAGTTGAGGATGCTTGATGTTACGGCTGGCAATGGCCTCCAAAGCAGAGAGTCCGACAAAATGAGGATATCTATGTTTTCACTTAGAAACTATTTCAAGAGCCAGGACCAAGGTTGTCAACTCAGCAGTGTAAATGGAGCTGCCAGAGGGAGTGTGTTTAGAACATCTGAGGCAACCCCTTCCTCAAATTTGGAACCGGCTGTGAAAATTCTTCCTAATTAATTAGGATGAAAACTTCACAGTCCATGGTGGGTCATCACGAAAACTGATATATCACACTTGGCTTAAACGTCTGTATCTGCACTGTTCAAATGAAGAAGCATACGAATTCCCAAGGGTGAATGGAACTGGGATGGTCGAAATTCTTTTGGAACTTTGGGTCTAAAACACCGTCATATACAGGGTTTAGGGGTTCAGAAAAGAGATTCAACGTGCAGTTTAAGGCAAGTTTCAGCCAACGGTTCCAGGATTGTTCTCCTGCCTCAGCGTGCATGCTATAAACAGAGGTAGTGCGAAACGCTATAAACAGGGGTGGTGCGGAATGCAGAGTCGAAGCCCTCGACGGTGGATGGCACCTGGATTTTTTAGGTAGGATGGTCTGGCCGAGCCTTAGACTACACATGCCACAGTCCAGTTTGGTGCGGATCACAGCCCTGTCAAAAGGGAAAGTTTTATCAGCGACCAATCCGTGTGTGCTAGAACTCTCCGAGTGTTCAGTGCTTTCAAACAAGCAGTTTTTAAGTGTTGGATGCGACATTTAAAGTTCAGTTTGGGGTGAAAGATAATACCCAGAAATTTGGCTTCTTTCACAGCAGGAATGGTGGATTTATCCAGACGAATTTCAGGATCGGCAAAGAACTGACGAAAAAATGGATACACTATGTTTTGGTGCTTGAAAAGGTAAACCCGTTTTCCTCGGCCCACTGTCGAATCTTGTCCACACAAATTCAGAGTCGACGCTGAACGCTGACATAAGAGCCTCCAACTGCATAGAGTGCGAAGTCAACACACGGAGAGGACTCGGAACCCCGGTTTACTTAATTGACTGTCATTAATTTTGATACTGAACAGAGCCGGTGGGAAAATACCCCCTTGAGGTACACACAACTCCTGTCCATAGATGTCAGACAGCGTGGTGCCAATTCGGACTTGAAACTGCCGATTAGCCAAAAAATTTTGAAGGAATAAAAACAGATGACCATGAAAACCAAGTTTATGAAGGTCTATAAGAATTTCAGATTTCCAAGCGGTATCACACGCGCTTTTTCCCAGATCAAGAAAAGGTAGCAACCACAATGTTGTCATGATGTTTATTCATGAACGCGTTGTAGATGGTGGTTTCCAGACGGACCAAAAGGCCATCGGTTTCAAGCTTATACATTAGACGGGAGAGTGTTGTGTTCTTTCTCTTCCTTTGCGAACTGTAACCCGACGCACGTTAATTACGCGCTTGGGATGCAAGTTCAATTTTTATCTGTCTCCAGACGCCGCCAGGATCCAGGCATCTAATGACTGCCTTGGACGTACTCAACTATCTATGGGGAGTCACCCGGTTCCCTCTACTAGTTTTATGGCACTTAGCAGCTGTTTCGACAAGCCCTTTGAGATAAGGCACTAAAACCTGTCAAAACAAGACAATAAACTGATAAAAGAAGTCCACAACTGTAGGAAACGAGAACACCAAGACTTTTGAAAGAAAGATGCTATATTTATGGAGTGAACAACACTACAACTTAAAAAAAAGGAAAATTTAACCACCTAGAACGACTACACTAGCCACTTGAAAACGACACAAAAGCCTGTGAAAGAACACCAAAGGAGAGGACAACAAAAATGCTACCACAGGTGGTCAAGAATACTTGCATTATCTAAAAAGTGACCACCAGCTCCCGCAAAAATAGAAAGTAAAATGTCTCGATTTGTTTGTCCTCGCTTTTGGCGGACTCACTTTAAAATTTGAAACTCGCTAAGAATTATTTTAAAAATGTAAACCCTACGAGAGGATTCACATGCTGAATAATTACCATGTCAGGGTTTCTGTGGAGAAAGGACACTCAGGTCAGGAGTACCAGGGTGCGCACTAGGAAATATTTCAGGAAGAGGATTAAAGACTTTCTCAAGAGCTCTGCAGCCCGAACCAAAATGATCTAAAAGCATGCTCATGCGTCCATGCTCCAGATCCCTTGATTCACAATCCATGCTCCATAGCTCGAGTCAGCCTTTCATGCCTTTCCAAAATACTCCCTCCGGTACTCCCCGTTTTGTATCCTTGTTCCCAGAAACCGACATAGGAAGCTGTCCTATCTTCTTGGCCATATGAAAAATCGACACCGACACCTAGAATAGAAGACTAAGCCCCAAGAGAGAAGCCACATAAATACGTGAATGAAGGAGACACACTAAAGCAAGGAAAGAATACTCTAAAACCTGTGAAGGAAGAAAACACTATAGCTAGGTAAAGATGACATCAAACCCTTTGTATGCAGAAGGCACCCCACCTGGAAAAAGGCGAACCTGTGAACGAAGAGACCCCGAATTCTTAGGGGGAAAAAAAAAAAACGAAACAAAAAATACCAAACATCTGAAAAGTAGGGTAATGTTGCTTATAGCCCAGCCGACCGCAAAGTGCCCCATCAGGGCTGTCACTGCGTTGAAGTCATTCACACAGCNGTTTGGAAAAAAAAAAAACGAAAAAAAAAAAAAAAAAAAAAAACGAAGAAACCGTGAATGGTCGAATACCTCTTCAGCCTTCTTTGGAAATGACCAAGTCACGGCGCATCTAGCACGTTTTGCCTGCAGCACCAGAAAATACATGAATCATGAAAACTAGGGTCTAGATAAGTGAAAAATAAACGAAATAAAATCAAACTTTAAAAGAAAAAAAAACATGTCAAAAAAGAAAAGAAAGCGGGAAAAGCTAATCATCATGTCCTTTTCTTGTCATCTGTACATGCCTCTTCTCACAATCATTATTGTTTAGTTTTGTTTTTTTAGCCTTTCATTTCGATTTCAGCGGTGTGCGTGTGTTGTGTGTGTGTGTGTGTGTGTGTGTGTGTGTGTGTGTGTGTGTGTGTGTGTGTGTGTGACGTTGTGTTCGTGTGTGTGTGTGGTGTGTCTGAGTGGTAGTTCAGCTGCACGTCCGTTTTAAGTAAACGGACTCTCTTGTGCATACAAAACCTTGAGAGAGTTGAGAGGTAGAGAGCAGAGAGAGAGCGAGAGAGACAGAGACAGAGACAGAGAGACAAACAGACAGATAGACAGAGACAGAGAACAGAGAGAGACAGACAGACAGAAGACAGACAACAGACAGACAGACAGACAGAGAAGGACAGAGAAAGAGATAGAGCAGACAGAGAGACAGAAGGACAGAAAGAAAGACAGACAGACAGACAGACAGACAGAGAGAGAAGAGAGATAGAGAGAGAGGAGAGAGAGAGAGAGCAGGAGGTCTTTGTTCTTTTCTTTGCCACTCTTTGTTTGCGTTGCTTGTTGAAGTCCTCAGGCTCGAAAACGCCTTACCTCTTTGTGGTCCCTGATCCGTTCTGCTTCTCTGGTGGATTAAAAACCATTATTAAAGCTTAAAAAAGAAAAAAAGAAAAAAGAAAAGATTTGAAAGAACGGTGGAAAATCCCAGAAGTGATTGTATATACACCAACCGCGAACCGAGCAACAAGCCACCGATGAGGTAGTTCAAATCTCAGAACAAAGGGAGGTAAGGCAGCCCTCCTCACTCACGTCGAACGCGCTACTTATCCCTCTAATCTCTTAACCCCCCCCCCCCCCCCCACCCCCCTACCCCCCTCCCACCCCTTACCCCCACCTCCCCCCCCCCCCCTCCCACCCTTTCCCCCTTTCACCCCCACCCCACCCCACAGCCTCGCTCCCCTCACACCCCACCCCACCCCACCCCACCTCACCATCCTACCCCCAAACCCCCTCCCCGATCTTCACCTCCTCCCCCCCCCCCCCCCCCCCCCCCCCCCCCCCCCCCCCCACACACACACACCTTCGACCTCCCCGCTTCCCAGCTTGCACACGTGTCCATGTTTGAAAACTCTTGATCGCAGGCACGTGCCCTCTCTCTCTCTCTCTCTCTCTCTCTCTCTCTCTCTCTCTCTCTCCTGTCTGTCTGTCTATCTCTCTGTCTCTGTCTCAGTCTCTGTCTCTCTCTCTCTCTCTCTCCTCTCTCTCTCTCTCTCTCTCTCTCTCTCCTACCTCGTTCATTGGCGGGGATGACAAGCACAGGAGGAGGGCCCTCGATGGAAGAGAGAGAGAGAGAGAGAG
This sequence comes from Conus betulinus, assembly GCA_016801955.1. Classification (NCBI taxonomy): domain Eukaryota; kingdom Metazoa; phylum Mollusca; class Gastropoda; order Neogastropoda; family Conidae; genus Conus; species Conus betulinus. The sequence continues at coordinate 58,551 of JADBJO010000004.1, read as the reverse complement.
AGAGAGAGAGAGAGAGAGAGAGAGAAGCGCGACGCCGACGTCGAGCTCACTACTGTTGTTTTTAGTGTGCTGTAGTGGTGGGGTTTAGCTAGCTAGCTAGCTAGCCCTGGCTGGGTTGTTAAAGAGAACACTGAGAGCCCAGCGGCGCGGCGCGCGGCGAAGTTCCAGCGGGACAGACAGAGACGCATGCGGCAAAAGGTGGGGCGCCTCCTGGCTCGTGGCTCGTGTGTGTGTGTGTCTGTCGACGACAGTGAGGAGTAAGAGTAGAGATCCCGTGTGGGCCTTCTAGTCAGGCCGCACAAACCCCAACAGTCCGTGGGAGTGAGTACCTCCACCTATCTACCTGACCCTTCTCACCACCACCGTTTTCCACTACCACCACCACCACCACCACCACACTCCCTCCGCCCTTACCGTTATCAGAAACTATCCGGACGAGCGGAGTTTCGGGGATTTTTTTGTGTGTGTGCATGTGTAAGAGGGGAGAGAGAGCCCTAATTCTCTCCCTTTCCTCCTCCCCCCCCCACCTTTTCCCACAAAAAAAAGGGAAAAAAAGGCAAAAGAAAAAGAAAAACCAAAACTAAGGGAGTGAATTTCACGAGGGACTCTTCAATTGGCAACAGAGCTTGACGGGATGTGAATGTGATGATGCGCCCTTGATGCAACTTGTTTTGCAAGCTTGATAATAACTTGCTGTTGTTGCTTCTTTTTTTTTTTTTTCATAAGACTGGGATTACCAATGTCATTTCTGTTTTGTTTTGTTTTTTTTTTTTTTTTTTCCGCAAGTGTGCTAGCTTCATGTCCAACGAATCTTCCATGCAGATATGTATTTCGCTTCTGAGATGTGACGAAAAGAGCTTTTCTTTCACTTCGAAAGTGTTTCTGTGCTGGGGCAAAGTTGTTGAAGAGTTGGTGACCTCTCACGTGGAATAAAAGTGATTTTCGTGGAGCCTTTGAATATTTTTGTTTTTGTTTTTTGTTTTGTTTTTTTCTGTGGGCGTTGAGATGCATCTGTTTTTTGTGTTTTTTAAGAATATTCAGTGCACACAGT
>JADBJO010000004.1:22500-35000 GCA_016801955.1 Conus betulinus | reverse complement strand
ATCCTATTTTTCATTATCTGCCCCTCTTTTTCTCTCCCCTTCTCTCTGTCTGTCTGTCTATTTGTCTGTCTGTCTCTGTGTGTGTGTTGTCTCTCTCTCTCTCTCTCTCTCTCTCTCTCTGTCTCTGTCTCTCTCTCTCTCTCTCTCTCTCTCCTTCCCAAATCTCCCTCCACTTTCTCGCATAGTCGTGCTAACTGGCTGGCTGGCTGTTTTGTCTGTCTGTCTGTCTGTCTGTCTGCCTGTCTGTCTGTCTGTCTGTCTGTCTGTCTGTCTCTCTCTCTCTCTCTCTCTCTCTCTCTCTCTCTCTCTCTCTCTCTCTCTCTCTCTCAGGCGAAAAAGAAAAAAAAAGAGGGAAAGTGGGTACTTTAGGTATCTACGTACAAATACAAGTACATATACATGATATATTCCTAGATATTTCACATTAGTTATATGTCAAACTCGACTTGAAGAAAATCGATGCATTTCCAATCAGTTATAACAATATACTTTGTCAGGGACTGCAATGCATGGACGTCAATATTGTTGGGACAATACTGAGTGCTCGAGTGTTTAGTACCTTTAATGTCGAAATTCTCATACTCTTACTTACTGAACGTTTGAATTATGGGTGTTTTGACAGTATGATGGCGAAACGCCTTGGCTTTTGAAAGGTGAACAGCCCTCGTAAACTGAGTCATTTATTGGGATGTTATTTGTTGGCTTGTTCTTCGAAATTATGTACTTGGGTTTTTTGTGTCTTGTGCAGCCTACGCACTGATGGTGGGATGGGGGTGAGGGTGCGTGTGTGTGTGTGTGTGTGTGTGTGGTGTGTGTGTGTGTGTGTGTGTGTGTGTGTGGTGTGTGTGTGTGTGTGTTGTTGTGTGTGTGCGTGTGTGCGCGCGCGCGTGCGCGCGCACTTTGAAAATAGGCCCACCAAGAAAGTAACGGAGGGGCGAATCAGAATGATTATAGACTTGCTGCATGTAACGGAGTACGTAAATGGAAAGGGGCTGGGAGGCGGGACTGGAAGGGAAGGGGGGGGGGGGGGGGGGGGGAGGGGGGAGGAGGAAGGGGGAGGAAGAAGGGAGGGAAGGGGAGGAGAATGCTGGGTGGTGGATGGGAGGGAGAGAGAAAGAAGGACGGACGCAGTCAAGGGGGAGAAAAGAGAGAAGAGAAAAAAGGACGCAGTCAAGAGACTCTAAGAGGGCAGAGAGAAGGTAGAGAGGCAGAAGAAGAATGCTTCAGTTACTTTTATGTAGCTTAAAGACTTTGGAATGGGGGTGGGGGAGTGTGGTGTGTGTGGGAGTGGGGAGGGGGGGGGGGGGGAGGGGGGGCAGTTTTGGAGGTTCACCGTCTCAAGGCCGCCGCTTTGTGGTCGGTGGTGCCTAGCGCTCCTCTTTCACCACCTTGCCTTCCCTGGAGTGAATCAAGTACTGTTTCTACTGTTGGATGAAGAGAGAGGGGTTTCTTGTTGTTGTTGTTGTTGTTGTTGGTTCTTGTTCTTGTTGTTGCTGATACTCCAATGGACACTCCCTGTATAGACAGGCAAAGATCAGTCCCATCTTCCTAACAAAGGGAGTGGAGTTTTTCTTTCTTTTTTTTTTATCCCGCTATTAAGGCAGCCATACTCCATCTCCGGGAAAGGTGCATGCTACGTGTAACGTGTCATCCACACCAACGGCCAAACTGGCCTTCTCCTCCGAAAGTTGGTGAGGGGGGATTTTAGGCTTCGGCGTGTGTGCAAGATGATGTTATGCTTGCGTTTACATACGGAACCTCGGTTAATAGTCTCAATCGAAGGACTATAATGAGAAATGGAGTCAAAAAACCAATATTAACTCCGCGGGACCCCCCTACCTCAACCGGTTCAGACCAGGGGCAGATCTGACCTGCATAGGATCGGCCGGCTGGATAGTAGTAGTAGTAGTGAGTAGTAGTAGTAGTAGTAGCAGCAGCAGCAGCAGCAGCAGTAATAGTAGTAGTAGTAGTTTTGTTGTGTTGTTGTTGTTGTTGTTGTTGTTGTAGCAGTTTAGTTTGGCGTCTGTTCACATCTGTGATATGAACAAGAGGAGACGAGAGGAGGGAGGCGCAAGGAGGGAGAGGTAGAGAGGAGAGAGAGATGGAGGAGAGAGAGGAGGGAAGAGAGAGAAGAGAGGCGGGTTAGGAAAGAGGGAGGAGGGAGGGATGAGGAGGGAGAGGAAGAGAGAGAGAGGAGAGGGAGGAGAGAGGAGAGAGAGGAGGAAGAGAGGAGAGAGAGAGGAGAGAGAGAGAAGGAGAGAGAGGTATGAGAGAGGAGACTGAGAGAGAGAGAGCCGCCATTTTTACTCAGAGGAGCGAGAGAGAGGGATGGTCTGTGACTATGCAGGTGTATGCATGAAGTGGTTATCCTTACTGTATCTGTCTGTCTGTGTTCCCACAACGTGACGGTGGTGTGTACGGATGCTGGGGTCAGGCCTCTCTCGGCCTCTGCGACCTTCGAGGTGCACGTGGTGGATGAGAACGACAACAGCCCGCGCTTCGTGCAGGACGTCTACCAAGTCTACCTGCCCGAGAACACCGTGCAGGGCCGGAGCATCCTCACCATCATTGCCATCCTGACCTGGATGCCGGTGACCTGGATGTTCGGTGTGTGTGTGGAAGGTTCGGGGTGGGGGGGGGGGGGGGGGGGGGGGGGGGGGGGAGGGGGGGGGGGGGGGCAGTAGGGGGGGGGGGTGTGGTAGGTGGTGGTGGTGGGGATGTGGGGTGCATGGTGGGGTGGGTGGGGTGGGGGGGGGTTGGGGGGTGTGGGGTGGGTGAGGGGTGGGTGGAGGTGGGTGGTGGAGGTGGGTGTGGGATGTGTGTGGTACAGATATGTGCGTGGGGTTGGGGTGAAGTTGGGTGGGGGTACGGGTGTGTAAGTGTGCGTGCGTGTGTGTGTGTGTGTGTGTGTGTGTGTGTGTGTGTGTGTGTGTGTGTGTGTGTGTGTGTGTGTGTGTGTGTGTGTGGTGTGTGTGTGTGTGGTGTGTTGGTCATTTCTACTCGATTACGATCCTACCTGTGCGCATCAAATGCTCGCGATTGTTAAGAGTAAGCATACTGGTACACCAAACACGATCGAACATACACTCATTACATAGCCTATACCCGGAAGGGTGTGGCCACATCTAACTGTAACTCTCTCTCTCTCTCTCTCTCTCTCTCTCTCTCTCTCTCTCTCTCTCTCTCTCTCTCTCTCTCTCTCTCTCAACACTCTGTTCTTCTGTCCTAGCCCCCAAAGTTCTCTCTCTCTCTCTCTCTCTCTCTCTCTCTCTCTCTCTCTCTCTCTCTCTCTCTCTCTTCTCCCTCCCTCGATACCAGCCCCCACCACTGCGACCATTCACAACAAAAACACACTGGCGTACTAAGAAGTTTAAGAAGTTGGTTTCAGCAGTGAGTGTCTGTTCGTCTTTTGTTTTTGTTGTCTTGAATGTTATTCGTCGTGACTACTTAAAAAAAAAAAAAAAAAACAAGATCGATCGACATGTGTTGAGTTTGTCGTGTAATTTGTTTGGCGACAGAGTACTACTAAATTTTTTTTTTTTTTTTTTTTTTTTTTTTTTTTTGAGACAGTAGTTCTGTCTTTTGTCTTCTTGTGTTTGGCGACACAGTAGTTCTGTCTTTTGTCTTCTTGTGTTTGGCGACACAGTAGTTCTGTCTTGTGTCTTCTTGTGTTTGGCGACACACCGTAGTTCTGTCTTGTGTCTTCTTCTGTTTGGTGACACAGTAGTTCTGTCTTTGTCTCCTTTTGTGGTTTGGCAACACAGTAGTTTTGTCTTTTGTCTTCTTTTGTTTGGCTGCTCATACTTCTGTCTTTTGTTTTCTGTCTTTTTGTCTTCTTTTGTTTGGCGACACAGCAGTTCTGTCTTTTGTCTTCTTTTGTGTGGCTACTCAGTACTTCTGTCTTTTGTTTTCTGTCTTTTGTCTTCTTTTGTGTGGCGGCACAGTATTTCTGTCCTCGCTTTGCAAAGCGATTTATTTTCTTCGCTTGTCTTCAGGTCCGTTACAGCCTGCACCCCAACGCCCGTGGTCGCTTCATCATCTCTCCAGAGACTGGCGTGCTCCTGACCCACGACGACTTCGACTACGAGCTGGAGACCAGCTTCAACTTCACCGTGCTGGCCATGGATCAGGGGAAGCCACCCCGCACCAGCAGCGTGTGGAGGTCATGGTCAGCATCATCGACGTCAACGACCAGAAGCCCTCCTTCGCCCGGGACGTCTTTCCTTTCACCGTGTCCGAGCTGGCGTCGCCCGGCAAGGTGGTGGGCCGGGTCACGGCCAACGACTTCGAGCAGGGTCTGAACGGGCAGGTGCTGATCATGCCGGACCGCTACTCCACCATGGGCACGCCCTTTACCGTGCTCAGGAACGGCTCCATCGTGCTGACGGGCAAGCTGGACCACGAGACCATGACCTACTACTACTTCAGGGTCCTGGCTGTGGATCAGGGCCAGCCGCCCCTCAACGACACGGCTGAGGTGCAGGTGACGGTGCTGGACGAGAACGACAACCGGCCCACGGTGACCTACCCCAACGGCACGGAGCTGGCGCTCTACGTGTCCATGGACGACGACATCGCTCGGCCCGTGGCCATGATCAAAGCTCAGGACCCTGACAGCGGCCTCAACGGGCAGATCCAGTTCGTCATCACCTCGCGCAACGACTCGGGCCGCTTCGACGTGGACGCTAACAGCGGGGAGGTGTTCATCACCAGGTCGTTGACCCTCAACGACGTCAGCACGTACAGGCTGCAGGTTCTGGTGCAGGATTCTGGAACGCCCCCTCTGCCCGCCGATCGCACCATCACCGTTCACATCCACGCGGGCAACAGCACGCGAGGGGGCGGAGCCGGTCAGGTCGGGGACCAGTACATCCTCATCACCCTGGCCATCATCTGCATCACCATCATCCTCAGCGCCGTCATCGTCCTCATCATCGTGGTCATGCGCCGCATGGATCGTCGTCGCAAGCCCCCGGCGGGGTCCACCACCCACATCCACAACGCCCGCGTGTTGGGCTCTTACTCGGACCGGGTCAAGGCGGACAACATCCACAACGAGAGCGTGGACGGGGGACGGGGGGGAGAAAGAGGAGAAAGAGAGAAAGAGTATGGTGGAGGCGGCTTTCGAGACGTTCGGGAAGGGCGTGTATGAAGAGGAGGAGGAGATGGGGTTCTCCACCTTCACGGGAGGATCTCAGCAGGATGGGGTGTACGGAGCCGGGCGGGAAGAGCTTTAGTCTGGCTCCTGGACTGGAATCTAAGGTCAGTGTCCATCCTGACGTGTCCAGTGCCCGTGTCTGGCGGCGAGCAGTCTGTTCTGATGTGGGCTGTCTGTTCGTTTTAATGCGGAGCTTTGTCTGCGAGTCTTGGGTGTCTCTGTCGTGGTTTAGTAGTGGTGGTGGGTGGTGGTGGTGGTTGGTGGTGGTGATAATGATGATGATGATGATGATGATGATGATGATGATGATGATGATGTGTGCGTGTGTGTGTGTGTGTCTGTCTGTCTGTTTGTCTTTCTGTCTGTCTTTCTGGCTGTCTGTTTTTGTTTCTCTCCGTCTTTGTCTGTATCTGTCTGTCAGCCTGTCTGCCTGTTTGTCTCTGTCTCTGTCTGTCTGTCTATCTCTGTCTGTCTGTCTCTCTGTCTGCTTCTCTCTCTCATGTCTGTCTGTCTGTCTGTCTGTCTGTCTGTCTGTCTCTCTCTCTCTCTCTCTCTCTCTCTCTCTCTCTCTCTCTGTGTGCATGATCTGTCTCTTCAACAGACCCCTTGCTCTCTCCGTATATTTGTCTGACGATCTGTCTGTCCGCTGCCTCCTTCTTTCTTCCTGTCTGTCCAGCAATTTGTTTCTTTCTCTCTGACTGTCGCTTGTTTCTCATCTCAGTCGTTTCACTGACTCATTCTCTCTCATTCACTGCCTGACTCACATGAGTGGGCGGGCACAAACACGAACGTGCAATTGCTCTTATGTACACAAAATGGACGCGTAGACACAGCTATAAATTCTGACTCACAAGTCTTCGTCTCTTTCTGATGCGTGCCTCGTATATAAAAAAAAAGATACTGAGCGACTCTTAATGGAGGCTAATCGGCGCAATTTTCATTGGTTCATATTTGGATTGGGGGGGGGGGGGGGGGGGGGGGGGGGTAGAAAAAGGAAATAAAGTACGTATTTGTGTTTATTTTTCAAGTTTACAACCTATTTGTTAGAGTTGTTAATATGGACCTTATTCACAGTTGTGCTGAGAGTTGAAAACCCTATGGAAACAGGGATATTTGAAAGTTAAGTACTGAGAGGTGCAGAAATACATGAAAAACACCTATATTTTGAAAGTGAGGGAAAGAAGGGGGGGGGGGGGGGGCAAGGGGGGGGGATAAGTACAAGTATTATATTTATCAGAACGGTTTTTGAACGGCAACGTTCTTTTAGTGCTGTCAAAATCAAAACATATCTTCTTACATGATATCTATAACGAAAACAAAACCATATTTGAAAAAAAAAAAAGGAAGAGCAAATATTTGCATTCATTCTGAACAGTTGAAGGACAAAATGTACCTTTAGTGATGTTAACATTGAAATGATTATGTTTTCGTACACTATGTCTGCCGCTGGAATAAAACCATATTTCCGCCACAGACCCTGATTCCAGACCCTCTGATTCCGACTGTATCGACATTGGCGTGAGCTGTAAGCAAAGGCAATCGATTGGTTCATTGAAACAACTGCAGCATTCAGAGAGAGTTCTTTGACGTTCTCTGCTGCCACGCCCTAGACGTGATATTTACCTTACTCCGGTTATCTCTTTTCCTTCTGTTTTTCTTCCTCTGGCATTAAGCTGGGTGCCAGGCCCATGTGTCGTATAGATTTCATCTTGCAGAAAGAGCACGCGGATGTTTAGAGCTGTGCGTGTAGAACTCTCCTCTTTCTTCTTTCAAGGAAAGGAACGATCTCTCTTTCTTAGTGACGAGCACAAAGAAAAAAAAAAAGACGACACAAAAATGTTAGCGTCATCTTCTTGGCGATAGCAAGAAGAGGTGACATAGCTGTATCGACTTGCTTTGGTTTCGTGATATTTACTTACTTGTTGAGTAATTGTGATGGATTTGGTATATATAGCAAATACCGAATGGTTTGGTTTAAGGATTCTTACAGGTTTGACTGAGCGATATTGACCGGTTGGTCTAACTGCTTTGGGTTTGACAACGTTGACTGGTTTGGGGTTAGCCATACTGACATTTTTTTTTTTCTTTTATGTATAACATAGTGGTTAGTTTGTTTCAAAGTATTGTCTGTTTTTTCTTTTCTTCTTCTTCTTCTTCTTCTTCTTCTTCTTCTTCTTCTTCTTCTTCTTTTTTCAAGTGAATAGTTACGGTTTAGTTTTGCCATAGTGACTGGTTTGTGTTGACAATACTGACGGGTTTGGCTTTAACAACTCTGACAGGTTTCGATTTTGATGGTTTAGTCTGGCGAGTATTGAATGGGTTTGGTTTTAAAATAGCAGAATTGTCTGGTGAGAGTCATCAGTAATGCCTGGGACAAGTTTGTAGCCAAAGTGAGAGGTTTGAATCAGGGTTTGTGGCCGCTGTGGTGGAGCAATATTGACCGGGTTGGTCTGGCATCGCTGGCTGATTTGATTCAGGAATCTGATCTGTTTCGATTGAGTAATGTTGACCGGTTTGTGTCCATACTATTGACTGTTTGTTGTTGTTGTTTGTTTTAGTATACACCACACAAACACTTTATAACCATCATCAAAATGACACACTGTAGTGTAGTTTACACCATACAGCACTTTATAATCATCATCACAAATGACACACACTGCAGTTTGTTTTTCTTTCTATTTTTCTCCTCCCTTGCATTGCAATCTCTTTGCTCAAATACAGCTTAGGTAAATTAAACGCACGCGTATTCAAGTAATTCCCACGAATATGGAACTGGACATAGCTGATAATGTCAATAATATGAGCAGAAAAAACAAATAGTCACCATACATTGCTTTGATACATCATTTCAACATTTCAGTTTACATTTCACAAGGGTTTCTATTGATTGGTTTGATTTTACGATGTTAGATCCATTAGTTTTGTGACGTTGGACCGGGTTGGTGTAGCAAACCTACAGGTGCGGTATACAAACAATGACTGGTTTAATCTAGCAAGCACTGACAGATGAAGCTTTGCTGTGTTACTTGGTTTGTTTTTTTAAAGAATATTGAGATATTTTTTGTCCGGCATCACTGACACGATTCTTATAATGATATTGTTTGTGTGGTCAAGTAAACATGGGCCTTTTTTTCAAATGTTGACTAGTGTTTCTACACAATCTGGAACAATGTATATCAACTGACAATAAAAAAGCAGGGTATTTCTTGCTCCCATAAGAAAACTTAACACGGAGTGACTTTTATTCAGGACTGGCACAGCCTTTTAAACTTGAATAAAATCAGACAAATACAAAGACGAACAATATAATAGTGGGGGAAAAAAACAAGCGCAGGCCAACAAAACCTGGCTGTGCCAGTCTTGAGTAACAGTTACTCTGTGTTAGGTTTTCTTATGGGCGCAAGAGTTACCCTACATGTTTATTGTTTATTGTTTACTGTTCCCTGCCTCATTTTATTTTCAACTCTGTATATCAACTGGTTTGCTTTGTACTATTGACTAATCTAGCTTTAAACAAATTGACTCGAATGGTTCTGCAATATTTCCTGCATTGACTCGGCAATTTTGACAGGTTTGGGTCACCAATATTGGCAGGTTTGATTCAGTAATACAATAGCTTTAGGTGAACAATATTGACAAGTTCGTTTCACCAATAATGGTGGCAGTTTTGATTCAGTAATAACTGTAGTTAAGCGATATTGACAAGTTTTGTGTAGCAATATTAACAGGATTTGTACAGCAATGTTAACTGGTTTGGTTTTAATACCAATGTTGAAAGGTTCGGTTCAGTGTTGTTGATTGATTTGTTTTGTTGAAGTTAGTGTCTGAATCTTTTTTTTTTTCACAAAGAGTTGAAATATGTTGGGTTTAGTTGTTGTTGATGCATGTGAAAGTATTGTTGCGTTAGACCTAGCGTTCGTGGGTGCGTCTCCTTGTGTGTGTGTGCGTGTGTGTGTGTGTGTGTGTGTGTGTGTGTGTGTGTGTGTGTGTGTGTGTGTGTGTGTGTGTGTGTGTGTGTGTGTGTGTGTGTGTGTGTGTGTGTGTGTGTGTGTGTGTGTGTGTGTGTGTGTGCGTATATGTGACTGCGCAACCATTCTGTATTCAATGCAAATTGTACAAGCAACAACACTGAGAAGAATGCTTACCTCACCTTTTATTCCCTCTACGCGAACGCTGCACCCCCCCCCCCCCCCCCCCCCCCGCTCCCCTCCCCCCCTCTGTCTCTCGTTCTCTCTCTTTCTCTCTCTCTCTCTCACTCACTCACTCTCTCTCTCTCTCTCTCAGTCAGTCTCTCTCTCTGTCTCTCTCTCTCTCTGTGTCTCTGTCTCTGTCTCTGTCTCTCTCTCTGTCTCTCTCTCTCCTCTCTCTCTCTCTCTCTCTCTCTCTCTCTCGACCGCCATCCTATTTGAGCATGCATTACCTTGTGCCAACAAATGGCTCAAGTGTACACACCTAGTCGCACTTGTTCTCCATTTCTACAAAGATTCGTAGTGCACTAAGCACTAACAGTTCTCTTCAGGAGGAAAAGGTGTCCTATTCCACGGAATACAGGCCACTGTTTGATAGGGATACACAGAGAAGTGTGACTGATATTTGATAGTATTCTGTCAGACACTTCTATAGATGAAGGGAAATGGTATCTGGTGGTAATATAGGTTCTCTGTCACGCTGTTCTGTGAATTGAAATGCCTGTTGACAGTCGCATGGTATTTTATGGAACGCTTCTCGATGATATTTGATAGCAGTATACGGTTTCTCTGTAACGCTCTTTTCTGAAGGGCAATAATGACATGGCATTGTAGAATGGTTCTTTCTTACATTCATCTGTGGAGGAAAATGATTCTGGATAGAATTAAAGGTTCTCTATAGCGATCTTTCATGGAGGAAAATAATATTGGATAGTATCATATATTTTTCGTAACGCTGTGCTCTGAAGGCAAATAATGGCATCGGAGAGCGAGCGACATGGGTTGTCTATAACGCTCATACTAGTATCAAACCCTATTGAATAATAATTGATTCTCTGTAACGCTTTTCTCTGAAGAGGAATGATGAAATTATTGTATCTAGTATGATGCGTTCCCTGTAACGCACTTTTATGGAGGAACATGATTTTGATGGTATTATAGATTCTCCGTAACACGCCTCTGTCAAGGAAAATTATGCCATCAGGGGGTAGTAGTGTGGGTTTTCTGTGTGACGTTGTTCTATGAAAGGAAATGGCGATATGTGTGACCAGCAGTCTGAATATCTCTGTAACGGCTTTGGGAGGAAGGAAACTCTCGATATACTACATAGTTCTTTGGATTCTGTTTGAAGCTCTTCCGTGAAGGAATATTTGGATATGTAATAGTAGAATAGGTTCTCGAAGAGTAGAATGGCCTCGCTGTAACATTGAAAGGGTTATCGGAAACGCATTGTTAAGAAGGAAAATTGTATTTGAAAGTAGCATGGGCTTACTGCAAAAGCTCTGCAATGAAGGAAAATGATATTTGCTAGTATTGTGGGTTCTCTGTACCGTTGTTCATTGAAGGGAAAATGGTATGCGAGTGCGAGTGTTCGTGTGTGCGCGATAGACATATGTGCTCGCTCGAGTGCATGTGTGTGTGTGTGTGTGTGTGTGTGTGTGTGTGTGTGTGTGTGTGTGTGAGAGAGAGAGAGAGAGAGAGAGAGAGAGAGAGAGAGAGAGTTAAAAGCATGTGGATGTGATTTTCTGACTCCCTCCTCTCTCACTCTCATTCTTCTTACCTTCAATTTCCTCCCGTTCCCCTCCTCAAGTATACCTGTTACCGCATCTGTGTGTGTGTGTGTGTGTGTGTGTGTGTGTGTGTGTGTGTGTGTGTGTGTGTGTGTGTGTGTGTCGTCTGGTCTGTCTGTCTGTCTGTCTGTCTCTCTCTCTCTCTCTCTCTCTCTCTCTCTCTCTCTCTTGCCGATACACATTATTCTATAGCTAGCTGCCTCCCCCTCCCCCCCCCCCCCCCCCGCCCCCCCAATATCACAAATTTTAATTAACTATCGAAATTACTCTTTTCATTCGAGTTGAATGCGTTTGTAGATTACAGAGCGCGTTTTCCGCTAGGGGAGAGAGAGAGAGAGAGAGAGAGAGGGGAGAGAGAGAGAGAGAGAGAGAGAGAGAGAGACACACACACACACACACACACACACACACACACACACACACACACACACAGGCCGACAGAGAGAGAGAGAGAGAGAGAGAGAGAGAGAGAGAGAGAGAGAGAGAGAGAGAGAGAGAGAAAGAAGAGAGAGAGAGAGAGAGAGAGAGAGAGACAGAGAGACAGAGAGAGAGAGGAAATTAGGGGGTCTTTGGCACTTGGCACGTTAATGCCTTGCTGTCATTAAATAAACAACGCTGACGTGAAAAGAGAGAGGGCAGTTTTAGCCGGCTCGAGCTGGGAAAGAAATGAATGGCCTCCATAGTGAAAAGGGAATTCTAGAGGCAAAGCTAGAGTGCAGGCACTAACAAGAGATTCATGACTCTACTATGATGCGTTCTCTTAGTTTGAAGACTTAAACCATCTGATCTGTACACAGATAGATTTTCTGACCTTTGGCTCGGATTTTCAGTTAGCTTTTTTCTCTTCTTCTTCTACTTTTTCTTTTTTTTTTTGTGTGTTGATTTAATTTGATTTGTGTGTGTGTGTGTGTGTGTGTGTGTGTGTGTGTGTGTGTGTGTGTGTGTGTGTGTGTGTGTACGTGTGTGTGTGTGTGTGTGTGTGTGTGTGTGTGTGTGTGTGTGTGTGTGTGTGTTTTCGTGTTTGACTGGTTGGTTGTCGTTGTTTTTTTTCTCTTTGTTTTTTGTTTTGTTTTTGTTATACTGATTCAGAGTAAATGAACCTCCTAATCTGTCCGAATGCAAGTCTGACTTGAGGTCAAGAGACTGGTTAGTCCCTCCATTTGGTTACGTGCCTGTTTTTGTTCGTTAAGTTTTTATTTCAAAGGGATTGGTGCGTCGACATCCTGAAGATTCCCGCTTCCTCCTGTCTTTTCAAGTTCACTCTATATTGTCGTGAAGGAGATGAGGAAAATAATGATAACAACAACAACAACAACAACAATAATAATAATAATATAATAACAATGAGGACAATTTCTATAGCGCCCATCCTAACAACGTAGGCTACAGGGCGCGTTACAAGTTTTAATTCTTCAACATCTAAAAAATATCAGTAGAACACACACACACACACACACACACACACACACACACACACACACACACACACACACACAATCCTGCGTTCACGAGTCATAAACATACATATACACACACACACACACACACACACACACACACACACACACACACACACACACA
>JADBJO010000004.1:0-17500 GCA_016801955.1 Conus betulinus | reverse complement strand
AGAGAGAGAGAGAGAGAGAGGAGAGAGAGAGAGAGAGAATAACGGAGAGAGAGAAAGAAGAGAGAGAGAGAGAGAGAGAGAGAGAGAGAGAGAGAGAATGTGTTCTGTTTTCAGTTTTCAATTCAATTTGCTGGTCTCAGGGGGGGGGGGGGGGGGGAGGGAGATCCATCTATTCTCCCCTCCCCCTCCCCCCCCCACCTCCCCAACTGCACACTTTCGCGTCGACTGTTACTTACACGGGGGTTGAAAATAACACTAGAGAGTCCAATTGTGAAAGGTGAAAAATCAAAAGTGCCGGATGGATGCAAAGATAGATTCATAAATAGATAAATAGACAGATAAAGAGAGAAAGAAAGACATGGAGGAAGAAGGGGAGGACTGCGTTTTGCGTGTGTCGGATCAGACTCATGTACCACTTATATATCTCACACTATCTTGATTGTTTTTCCTTCATTTTGATTTTAGCGGTTTAGCGGTGCGTGTGTGTGTGTGGGGGGGGGGGGGGGGGGGGGGGGGGGGTGACAAAAAACTGGGGATACGAGGGGAAATAATCCACGCGGTAGCTTGTCCTTTCGCCTACGCAACCGTCTGCTCTCCAACGAAGATTCAGAAAGCTATTTCAATCTACCTTGAAAAAAGTTCGCTGTTCTTAAATAAAAGAAAACAACAACGACGACGACGACGACGACGACAACAACAACAGCAACAACATCAACAACAACAACAACAACAACACACGACAACAACACAACATCACCTGCACGGCAACGCTTTCAGATGTTAGACAAGCGGCGAAAATGCATGGTAGCTATGCCATGATCTGTAGAAGTAGTTTTAATTCTCATTGTTCATCACTTACAGTCAGCCCGATTACCCAGGACTACGAAGGAAAAAGTTGGTCATTAAATACAAACAAGCACACAACAAAAAACAGCTATACTGCGGCAACAGTGCACACACTAGAGGAGGGAGGGAGAGAGAGAGAGAGAGAGAGAGGAGAGAGAGAGAGAGAGAGAGACAGACAGACAGACAGGACAGACAGACAGACGGACAGACAAAGAAGCAGGGACAGAGAGACAGACAGAAACAGAAAACAGACAGGTAGAGACAGACAAACGGACAGACAGACAAAGAAGCAGGGACAGAGAGACAGACAGAAACAGAAACAGACAGGTAGGGACAGACAGACAGACAGACAGGACAGGCAGGCAGAAGAGACAGACAGGCAGAGACAGACAGGACAGACAGGCAGACACAGACTGACAAAGAGACAGAAGATCTTTCACACACACACACACACACACACACACACACAACACACACACACCCACACACACACACAGGGGTCCAGGTCCAAACATATCCAAACATAAATCAGAGGAATGGGAAAAGTTGGGTTATTAGGCCACCCCCCCCCCCCCCCCCCCCCCCCAAGAAATGTAAGGGAAAGATCATTGGACGATGTAGAAAGTACGCCTTCAAATGTCCCAAGGATTTCTGTTGTTTGAGAGAGAGAGAGAGAGAGGAGAGAGAGAGAGAGAGAGAGAGAGAGAGAGAGAGAGACAGACAGACAGACAGACAGACAGACAGACAGACAGAAAGACAGTGATAGGCAGGCAGACAGACAGGCAGACAGACAGACGGGCAGACGGACAGCCAGACCGACAAACATGCACACAGACATGCAGACAGACAGAGACAGATAGACAGGCAGGCAGACAGACAGACAGGGAGGCAGACAGGGAGGACAGACAGGCCATACAAAGGGACAGACAGACAGACAGAAAGACAGGCAGACATAGTTTTCTTCTTTCTTCTTCTTCTCTTCTTCTACTTCTTTTTCTTCTTCTTCTTCTTCTTCTTCTTTCTTCTTCTTCTTCTTCTTCTTCTTCCGTCTTCTTCTCTGCGTGGAGGCAAGATGGGACGTTTGGGACAGACCACAGTGAAGACCAGTGCACCAGGTTCCTCCAGCTCTGTCGGGGGTGTGCCAAGGTCTTGGTCTCTGGCCGCTGTTTGCCCTGTCCACTCTCCAGTGTGTCATCCCATCGGGTTTCCGTTCCCTTCCTTTCCCTCTACGTCTTCCTGCCTGCTTAACGGTGGTTGAAGGCAGAAAGGAAGGGACACCTGTACAGCAACACCATTGGATCTGGTACGGTGGCCATCCAAGTGTTTGCTTTCTTTAGCTTTTCTGTGTTTTTCTTTCTTTCTTTTTTTTTCTTCTTTTCTTTCTTTTCTTCTCCACTTCTCTTCCTTTTCTTTTCTTTCTTTTTCTGGGTTTTTCTTCTTTCGTTCTGTCTTTTTTTCTGTATTGTCGTTTTTTTCTTTCTGTCTTTTATGTCTTTTTTTTTTTCTTTTTTTCTTTCATTGTGTGTTTCTTTCTTATTCAGCATCTGATTCTTTCTTCTTTCTTTCTTATTTCTCTCTTTCTTCTTCTTCTTTCTCTTCGACTTGCTTGTGTTGGGGTTGTTCTTGGGGTTGTTGTGGGGATTCTTCGTCTTCTTTCTCTTCTGCTATCCCTCCTCCTCAGAAGCATCCTCTCCTCCGTCTGCTGTTCTGTCCTTTTCTTCTCTTCCTCGCTCCTACTTTCTTCTTTACGCCATCTCTACTCCTCCTCCGGTTACGTCATGTCCTGCCTCCGCTTTTCTCTCCTCCCTCCTTATCTTCCTCCTTCCGCCTCCCTACCTTCCTCCTTCTTCTTTGCTTCTTCTTCTTCTTCTTTTCAACTGACGTCCTTCGGCTCGTCTGCTGGATGTAGTTTCTTGATGGTTTGGACACAGGTTTTAGGGGGGCATGATCCGCTATCTTCCGGCGGCGCATCTCCTATCCCAACGCTTGGTATACAGACAGACAGCTAGATCAACACGCCAAAGAACAGCATAAAACAACCCAATGTCTTCTTTGTCAACAACGTAAGCTGAGTGCGTGATCAACGCCCCTCTCTTCCCCACCCCCCCCCCCTTATCGTCGACCTCAGCTTAAACCCCCCCACCAACACCCCCCCCCCTCCCCCCCCCCTTTGGTCGGCCGGGCCCTCCACAACGTCATTTCCGATCCAAAAACCAACACCGCCCAAACACCGCACACCCGACACCCCACAGCCCGCCGTCATTGCTTTGCGTGTCACCGACTTGTATCTTTACCCTGTGCGCCATCGCCCCGTGGTGGTCAGCTTCCTGTGCCGTTTCCCACTGACTTCCGGTGGGCGGAACTTTGCCCAATTATTGTTTCTGCGATTTGATGTTGAAAAAAAATAAGAAAAAATAAAAAACACAAAAAATACAGATAAAGCATGCGGATATTGTAAAAAAAATAAAATAAGATTGAAATCAAAATAAGATTCAAAAAGATATGTGGAACAATGTTCAGGCGAGGAGAAGGCGCTAGAGGGCACAGAGGGGGGGAGGAGGGGGGGGGGAGGGGGGGGGGGGGGGGTGGGGAGGGTGGGGGGGGTGATGAGGTGGACGAAGGGTTTGGAGAGAAAGTTATGGGCGGGGGAAGGGTGGGGGGTGTGTAGGTATGGAGGGTGGGTCGGGGTGGGTTGGCCTTCTGGAAATAGATTCTTATGGTGAAGGATTGTTGGTGTTTTTTTTTTTCTTTCTGTCAGGAAAGATTTGTCTGCAACACAAGGATTAGTGTGGGGTGATGTGTGTGTGTGTGTGTGTGTGTGTGGTGTGGTGTGTGTGTGTGTGTGTGTGTGGGTGTGTTCGTGAGTGTGTGTGTTGTGTGTGTGTGTGTGGTGTTGTGTGTGTGTGTGTGTGTGTGTGTGTGTTGTGTTGGTGTGTGTGTGTGTGTGTGTGTGTGTGTGGTTGTGTGCGTGTGGTGTGTGGTGTGTGTGTGTGGTGTGTGTGTGTGTGTGTGTGTGTGGGTGTGTGTTGTCGTCGCGCGCGAGCATAGATGTGTATGGTGCGTTTATGTGTGTGTTTGTGTGGGTGGTGTGTGTGTGTGTGTGTGGGTGTGTGTGTGTGTGTGGTGTGTGTGTGGGTGTGGTGTTTAGCGTTGCGTGCGCGGGCGTGACCGTGATGTATGCGTATGCCTTAGAGTGTTATGGTTCGCGTCGGGGTGTTAAAACAAGAGACGTCCTTGGGACATTTAAAGGCGTACTTTCCTATATCGTCCATGATCCCTTCCATCACATTTATGGGGGGGGGACGGCCTAGTCAACCCAACTTTTCCCATTCCTCTGATTTATGTTTGGACCTGGACCTCTGTGTCTGTGGGTGTGTGTGGTGTGTGTGTGTGTGTGTGTGTGTGTGTGTGTGTGTAGTGTGTGTGTGTGGTGTGTGTTATGTGTGTGTGGTGTGTGTGTGTGTGTGTGTGTGTGTGTGTGTGTGTGTGTGTATGTGGTGGTGTGTGTAAGTGTGTGTGTGGTGTGTGTGTGTGTGTGTGGTGTGTGTGTTGTGTGTGTGTGTGTGTGTGTGTGTGCTGTGGTTGTGTGTGTGTGTTTGTCCGTGTGTGTGTTCCGTCATTTTGTGTTTGCTCTTCATCTCTTTTTGCTTCTGCCTCTCTATCTCTCCTCTCTCTGATCTCTCTCTCTCTCTCGCTCTCTCGCTCTCCGTCACCCCCCCCCCCCCCCCCAATCTCTCTCTCCCGCTCCCCCGCCTACCTTCACCCAACAACCCTACTTCAGTTCAGGTTACTTAACGGCAGTTTCACTTAAGAGCCTCCCTCCTCACCCTGCAACCCATCCCCACCTCCCCCTGCTCCTCCTCCTCCTCCTCTTCCTCCCACCTAGATTCTATTTTCGACCCCCAACTCCAAGACACAGACAGAAGATCGCGACAGTGGTGACACACAGAGGAAAAAAAAAAAAAAAGGAACCGAAATGTGGCATGGTGCCAGCACGACGACCACACAACATCAGGGAAGAAGATAGTCGTCGCAGTGTAGTTCTGCTCTATACGACTCTGCTGGTCCCACCAGTACGATTACTTCCTTCCTCTGGCCCAGAGCGACCTGGTGGGCCTGGCGTCTTCTAAGTCGATTAGTGGCGGGCGCCGGGCTTCACAGCTAGACAGCTAGCTTAGGCTGCAGACAGCCGCCGCAGCGGTACAGGACAGCAAGCGGTGTGCAGTGACGTGACATCACCTAGAAAGGACGAGCCCGCCCCCCGTTGAGCCTTTGCATCCCCCCCAGAGACTTGGCAAGGTCCACATTACAGTCTGCTGAACTGCGATGCACCCGCCTCTGTCTGTCTGTCCTGTCTGTCTGTCTGTCTGTTTGTCTATCCGTTACCTGTTCTGTCTGTCTGTCTGTCTGTCTGGGCCTGACTGTCTCTGTCTCTCTATTCTCTATGTATCACTGTATGTCCTCACTGTCACATGGAATCTCCTCTCTGTATTGTGTTATCGTCTAGTCAGTTCCTCTGTATCTGTTCTTTGACTGTTTCTCCTCTCTATCTATCTATCTCTATCTCTCTCTATCTCGCTCTCTCTCTACTATCTCTTCTCTATGCTCTATCCCACCCAATATCTGTAGTCTGTCTGTGTGTCTGTCTGTCTTGTCTGTCTGATCTTCTATCTCTATCTCTCTAATTCTTTCTTTCTCTCATCTCATCAGGTCAGTTGTACTCCCCTTGCTTAGAGACACCACCACCAACCCCACCACCACCAACCACAACCACCACCACATCTTCCCTATTTTCATTCGGTTTGTATGTAATAGGAAAAAAGAAGGGGATTGATGAGGAAGATGGGGGTGGGAATGGAGGTGACGGTGAGAGAGGACAGAGAGACGGACAGACAGACAGCAAAACAAACCTACGGCAAGACAGAGAGAAGGGGGAAAGGGGGGTGTTGGGAGGAAGGGGCGGTGGAGAAGTCCGGGGGTGGGGGTGGGGAATTAAGCAAAAAAGGGGAGAAGAAGAAGAAAAGAAAAAAAAAAAGAAAGAAGAAGAAGAAGAAGATTGAAGAAGAAGAAGCGAGAGGAGAGGAGAGAAAAACGCCAACACAAACTGAAACGAAAATTTTATTTTACCAGGGTTATGAGTATAAGCAAACCTGAATGTGTTGGTGTGTGTGTGGTTGGGTGTGTGTGTGTGGGTGTGTGTGGGGTGGTGGTGTTTGTGTGGTGTGGTGTGGGTGTTGTGTGTGGTTGTGTGTGTGTGGTCGGGTGTGTGGTGGCGTGTGTGTGTGTTGTGTGTCAACTAGCCCTTGGGAGGAAAGAGAGAAAGAGGAGAGGGAGGTGAGGAGAGAGAGCGGATGAGGAGAGTCGTGAGAGAGGTGAGCAGAACGAGAGAATGAGAGACGGGGAGATAGAGTGAGGAGAGAGAGAGAGAGAGTATGGTACTAGAACAAAAAAGTACGAAAGGAAGGAGGGAGGGAGAGTAGAGGAGGGGGGGGGGGGGGCACAGACGAAGACCGGAGCTAAAGTTTTGGATAAAACGACTGACACACGCACATAGAACTGATGTATGGTTGTGGGGGTTGTGAGGAGGGGGTGGGGGCAGGGAGATGGTGGGAGAAAAGAGAAGGCTCTGGCGAATAACACCAAGGAGCCAAACAGAAGTGGAAGCTTAAGATGGCCGTTTCCGGAGCGGAGCGGATTACTAGACAGAAACAAAGTAGACAAACCATTTATTATTGATCTACTCCGGTTTATAAGCTTCTTTTTTTTTTTGTTTTTGAGGATTAGATGATTTTTTCTCGCGCGCGGTGGTGTGTTGTGTGTGTGTTGTGTGTGGGTGTGTGTTTGGGTGTGTGTGTGTGTGTGTTGTGTTGGTGTGTCGTGCGCGTGCGTGAGTGCTGGCGTGCGGTGCGTGCCGTGCGCGTGATGTGCGTGTGTGCGGTGTGTGGTGTGTGTTTGCTTTGTTTGGTTTTGTTTGTTTCTTTCCCGGTATCAGTGTTTGTAGTGTGTTCAGGCTTTGATGTGTGGAGTGTTCTAGACTTAAGGAAAGATTACGAAGCATCTAAAATAACCAGCAAAAGGTCAGCGTCGGTTGCTTGTTGATATCTATCTAATTGTCAGGTCGTGTTGTGTCTATCATCTCTGTATCTATCTCTCTATCTATCTCTCGGTAGTTTAGTTTGTATTATTAGTCTCTCTAACCAACACACCCACACACACAACACACACAAACACACACACAACACACACACCACCACTCACCAACACACACATCACCAACACCCACACACCACACAACAACCACACCACACACACCTCTCTCTTTCTCTCTCTCTCTCCTCTCTCTCTCTTCGCAGCTTCGCTTCTCTCTCGCTATATATATTATAATATATATATATATCTAGGATATTATATAGTGTATGTATATATACGTGAATAAAATAAATAAAAAAAATATATTATTCTATATATATGAAACACACACACACACACACCGCGCGCTGCGCCGCGCGGGCGCACACACACCACACCTCAGACATGCACGTACACACACAATACCACACACTACACACAAACACACACAAAACATTACAGAGAGGAGGTAGGGAAGAGAGGAGAGAGAGCGACACACACCACACACACACCACACACCACAGAGGAGAGTGTCCCCCTCTTCAAAGTCCCTGAGGACACTAGATTCACACGACGAACAAAATTCATGACGGGTGTGAAAGGCAGGAGTTTTTTTTGCCTAGCATATTCAGTTTGAAACTGTTCATAAACACTGTGACAGAAAGGTTAACACTGTGTGCATGTGCCCTTCCGTCTTTCAGAGCCTAATACTCGTATTATACACTCGAAATGCATTAATTGGCCAAGCTGCAGTATATGCCCTTAGCCTTGTTGGAAGGGAGGGGATACAAAACAGTGGTAGATTCCTTTTCTTCCACCTAAAAGGACGACAAATTCCCCCCCCCCCCCCCCACCCCCCCCCCCCCCCCCCCCTCCTCCCCCCCCACCCCCCCCCCCCCCCCCCCAACCCCCCCCCCCCCACCCCCCCCCACCCCCCCCCCCCCCCCCCCCCCCCCCCCCCCCCCCCCCCCCTCCCCCCCCCCCCCCCCCCCCCCCCCCCCCCCCCCCCCCCCCCCCCCCCCCCACCCCCCCCCCCCCCCCCCCCCCCCCCCCCCCCCCCCCCGCCCCTCCCCAACCCCCCTACATTCCTTACTTACCTCTCGTACAATGTAGTGAGAGCTTTGGGAATGATACTACAAAACATTTGAACAGTGTGTGAAATCAAACGATAAACGCAGCGAGGTCCAAGGCTAGCTGGTATTAAAGGGCGAAAAAACGCTACTTGTTTGAAATAACCTTTGTGTTAACGAGGTAATATATTAGGAAGGAATATGGCTACTGTCACGTCCTTATCGGATTCACGGCCTAAAGCGGTAGAACGGGTTTTGATTGCCTGCCTTGAAAGTATGAGGTGAACGTCATCGAAGCGCAGCTTTGCGAACGGTTTTAGAAAGTTTAGTTGTTATGAAACAGCTTTTGATTGGCGCTGAAGAAAAAAAAAAAATATGGATTTGACGTCATCGAAGACCAGCTGCCGAAACGATAGAAACAGGTTTTTTCTGGCGCTTGAAGAATGAGATTACGTCATCTCGAAGCGCAGGCTGCGAACGGTTAATATTAAAAAAACGGTTTTTAATTGGCGCTAAAAAAAAAAAAAAAAAAAAAAAAAAAAAAATCAGATGACGTCATCGAAAGCGCCGCTGTGCGAACGGTTAGCACGGGTTTTGATTGGCGCACCCCAGAAGAAAGAATGAGATGACAACTTTCGAAGCAAAGCTGTGCAGTGGCCTTCACTTCTCAAACATGTCACCCCCATCGGGGATGGAACCAGCCGGAATAAAGTCTTGAGGCACGGGCTTTACGACACCATTGCCTTCGTGTGAAAGCACGTCCACAGAGGAGTTATGTCTTTCTAGCATCTACTGTTCGAGTCCCTGACCGATGGAAAACTAGCAGTTCCCCACTGGGCGTCAAGGTGCTTTCTTCTTGTTTCCCCTAGCTCCACGAAGAACCTTGAAACTCATCTCTTCAGTCAGGGATGGCCAGGGTGGGTCTCTCTGGCTATCTCTCTCTCTCTCTGTCTATCTCTCTCTCTCTCTCTCTCTCTCTCTCTCTACTCAACACCTCTCTCTCTCTCTCTCTCTCTCTCTCCTCTCTCTAATCTATATATATATATATTATATATATAATGTGTGTAATCTCTTCTCTGCTCTCTCTCTCTCTCATCTTCTCTCTACGTCTGCTCACTCTCACCGCACTCTGTCTGCCGCGTCTGTCGCCCGTCCCCTCGGTCTCTCTCTGTCCATCGGGTCTCTATCTGTATCTGTCTCTTTCTGTGCCCCAATTTATCGCTTCTCTCTCTCCTCTCTCTCTCTCTCTCTCTCTCTCTCTCTCTCTCTCTCCTCTCTATCTCTCTCTCCTGCCGGTACTGATGTTCCTTTTACTCATCATTGTTCTACAAACTTTTTCTCTTGATACAGTTTACAGTCTGCTACGTTGTCTGTGTGTGCGTGTCGTGTGCGTGCGTCGAGTGCCGTGCGTGCGTGCGTGGGCATTACATCGCGTGCGCGTTAGTCCTTGGCCTGTACTTTTTGTTTCCCTTTCAATCTAGGGCAGGATGCAAAGGGAGAATAAAAAAGAATGGACGCCTGCCATTTCGTCAGCATTTGTCCATTGTGATATCATAGATGTGCGAGTGTTTTTTTGTTGTTGTTTTTGTGTTTGTTTGTGTGTTTTTCGTCCTGGCTATCACTTGCAAAATATGCAGCAGGGTTCTTTGCCAGCATAGCATATTGTGCCTACTTTTGTTTATGCTTCAGTTTTTGTTTGTTGTTTTTGTTTTGTTTTGTTTGTTTGTTTTGTGTTGTGTGTTGTTTCTTTGTTCTTTTCATTTTGGGAGTTTGGGACACCGATAAAGTGGGGATGATACGATTTCAAGCGGGAATGCAGGCTAGCACTTCAGTAATGCGTACTTTATCTGCTTGGAGGAACAGTGAACAGAGAGAGAGAGAGAGAGAGGAGGAGGAGAGAGATGAGAGAGACCAGGAGAGAGAGAGAGAGAGGACAGCAGACAGACAGTAGCACAGACAGATACAAGACAGCCGGACAGACAGACGGACAGACAGAGAGAGCGAGAGAGGAGAGAGAGAGAGAGAGAGAGAGAGAGAGAGAAGAGAGAGAGAGAGAGAGGATGGATAAGGTAGGGGGAGCAGTGAGGGGAAGGGGAGAAGACGAATAATCCTATCAACTCCTCAGTGTTTTACATCATGTAGAAATAGGGGTTGGTGCCTTCTGGAACGGAGAATCCCGCGTAAAAAAAAAATATAATAATTAAAAATCATGTAAAGGATCAAAGCACCTTTTACCTTATTTCTCAGAGGTCCCCATCACGCGCCAGTCATTGGCTGTGGAGGCAAGCAATTTGAATACAAATTATCCTCTCCATCAGATGTGAAGACAGAAATAGGTGATTGAATTCTTTTTCCGTTTCTATTGAGGGTTTCTTTTTTCCCCTTTTGCTTTCTTTTTCATCTCTGAACCATCAAAATTTCAAGGATGTAAATTTGTGACCGGCTCTTTCTTTTTTGTATCTTCTTTCTTTCTTCTTTTTCTTCCTTTCTTTCTTTCTTTCTTTATTTCTTTCTTTTTCTTTTTCTTTTCTTGCCTTTTCTTTCTTTCTTTCCTTCAATTTTTCCCTTACTTTCTTCTGTGATCCACCAAAATTTTCAAGAATAAATAGATGCTTCGGTTCCTATCTTTTTCATTCATTCATTTATTCATTCATTCATTCGTTTATGATTTTTTTTTTTCTGTCTTTCTTCATTATTCCTTCCTGCTTCCTTCCTTTCATTCATTCTTTCTTTCTTTTCTTTCTTCTTCTTCTTCTTTTTTTTTCTTATGTGAACTATCAAACCGTCAGCCAGTGAATCTTCCACGAAACACAAACACGCGCTTGGATATTAAACATTTGGCCTTTGGCGTCTTTGCACCAAATGCACAAGAGTACAGTCAGTAAGTCATAGACGGCTTTGTAACGCTTCTCCAGCTGGAGGCAAAAACCCATACTCGTTTTATGATGGTGAGTCGCGAGAAAACCATCAAAGATCCACAATTAATTCCCTCTCTCTCTCTCTCTCTCTGCTCTCTCTCTCTCTCTCTCTCCTCTCTCTCTCTCCATATCTATCAATATTCTATATATATATGATATAGTCATATTATATATTATATATATATATATATATGTCTGCTGTGTGGTGTGTGTGTGTGTGGTGTGTGTGTGCATACATATTAGGAAAACTGGGTTTTTACTAATTCCGTACATCCAGAAAATTCTGGCTGACCGTACGTAAAAAAATATTAATAATAATAATAATAATAATACTAATACTAATAATAATACTAATAATAACACAGTACACCAACAGAATTAATAATACTAATAATACTAAATAATAATAGGGAATTTTTATCATGCGCCCCATCTCTGATAAGCTCAAAGCACTTACAAAGTCCTGTGAACAAAAGCATTAACTACAAGAAACAGCTGTGTTCAGGCCACAGACACAGAACCGAAAAACAGACGGCAAACTTCATAAAAGATATAAGCAAGAAATAAACAAGTCACAAATATAGTAAACATGAAATCACTCCAAGACATGATGAATCTCTAATATACAAAATGGCAAGCGCACGCGCGCGCACACACACAAACACACCCACACCCAACACCACACACACACACACACACACACACAACACAACACACACACAACAAAAAAACACACACACACGATCACCATTTCACACAGAAGAGCATTAAAACCAAACGCCCCCCAATTACCGCCTAGTTTTTGCCCCCCATCAGAAGGAAGGAATGCAGGATTTAGGTCTGCGATGGATCAAAAACTCTGGTTCTGTGGATAGTGATGTGCTTGTGATGGGTCATTATCTTCTCTTTTCTTTTTTCAGAACATTTTTATTTCTCTGTGAGGATGACAGTTTAGAAACGAGGGACTGTGTTGTCTCGCAGCGAGCGGAAAGAAACTGGAAGGGTATCGTCTGAATGGAAGTTAGTGTATCTCTGTCTCGTGTCTCTGTGGTCTGTGTCTTTCTAAAACTCTCTCTCTCTCTCTCTCTCTCTCTCTCTCTCTCTCTCTATCTCTCTCTCTCTCTATGTGTCTTGAATATGTGTCTGTCCTGTCACTCTGTGTGTGTGTGTGTGTGTGTGTGTGTGTGTGTGTGTGTCGTGTGTGTGTGTGTGATGTGTGTTGGTGTGTGTGTGTTAGGTTGTGTTGCGTGTGAAGTCTGTCTGTCCTGTCTGTCTGTCTGTCTGTCTCTACTCCCTCCTCTCTCTATTCTCTTCTCTCTCTCTATTCTCTCTTCTCCAACCATACTCTCTCGTGCTTTGTTCTCTTGTCTCTGTCTCCGTCTCCGTCTCTGTCTAGGTGTCTCTACTCTTGCCTTCTTCTCTCTCTCTCTCTCGCTTCTCTCTCTCTTCTCTATATCCCTCTCTGGCTCTCTCTCTCTATGTCATTCTCCTCCTCTACTTTCTCTCTCTTAAGACTTTCTCTCCTATCTCTCTCTCCCCTTTCCTATTCCTCTCTATCTCTCTCTCTCTCTCATCTCTGAATTATTGGTACCGCAAGTGGGGATGTATTATGCATTTCCCCAATCCTTCTGTCTTTCGTTTTGCTGTCCTCCTTTCTTATTCTTTCTCTTTTTTTTCTTTTCTTACACCATCTACCGACCCTTTCTTTATTTCATTCTCTTGCATTCTTTTTTCTCTCTTTGTCTGTTGTGTGTGTGTGTGGGTGTGTGTGTGTGTGGGTGGTGTGTGTGGTGTGGTGGGTGTGTGTGCGCAGTACCGTGTGTGAGTGGGTGTGTGTGTGCGCGCGCGCGAGCGCGAGCGTGTGTGTGTGTGTGGGTGTGTGTAGGGGGTTAGTGTGTGTGTGTGTGTGGTGTGTGTGTGTTTCTTTCCTTTTCTCTGCTTCCACCAGAGATAAAAGTTAACCAAACAACTATCTCCGGACGCTCATTATAGGTTATGGAGGAGGGGGAAAGAAGTCGTGATTGGCCGTTCGGTGAAAAGGTTTAAGTGCTGGTTTTATGGTTTTGTGGGTCCAAGTACTCTCGGGTCTGATGGGCGCGGAGCGCGCGCGCGCGTGAGCACGCGCAAGCCGGACGTGCGTGTGTTTGTGTGTGGTGTGTGTGTAGTGTGTGCGCGCGCGCGCGCGCGCACGCGTCGCGTGTGTGTGTGTGCACCCAACCATGTGTGTGTGCACCTGTGTGTGTCTGGGTATGTGTCTTTGTGTGTGTGTGTGTGTGTGTGTGTGTGTGTGCATGTTCAAGTAGTGATTGGTATCTCTCTCGCTTATTCCGTACTCTCTCTCTCTCTCTCTCTCCTCTCTCTCTCTCCTCTGCTCCTCTCGCTCTCTCTCCTTCTCTCTCTCTCAAAGACACCGTGCTTGGTCAGGGACTCCTGCATAGGCTGGTAGTGGTATGTGTGTGTGGTTGTGTGTGTGTGTGTGTGTGTGTGTGTGCGTGGGTGTGTGTGGTGTGTGTGTGTGTGTGTGTGTTAGTGTCGTGTGCGTGTTGTGTGTGGTGCAAGTGTGTAGTGTGTGTCTGTGTGTGTGTGGTGGTGTGTGTGTGTGGTGCTGTGGGGGTCTGTGTATGTGTGTGTGTGTCTGTGGTATGTGATGCGTAGCGCGAGCTCGCGGTGGTGTGTTGTGTGTGTATTGTTGTGTGTTGCTGGGGTGTGTGTGTTGTTCTGTGTGTGTGTGGGTGGTGTGTGTGTGTGTGTTGTGTGTGTGTGTGTGGTGTGTGTGGTGTGTGTGTGTGGTGTGTGTTGTGTGGTAGGGTGTGGTAGTTGAACTCGGAAGTGCTGGTGGTTAGTGTATATATCTTCTCTCTCTCTTCTCTCGCGCTCTCCCTCTCTCCCACACTCTCTCTCTCTCTCTCCTCTCTCCTCTCTCTCTCTCACAAGGACCACATTCCTCAGTCAGGGGGACAGCATATGCTGCGTGGGTGCTGTGTTGTAGTGTGTGTGTATGTGTGTGGGTATGTGTGTGTGTTGATGTGTGTGTGTGGGGGAGGTATGTATGTGTGTGTATTTGGTTTATGTGTTTATGTGTGTGTGTGTGTGTGTGTGTGGTGTGTGTGTGTGTGTGTGCGGCGCGCGTACGCGCGGGTGTGTGCGTGGTGTGTGTGTGTGTGTGTGTGTGTGTGGTGTGTGTGTGTGTGGTGTGTGTGTAGGAGAGGAAGGAGAGGAAGTGAAAGCGAGAGACAACAGTGAAGAAACTAGAGACAGAAAGGATGAGAAGAGTGAAGGGAGAGGGGTGAGAGGGGAGGGGGAGGGGTGAGGAGAAAGAAGACGAAGACGAAGAAAAGAAGAAGACGAAGAAGAACCCGAAAGAGGAATGAAAAAGACATATGTTTATATAATAAAGATGGACGTGAATGCAAAATGAAGAAGTGGAAGAAAACAAGAAGCAAAAGAAAACATGAAATATGGCAAGCGTGATGTGAAAAGAAAAAAGAGAGATCGGGTGCTGGAAGAGTCCAGGATATATCTAAGAGAGAGAGAGAGAGAGAGAGGAGAGCCGAGAAGAGGAGAGAGAGGAGAGAGAGAAGAGAATGGGAGAGGAGAGAGACTGAGAGAGAGAGAGAGAGAGAGAAACACACACACACAACACACACACACACACACACACACACAGACACACACAACTACACACACTACACTACACTACACTACAACACACACACACAACACACACACACACACAACACACACACCCAACACACACACACACACACGCACACACACACAAACACACCACACACACACACACACACACACACACACACACACTCCTCTCGCTCTCTCTCGCTCGCTCTCTCTCTCTCCACTGCACTGCTACTACACTACACTCACTGACACGACACTACACTACACTACCCTACCCTACCCTACCCTACACTACACTACCCTACACTACACTACACTACACTACACTACACTACATTACAACTTCACTACACTACATACACTTCACTACACTACACCCCACACAAAGGGAAGCAGCCTTCTATTTCAGTTCCGAGCGAAGTCGATCATCCAAAGCCTTTATCAGCCCCCAGCCCAACAGCCCCCGCCTTTCCCTCACAGGCCACCAAAACAGAGCAGCCTGCAGCCAGAGACTGCAATGGCCGCGTGTGGGACATCATGAATGCCGCCATTTTTGGGGACGCAACAACCCGTGACGTCATTAGTTCTGGATGACCTCACAGCTTGCTATAATAAGCGAAGGAGCGGCATTCCGGGGGGTGGTGGGGTGTTGTGTGTGGTGATGGGCGGGTGGGCGGGGGGGTGGGGGGGGGGGGGTGGGGGGTGGGGGGGGTGGAAGGGGGGGGAGGGGGGTGGGGCGGGGGGAGGGAGGTTCAGTTAGGTCCTAGGGGAGGAAAGATTGAATAGGGTTCTGAGGGTAGGGCTGTTTGGGATGTTTCAGGATAGCTGGTGGTAAGGAAAACAGAATAGGCAGCGAGGTTAGGGGGGGGGGGGGGGGGGGAGGACGAAAAAAAAAAAAAAAAACCCACGAAAAACAAACCAAAATCAAAAATTGAAAAAAAAAAAAAAACAAACAAAAAAACCGCGAGTTGAGTCTCGTGTGACACGGGAGATCAAGGGGCAGACGCGAAAGGGAAGACATGTGGGAAGAGACGGGAGGGGAAGGGAAAGGGGTGGGGGTGGTTTGGTTTGAGGAGAGGAGAGAGGAGAGCGAGAGAGAGGAGAGGAGGAGCAGAGAGAGAGAAAAAAAAAGAGTAAAGGGGAGGGAATATAAACAGTCATTTTGCTCAAATTACCTGTGTATGTGTGTTATTTCTTTATATAAGATTGGGTTTGTTTTTCAACTGAGTCAGAGACAGGCAGGACAGACACGACAGACAGACAGACAGACAGGGCCTCGTCCAAAGGAGAAGACAGACAGAACAGACGACGACAGACAGATCGCCAGCGTACAAAAGGGTAAGAGGGGACAGGGAGAGGAGGAGAGAGGACGACGGAGATGAGGAGACAGGAGAGAGCGACAGGAGAGAGAGACTTAGGCGAGAGAGATAGAAGGCACAAATGACCATGACAATGCTTTTAATGTTTTGTCCTCCAGCCGGGGTAAAAATAGGTACACGTAAACAATGTAGTGGCTATCCAAACAGAACGGAATGATAGGAAATACAATTAAATGTGTTTTGTCAGCAATAAATGTTCTTCCCTGTGCCTCGGTTTCTTGCTGCATCATACAAGAAAATACATAGTACATAGCTACAATCACGATGACTCTGGATTTCCTCACTTTACACAATAAATTGTAGGCACTTTCCTTGGTTGACCAAGTTAAAACCTTTAACGCTGTATATATGATTCATCTCTGGGGTAATGCGGGAACTTCGCATCGAAAGAAAGAAATATTAGAAGCAGAGTCTCTATTAGTACAACAGGGGAGGATGTACGAGGCCGCCCCGCCCCCGGGTTGAGAGGAAGGGGAGACTGAGAGGGTCTTTCCGTTCTCCAAACTTCCTTTTTTTTCACACCCCCACACAGCACACACACAACAGAAACACGACAACCACACACCCAGAGCCCCTTTCAAACACATCCGCGTGACATTTTAGAGAGAATGACTTCGATTTTAGGATGTTAGTCACGTTGTAGGTGGAACGATTATGAAGATGGTGGACAGAAGTAGAGTATCACTGTAATAGTCAGGTCTAAAATCTAGCCCAGTGGGTCCCGCCGTTCCCTCCCCCTCCCCCGAAATCTCTCTTCTCTCTCTCTTGACTGCGACGCTTCTTCCTCTCTCTCTCTCTCTTCTCTTGCGCTCCTTTTTCTTGAATTTGTTCATGGTTCATTCCCTCATTAGCTCGCACAAAAAACTCCTCACTAATCGACTAGAATCCGGCGTATCGTTCAGTCCCGCGAGTCATCGTGATTAGATATAGGTCGATCATAGAATGTTGAGAAGAAGGCCGATTACGTCACATCTTGTTTGATTATGTTTTTCATTTCTTCTTGCTCTTTATTGTGATGATTTTCACTTGAAGTTGGGAGTGTATGTATCAGACTCATGTATTACTTCAGTCTGTGGTCCCTCTGCGCCTCTCTCTCTCTCTCTCCCGCTCTCGCGCTTCGCACTCTATCTCGGCTCTCTCCTCTCCCCTCTCTCTCGCGCGCGCTCTGTCGTCTGCTGTGTCTCGTGTCTCATGTCTTCACTCTCACCTCGGGACCCTCCCTACCCCCCCCTGTTCCCTCTCTCTCTTCCTCTCTCTTCACGTAGCTGTTGTGGGTTTTCTGCTCAGGTAGAAGGGCCTGTCCCGCACTGCGCGGTGACGTTTTCCGACCGTGCGAACACGTTGGAATGGCGCTTCAAAGCGTACAGAAAAGGAGACCCCGCTCGTCGTCGCGGAAATCGGGCGTGACGATCGCGAGGCCCCTGGACAAGGCCGGCCCATCCACAGGAGAAAGGTGACCTCCCCCAGGCCGTGGCGAGCGCCTTGCGCATGCTCCATGGTCTCCTGACTGGCGGAAAGA
>JADBJO010000003.1:2278173-2280673 GCA_016801955.1 Conus betulinus | reverse complement strand
GTGTGTGTGTGTGTGTGTGTGTGTAATTCCGTGTATGTGTGAGTCTGTGCCTATGTGACCTGACCCTGAGAGAGAGAGAGAGGGGGGGGGGGGGGGGAATAAAATAGGTTCGAGTACTGACCCTTGAGGCACACCGTGACTAATAGATAATGTAGGAGATACCGGTTTATTTACTGAAACTACTTGCTTTCTATCAGAAAAGAAATGAAGATCGGCATTCTAACGAATTATCCGATATATCTTTAGCTTTTTAAGAAGAAGATTGCGATCAATAACATCAAAAGCTTTCATAAAATCTACCATGGGAACACCTGTAATTTTGTCGTCAATGATATTAGTAAGCCATTGATCATTAGGTTTGTCAATGCCATTTGGCAGGAGTGGTTATCCCTAAAAAACCAGATTGGTTTTTATGAAACAAGTCAAAAGAATTGAAGTGATCGAGAACATATTTTTTTTATATGGTTTTCCAATGGTGTAGACAGTACAGACAGAATACAAATGGGTCTGTAGTTAGACGGATCGGTGTGATCACCTGTTTTGTGGATCGGAATTACTCTAGCAACTTTAAAAGCCCTTGGCGAAATGATTTTTAGAAATGCAGAGATTGTATATATAAGTAAGTGTTTTAGCAATTACAGTGGCTGACAGTTTGAGAATTTTTCCGTCAATGTCATAAAGGCCAGTAGTACTTGTTTGCTTTAAGTGAATAAGAGCATTGTATACTTCGTGTACACATAACAACGGAATATTTAGACATGTGTGTGATATTTCTGGACTGACGAAAATTCAGAAGAATATCTAAATCGCTCTGTGGGGATCTGTTCCTTTTTATAGTGAAATTGGCAAAATTGCAGAAATGTGTATTCATCTTTGCAACTGACATATCTTTCGGTGTTGTTACAAGACCGTTGGAAATTTTGCTGCTGAGATGATTGATAGCTTTCAAACTGATCGGTTGTCTGTTTTAGAGTAAATAAGATCTTTAAAATATTTCTTTTAGGCTGAGCGTTTTAAATAGTAGTAACAAGATTTCTTTGTTTCGTAAGTTCTATACGATTACCTGATGCTAGAAGTGGGTCTCTTAAGCCATGACTTTTTCTATATCACTCCAAGTTTTTTTTAGGGGTACTTTTAACATGAATTGGTTTTAATGTAGCGTGCTTATTGTAAACATGGAGAAAAGTGTGATACCAAACTTCTAAGGCTTCACAAGGATTCGTAAAACTGATACAAGAGGAAAGTGAGGAAATCATCAGATCTGTTCGGAACAAATCTTTATTAAGGCCTGAGAAGTTCCTGTAGGTAATATACTTGTGATGATTTAGTGGAATTTTAACGCCTCGTTTAGACCAAGTAAAACAAACAGGGGAGTGATCGCTGCATCCAAAAAAACTGGTGGGTCAGTACTCGCACCTATCTTATTTTCCAGATATATAAACGATTGTCCTCTATTCATTGATAGTCCATGTGAAATTTTCGCTGATGACACTACGATACACTCTAGTGATAAAAAATTGAAAATGTGTTTTCCGCTTTACAAGAAAGTATATAAACAAATTGATCATATGGTCCGAACTCAGTCACATGTGTCTCCATCCTCAGAAAACGAAGTACTTGCTAATAACCACAGGAAAAAAAGCGTCAAAATATTTCTTACAATTCCCTGTCTCTTCGTATAAATAATGAGGTAGTTGAAGAAGTTGATCATCATAGAATTCTTGGTGTTATTGTAAACAATAATTTGTCATGGACTTCTCATGTCTCAATGCTCTGCAAGCTTCTGTCTCAAAAGATTCACCAGCTTTCAAAACTAAAACATTTCTTAGACCAACATTGTCGTAAGCTGTTTTTTTTTTTACTTCGTACATTGAATCTCATTTGAATTACTCTTCTACATTGTGGGATTCGGCCAGTTATAATGTATTAAAACCACTCTTCAGTCTTCACAGACGGGCCGTTAAACTCATACTTCTAACATTTACAACTGCAACTCCCTCTGATTGTAAACGTTTAGACATTTTGCCTCTGAAATGGAAACTCACTTATGACGAAGCAATTTTCATGTTTAAGATAATGTCCAATCATGCACCACCAACTCTGAAAAAACAAATTTTTAAACGAACCTGATTCGCAATAGAAAATCACAATGCCACTCTTCTGATTTTCGGCCACGTGGCCTTTTTCAAGAGAGAAAAAACAAAACAATACAACTACGTGATGTCCATCTTTGGCAACTGGTCTGACCAGCTGCCAAAGATGGACACCACGTAGTTGTATTTTTTTTTCTCTTGAAAAAGGCCACGTGGCCGAAAATCAGAAGAGTGGCATTGTGATTTTCTATTATGTTTTCTTCCCTTTGGAGGACTATTGCTTTTGTTTCTGATTCGCAATGTCAGAAAGATTAAGAAACCCCTACCAAGGATTGATCTTTTTAAATCCAGTCTCATTTATTCTGGGGGTGTCTGTGGAATGACTATTGTCTCCATTTCATGTCAGT
>JADBJO010000003.1:2270673-2273173 GCA_016801955.1 Conus betulinus | reverse complement strand
GGAACGCATCCCAAAACTAATGACGTTTTACGTAGCACGCTAGGTCTGCACTGAATAAACTAGCAGAAAAGGTGGTATGTTTCGCTTAAAAATTCATCTATGGAACGATACAATGACACCAGAAATAAACGAATAACAGCTGCTCAACAACAACTTCATGGGCTTGATTGATGAACACCTTCATTTCAGAAATCAGAACAGTCAAATCAAATGACAATCAATATCAATACTCAGTATGGCCGCCATTAGTGCGGATACAAGCTAGACATCTCTGTCTCATAGAGTCCACAAGCCTCCTGAGAGTCAGCTGGGGGATTTGTTCCACTCCTGCTGCAAGAAGTCGTAGAGAGCTGGCCCAGGTTCACTGCTGGAGGGTGGTCTCGTGAAGCAGGCGCCCAGGACGTCCCAGGCGTGCTCGATCGGGTTAAGGTCGGGCGAGGACGCTGGCCCGTCGAGGCAGTTGACCTGCTGCTCCTCCAAGAAGACGTCTACCACCCTGGCACGGTGGGGACGGGCGGTGTCGTCCTGGAGGATGGCGTCAGGGCCCAGGGCTTGCAAGGCAGGCAGGGCCAGAGGCTGAAGAATGTTGTGTCCCTGTACCCCACACCAGTTAGGTTGCCTTCAACTCGGTACAGGGGGGGGGGTTCTGAAGTTCCTTCCTATGCCAACCCACACCATGATAGAACCCCCCGCCATACCGGTGCCGTTCGATTACGTTGGCTTCTTGGTAGCGTTCCCCCGTCCACCTTCAGACACGTATGCGACCATCGTGGAAGAGCCAAACAAAACGCGACTCGTCAGAAAACATCACCCAGGCCCAGTGCTGCCTCGTCCAGTCCACATGAGCTCGGCACCAGGTCAGTCGCGCCCTACAGTGAGCTGCTGTCAGCACAGGTTGAACAGCTGGCCGTCTTGCTCGGAGCTTAACTTCTCTCAGGCGGTTCTGGACAGTTTGGTCGGAATGTTGACGTTCGCTGCAGCACGCAGTTGTCGCCTGAGGTTGTTTGCAGTGGCAGTTCTTTGTCTCAGCGCCGTCAGAACCAGCAGTCTGTCCTGCTGTCTGGTGGTGGACCTAGGCTGGCCAGACCGTCTTTTATTCAGCAGTACTACCGGTGGCGTTGAAGCAGTCATGAAGTCTTTGGATGACAGCATGATGCACTTGAAGGTGACGACCAACTCTGACGCCTACACCTTCTTGAAGCCAAGCAACAGCCCTCCCCGGTCAGTGTCATTTAATCTCCGTCTTGGTGGCATGGTTAGAAAACACCCCCAAAAGCGGCTTTTTTTTATACCCACTGGTCAGCAAAACTGGTTGCCATGTGTTCAGTAAAGGCACGACTTGCACGTGCAATGCGGTTTGCAGTCAGCCCAATTCTGCTGCCTCAGCTATGCACTCGCAAACCGCGACCATGTTTTTCGTGATTTCGGTGTTTCTTTTGTGAACCCGTTCAACCCACTAGACTCAGATTCAACTGAACACATGCCAAAACCAGTTTTGCATGAAGCAGTTGTCACAGTTTCAGTGCAAAAATTGGACGAAAGCTTTGAATTCTATACACGACGATGCGTTATCTAAACCATGTGAAAAATGCAGGTGGCTCTTAAATCACACGCACACACGCACACCATGACTAGGTGAGCCTATTCAATCACCCTGTTTAATTGTTTATGTCTGTGTGCGTGTCTGCGTATTATATATAGATGAGATATAGAAATGTGTGCGCGCACGGCCACGCATGTGCATGTGTGTGTGTGTGTGTGTGTGTGTGTGTGTGTGTGTGTGTGTGTGTGTGTGTGTGTGCGTGCGTGCGTGCGTGCGTGCGTGCGCACGTGTGTGTATATTTGTGTGTGTGTGTGTGTGTGTGTGTGTGTATGTGTGTGTGTGTGTGTGTGTGTGTGTGTGTGTGTGTGTGTGTGTGTGAGCGCGCGCGCGCGCGCGTGTCTGTTTGTGTGCGTGCGTGTGTGCGTGTAAGTGTGCACAAGTGTGTGTGTGTGTGTGTGTGTGTGTGTGTGTGTGTGTGTGTGTGCGTGCGCGTGTGTGTGCGTGCACGTGCGCGTGCACGTGTGCACAAGTGTACGTGTGTGTGTATATGTGCGTGCATGTGTGCACACAAGTGTGTGTGTGTGTGTGTGTGTGTGTGTGTGTGTGTGTGTGTGTGTGTGTGTGTGTGTGGGTGCGTACGCAAGCAAAGTATTTTTTGTCAGTTGGTACCAGCATCCAATGACTAACACACCTGTGACTAACGCGCGTGCACACACATATACACACAGACACGCGTGCGCGCGTACACTCATACACACACACGCACAGACAGACAGACAGACAGACAGACAGACAGACAGACACACACACACACACACACACACACACACACACACACACACACACACACACACACACACACAAGACGCAGACTGGAAGTCGACGGTGCCATGGAGTAGTGTCACCATCATCGGTCCAGGGACGCTTGTTGCGCCTGTTGATCGAACAATACATTTC
>JADBJO010000003.1:2253173-2265673 GCA_016801955.1 Conus betulinus | reverse complement strand
GGTTTATTGGAAAAGGTATATTTCAATGCACTTGTAATTTGTATTTCTTTGCACAATCGATTATGTATTGCATTAGCATTTCTAAACCATCATTTTCTGATATACATTTAGTTTGTTACAGACAAAACAAGTCATGACGTCATCTTGAACAGCGTCATTTCCAGGCATGACTGTAGATTACCGTCATGTTTTCGTCAAGAATGTGAACACATGCGCAAAAACACACATATACATGCGCGCACGAACGTGTGCATACGTACACACACACACACACACGCACACACACAGAGTGCGTGCGCACATAGTCGTACACAAACAGACACACACGCTCACACTCACAAGCGCGCATGCACACGCGCACGCACTCACACACGCAAGCATATTTGTACACGCACAACGCGCGCGTACACGCACTTACACTTTTTGTTGACAACATCATGTCTCCTGTTTTGTTACAATTTTCAGAATGATATCTACATATGTGTACTCGTTTTGTAGCGTATAAAGCATAATTGCATCGGGTTATGGTTCTTTGTTGATTGACAGATTGGCTGGTTCATTAAAGTGTTTGATCTGTCCGCGGGCTGGTAGTTCAGTGTGTGTGGTGTGTGTGTGTGTGTGTGTGTGTGTGTGTGTGTGTTGTGTGTGTGTGTGTGCGTGAGTGCGTGCGTGCGTGCGTGCGTGCGTGTGTGTGTGTTGTGTGTGTGTGTGTGTGTGTGTGTGTGTGTGTGTGTGTGTGTTTTCCCAGAAGAGGGAAATTGTAGTTACTGATGACTGAGTGTGTGTGTGGCCTGTAGTACAGAAGAGGGAATTGTAGTCACTAAAGACTGAGTGCGTGTGGCCTGTTGTACAGAAGAGGGAAATTGTAGTCACTGATGACTGAGTGCGTGTGGACTGTTGTAAAGAAGAGGAAAATTGTAGTCACTGATGACTGAGCGCGTGTGGACTGTAGTACAGAAGAGGGAAATTGTAGTCACTGATGACTGAGTGCGTGTGGACTGTAGTACAGAAGAGGGAATTTGTAGTCACTGATGACTGAGTGTGTGTGACAGAGGAGCAGAAATGTGGGTTGGAGAGATTGATCATTTTGCTTATAGCCCAGCCGACCGCAAAGGGCCATATCAGGGCTGTCAACTGATTAAAACAGGTTTTCTAAAATAATAAGCTGGAATGACGTGAACTTCTCTCTTCCGTGAATCTTCCTAGATCAGAAAAAAAAACATGTTGATCTCTTCCAGACTCAAAAATCACATCAGGTGGGGCCATCTCTGAAGAAGCTTTTCATGGAGTCTAACCTGAAAGTGTTTGTGTGATATCCTGTAAGTCCCCAATGCTCCATATGAACATGTTTTATTGGAGTGGCATATTGTGAGTGGTACATCATATGGCATGCATATGGAATGCGCCACGGAGTTTATCCCATACAAGTGCACATCTCATCTGATTCATGGCACAGAATCCAACGCTTGCACCACGTCATCATCCCTATGTAACACGGCACTGGCATTCCTACACTGCTAGTTCCTACACAAGCTCTACAAAAAAAAAAAAAAAAAAAAAAAAGGATTGTAACAGGGGAAAGAAACGTGTGCAATCCCAAAACCGTTCCATTTTCCCACTGTAAAACCCCAGTTATTTTCCCCTGAGGACATTGCAGTTTCTGGGTGACCAATCACATGAATTTACTATTTCTTGAGCATCTAAACCAAAATTATCGCTGAACAGAATTCGAAAAGATTTCCTTTTTGACCTTACGCCGCCCTTTAAGCAACTTTTATCCTGTTTGTTTCAAGATTCTATGGGTTTTTTTTTTGTTTTTTTTTTTAACGGAAAGAAGCTGTATTAGAAGCTGTATTCTGTTCAGAGTTCTTGTTTCATTTATGCTTGTAAATATTGTATCGGGGACTTTAGTTTCAGTTTCACCAATGAGGTGTCGTTGCGCACGGGACTAGTCCATATACGTACACCACATCCGCTAAGTTCGAGACCACACTGCGCATGCTTTAAAGCTGCTACATAAGTGACTTGATGACGACGATGAGATAATTTGAGATGAAATAAACGACTAGATTAGATAGATTAAGAAGAGGGTCTCATCGCTACGACTTAGCAGATGTCTGAGCTACGCATTGATTAGCCCAACGCGATGGTCAGACCTTGGGTACGTACCTAACGAAGCCTGTCTCGCACACCCTGTTGTTAACAGTCTGTCCTTTCAGTTCAACAGCCCGCATACTTGGCCGGACATATCTAAGTTATAGTGTGCACATTCCCCATGGATAAATGTAGTGTCGTGGAGTCGTATAACAAGACCTGCGCCTCGTGTTGACTACCATTGGTCTCTGGTCACTCCGGAAAGGCTGCCATTCGTCCCCCACACCATCAACACTTCATTGTATGTGTCTCTTTTTCACAATATTGCTTCCCCTCTCAACATGTGGATCTCTCTCTCTCTCTCTCTCTCTCTCTCTCCTCTCTCTCTCTCTCTCTCTCTCTCTCTCTCTTTTCTGTCCCATCTTCTGTGCCACCTCAGTGGCATTGCCCCCACGCCGCTCATTCCGAGACCCCCGTCCACAGCCACAGTCCGGCCCGTCCCACAGCAGCCCCGGCACCGGCAATCACAGGGAGCAGTCAATGTCAAGTCGTCAAGAGGCGACCCGCCGGAGGAGACACTGCACTGCTGCCGAGTCACTTTGGTGGTGTTTCAGTGGTGCCTGCTCTGATCTTACGCAGGACAACACCTGCTAAGCTCCCTACTGACGACAAGAATTGCGTAGTCGCCGAGAGGTGTGAGTGAGCTCTCCTGCCGGAGGGCGCCACCACGTCGTCCAACGACAGCCCCCATGAATTTGCCGATACNAGCTCTCCTGCCGGAGGGCGCCACCACGTCCGTCCAACGACAGCCCCCATGAATTTGCCGATACCGGTGACCCCGACAGAATCAAACGTAGGCAACAGACGTGAGAGGACATCGAAACTGAGGTCACCATGACAGCAGAGCATGAACGGCCACAGAATTTGAGTTTGAATTTTTTTTTTATGCTTTTCAATGAAAATTAGGTTGATGAATATGATAGTGCGGGTTTCAATTCCGGTATGAGACAGCCTGACAGGGCTGTACTCTACGCTTATTTTCGTAATATATATCCTGGCGTCAAACAGGCCCGAGAGATACTGACACTGCGGTGTTCTCCCGCGTCTTGCGACGCATGAGGCAGTCAAGGCGCTCCACTGTGCACGGTCCTCAGCCAGTCTGCTAGTGTCACTCCATCCTCTGTCACCGAGTCTGAGGTCTCTCTCCACTGTCTGTCGCCAGCTGATCCTGGGTCGTCCTCTTTTTCTCTCTGGCCTGCTGGGTTCCATTTGATGGCCTGGTTTGCAAGTCTTGAAGAGGGTAATCTTTAGACATGACCCGGCCAGTGGAGGCGCCGTCTGCAGACGATGAAGCGTCGAGTTTCTTCTCCCAGGTAGTCTTCAGGTGCCAGGTTTCACAGCCATATAACAGCGTTGAAATCACACTGGAATTTGAACCCGTAACTCAAATGATTCGAACCCACGACTATCAGCTTTGCAGTCGAGCGCTCTAATCATTTGGCTACGTGTCTCTTTTGGTTAATGTTACCAGTGTCTTAGATTGGTATGCTGAATTCGGAGGTTGACAACTGTCTACTTTTGGTAACGTTCTAATTAGGTTTCTTTAATTTCAAAAGGAGATTCCATATTTCTATTTGATGCTCAGTATTTACGGCTGAATTATCCGCTATTTTCAAAAACTACACAATTTGTTTCCTGACATGTCCGTTTTATATAAAACAATACGTATGTTTATTCAATTCCAAATCAGTACTCACACACCACACACACCACACACACACACACACACACACACACATGCATACATACATATATACATAAAAACAACGACAACAAAAGCAAAGGAAATCAAAAAACATTAGCATCACATACATTTACCAAAACTAAAGAGTTTAATAAAACAGAGAATAGGAGGGTATGAAAAATATCTTTCAGACAGAAAAGATCTAAGATGAAAAGTTGAATTTGACAGTATTCTATTTTCGTCATTTTGGATGTACATAGAAGATATTGCACAACGAAGCACCCCCCCCTCCCCCCCCCCCCCCCCCCCCCCCCCCCCCCCCCCCCCCCCCCCCCCCAAACATCATCAAGAGTCTTACAATGAGTTTTTATGCTCCACAGTAAGCTACAATCAAATAAAAATGGGAATAAATACGAAGGTTTTGACCACACGTATGTGGCAGCTTTAAATATCTGTCCAGTCAATCGTTAACTCGTCTGTCATACAGTTCTTGCATTCTTACTTCCTTCCAATCACTTTACCACACACATTCACCACATCATTCAGTACTCGCTTACTCTTCACACCCAGACGTCCCATACCAGCACATCAATGAAGCTGTGAGCAATGACTCAACAAAAATCTGTAATCGTGTGTGTGTGTGTGTGTGTGTGTGTGTGTGTGTGTGTGTGTGTGTGTGTGTGTGTGTGTGTGTGTGTGTGTAGGGGTTGTTGTTGTTGTTGTTGCTATTGTTATAGGTGTGTGTTAGTGTGAATGTGTGTGTGTGTGTGTGTGTGGTGTGTGTGTGTGTGTGTGTGTGTGTAGAAACATACATAGAGATACATATGTCTGTGTCTGTGTCTGTGCCTGTGTATATGGGCTGAAACGCATGTGCTTGTGTGCGCGCGAGCGTGTGTGTGTGTGTGTGTGCATGTATGCGCACCCGTCTGTGTATATGTACACATAAACACGTGCGCACACAGACACTAACACACTAACACGCACACACACCAACGCATATACACTCGTATCTGTGGACTCGTTCTTCCGATGCACACCCACCAGCGCATACACGTCTACAGTATACTCTGGGATCCCTGAGAGATTCAAAGTCTTATCTCAGTTGACATGTGTTTGATCGTTTTGTGACTGTTATCTGAAAGGCCCAGTCTGAGTCTGCCCCAATCTCTCTCAGGGGTCTTCGCAGTGTTGGCCTTGGTGATTATTCCAATGTTTGTTTGGTTGGTGATGTTTCTCGCTCTTCCTTTAAGTCTGGATGTGCAGCCACTTCCTCTCTTGATGTTCAGATCTGAACGATGGTGTATGTTACAGTTCCTTTGCTCTGGTTTGTTTAGGTGATTCTTTAGATTTTCTCATCACAGCACATCGGCCAAGCTGAATTCCAGTTCTTAACGTTGCCTTGCCTGCCAGTGTGTCTGCTCTCTCATTGTTTGATCACCTGCATGTGCTGGGCAGCGCATCTCCAATGGAAGGTTGCCCCTTACTCCATGCCAAGCAGGGCTTCCCATTCCACTCTCCACTTTTTGAAGTAGGTTCATGGAGTCGGTTAGTATTATGGCTTGTTCAGTTTTAAACTGGTCTGTGGATAAGAGCCAGTGGAGTGCTCGCGCCACCGATTCTTCCGTCCGTGGGTGTGGAAATAACTTTGGGGACTCTAAACTCAAAGTGGAGTAGTAAGTAACGAACAAGAAGGATAACTCTTGCTCCTGTGACGAAATGATTATACACCCTAACTCCAAAAGATCCCTCTTTACTTTACCACACCACCGAGCAGCCATGCCGGTACAGAGCACACAGAACAAACAAGGAAAAACGTTACTCTTTTTCTTTTTTCGTTTTTTTTTTTTTTTTTTTTTTTCCATCCAACTTCCTTTTTTTCTAAAACCCCCCCCCCCCCCCCCCCCCCCCCCCGTTTTTTTTTCTTAAATAGTGGGGCCTCCATCCTCTTATTTATTTCTAACCACTGTCATCACTTCTTCTTTCAGACTGACTCACACTCACCATGCATTGTGTGTGTGTGTGTGTGTGTGTGTGTGTGTGTGTGTGTGTGTGTGTGTGTGTGTGTGTGTGTGTGTGTTTCAACAAAATGGACAATATCTAGCTGATTTTAATGTCCTAACGTTTGATGCAAAGCGTCTGGGTTTACTCATGTACTAATGTGTGGTACACTTTCATTCTACGATAGTTACTTCATTATATTTCATATATGGATGATTCTGGTCAGATTTGTTCCTTTTTTGTGTGTTGTTTAAAAACACACAAGTCAACAAAAGATAAGTTATAGAAAACATGAGAATAATGGAATGTGTGTGTGTGTGTGTGTGTGTGTGTGTGTGTGTGTGTGTGTGTGTGTGTGTGTGTGTGTGTGTGTGTGTGTGTGTGCATGCGTGCGTGCGCGCGCGCGCGCGCGCGTGCGTGAGTGCATGCGTGCGTGTGTGTGTGTGTTGTGTGTGTGTGTGTGTGTGTGTGTGTGTGTGTGTGTGCACGCGCGCGCGTAAGTGTGCATGTGTGTGTGCATGCATGCATGTATGCATGCACGCGTGCGTGCATATGCATGTGAGTGTGCACGTATGCATGTATGTGCAGATTTTATGCATATGTACAAAGGTGGCAAACCATTCATAAACACATCGTGTCAGAATGAACAGATATATTATGGAGGATGACATGTGTCATTAAGAATAAATCTATGCATGTACGAACAGGACAATTGGTCAAAACAAAACGGATAAACATTAAAACAGTAACGGTGCACATACCGATGGCAACCTAATGCACAAGCAGACATTCACACCAAAAAAAAAAGGATGTTCAAGCCTCGCACATACACCCTGTGCCTAACACATATACACAGCAACACCAACGGGAGAAGCGACCAAACACAAATTGATATTTACACAGGACTAGCACAGCCGTTTCAGTCTTGAATGTAGTCAAAACATACAGACGAACAGAAACAAACACAAGTAACCCCAGTTTGATTGAAATGAAACGAAATCTTAATGAGGCAGGGAATATTGAGCAGTAAACAACGAACGAGTAGTGTAACTCTTGCCCCCACGATGAGATGATTACACACCCATAAGTACGAACGACTGATGCTTACGACACCGAATCGTTTGGTAGACATGCGAACACACACACACACACACACACACACACACACACACACACACACACACACACACACACACACACACACACGCCCCACACACACAGAAGAGAATGTTTTCAAGCACGCTCGTATATCTTGTACCTTGCACATACACAGCAACACCAATTACACCAACTGAAGAAATGAACAAACGCAAATTAACATTAGGCTAATACAATACAGGCACAGCCTTCTCGGTCTTGAATATTGTCAAACATGCAGATGAACAGAAACAAATACAAGTAACTTCAATTTGACTGGAATGAAAGAAAATATCAAATGACTCAGGGAATACTTAAAAGTTAATAATGAATAAGTAGAGTAACTCCTTACTCTATGGCATTTACTATCAACTAGCACATACAAATTACTATTAAGTTACAAACACATAAATATCATCGGACATAAACTTTGTCAATATGCAGATGATACAGAATTTCTTTTAGCAGGCGACAAATCATTTAAGACATGTATAACTACTGGAAACGTTTGGTCGTATAACTGGTGTGAAAGGCTATATGAATCCTGGGAAAAACTAGTGCAATTTGGTTGAGTACCTGTAAAACTCTGCAGTTCGTAACATGGGCGACTTAGGTATTGAGTGGAACCCACGAAAGTTCAAAACTGGTTCACCAACGATTTACAAAATTGTGCAGATATTAATTATTCAGAAAAATTAGCAGATGTGAAACCGCTGCTCAAGATATGGGTGAAAAGACAGCCAAGTCCTTTGGGCAGGTTGGCAGTTTTAAAATCACTAATCAAAACTCAAGACTAGTTTTGGAAAAGCCTGGATTAACAAAGGGACACATTGTACTGCTCGTTTTTTTTGTTTGTTTTGTTTTGTTTGTTTGTTTGTTTGTTTTTGAAAACGGCCAATTGTTGTTGTTGTTGTTTGCACCCACACCGCTCATTCCGAGCCTCCCGTCCACAGCCCACAGCCCGGCCCGTCCCGCCGCAGCCCCGGCACCGGCAATCCACAGGGAGCAGTCAATGTCAAGTCATCAAGAGGGAACCCGCCGGAGGAGACACTGCACTGCTGCCGTTCGGTAGTGCCTGTTCTGATCCGAAGTACGTAGGACGCCACCCTACTAAGTCCCCTACTGATGACAATAATTGCTCAGTTAGTGAGGTCTCCCTCCGGCGAGCGCCACCACGTCCGTCCAGCGACGCCCCCCCCCCCCCCCCCCCCCCCCCCCCCCCATGAATTTGTCGATACCGGTGATCCTGACCACAGTTTATTTCTTATGAACAATTCAAACAAAAGTACGACGTAATCATAAGTCATGTTACTTTTTCTGGTTTTAAATCAGCTATAACTGTGTATATCCGAAAAACAAGAATTAAACTTGAAAATATTACAAAACGTTTAAATAGGCAACTTTGCTACAAATGCTGACGTCAGTTTGTATAAGGTCAAAATTATATGATGATATATCTACAGAGAATGACATTCGTCCAAAACGCTGTATGAACTGGGGTACAAAAACTGAATGATGAAAATGACTGGAAAAATGTTTTTTTGTTTGTTTATTTTTGTTTGTTTGTTTTGCTTTTTTTCTTATATCTTAGCAAAACTTCTGACGTAAGATTGAAATGGTTTGAATCACGAATGACAGAATGATGCTCACTACTGAACGTCGAAGGGAAAATCTCTTCTTCTCTGTCATGGCAGCAAGGCTGACCAAGTACCTCATGGAAAGAACATCCGCGACATGCTCAAGAAGTACTTCAATGGCTTCTCAATGCGGTTCTCTACCAAGGAGTACACAACAGATTGGATCAACTTGGAAGTGGGCATTGCAATGGGCTGTGCAATTTCCCCAATACTGTTCGTGTTGGCAATGGAAGTCATCTTGAAAGCAGCAACAAGCAACGCAAGACAAACA
Source organism: Conus betulinus (assembly GCA_016801955.1). Taxonomy (NCBI): domain Eukaryota; kingdom Metazoa; phylum Mollusca; class Gastropoda; order Neogastropoda; family Conidae; genus Conus; species Conus betulinus. The sequence continues at coordinate 2,256,792 of JADBJO010000003.1, read as the reverse complement.
GACCTTGGCGATGGATACAAGATGCCCCCTCTCAAGCCCTCATGGATGACACTACAGTGATTTCATCCAGAGAAGACGAGACACGTCACGTGCTGGAGAGGCTGGACGACATAGTTTGCCTCATCCAGAATGAAGTTCAAGCCAAAGAAATCACGGAGTCTCTCACTGAGGAAAGGAAAAGTGGCCGAATCTGTGGTCTTCAGTGTTGCCAACCAGACCATTCCAACAGTAACAGAAGAGCCAGTCAAGAGCCTTGGAAGATGGTATGATGATACGCTGAAAGACACACAAAGAGCAAAAGAAACCAAACAGATGTCGGAAGAAGGCTTGGAGACCATTGACCAGTGTGGGCTCCCTGGCAAATACAAGGTCTGGTGTCTGCAGTTCATGCTGATACCAAAGCTCCTATGGCCTCTGATGATATACGACATCTGCACCAGCATAGTGGAGGCAATGGAATCCAAAATCAACAAGTTCACAAGGAAATGGCTTGGTGTCCCACCCTGTCTGACTGACATAGCGCTATACTGTCGCCAAGCAAAGCTGAAACTACCACTGAAATCCATCCTGGAGGAATATAAAGCAGGGAAGATCAGACTTCAAAGCATGCTGGAGGACTCAGGAGACAAGGTGGTTGAAGCAATCAAGCCCCAGCTGAAGACAGGCAGAAAATGGAAAGTTCAAGAGGCGATGGATTCTGCAAAAAGAAAGTCTCAAGATCAGAGAAATAACAGGACACACACAGACCAACAGACAAGGACTGGGGTGACCACCAAAACTGAATGGTGTCAAAGGCCAAAGGAAAAGCCAAAAGAGACATGATGATTCAGGAGATGAGAAAAGAAGAAGACCAACAAAGACTCCAAAAAGCAGTCCAGCAGAGCCAGCAAGGGCAATGGACAACGTGGGAGAATGCACTCCAAAGAAGTCTCACTTGGAATGACATTTGGCACATGGCCCCTCTCAGGATCAGCTTCATTCTCAGATCTGCATATGACCTTCTGCCTTCAAATGCAAACCTGAAGTGGGGAAAAAAAAGACGATCCTTCATGCCCCCTTTGCCATGAAAAACAAACAGTGGAGCATGTCCTAAGCTCATGTAAAGTAGCCCTGGCTCAAGGAAGGTACACATGGAGCACAACCAAGTGCTCAAAGAGATTGTACAAGTAGTCTGGGCTAGTACCAACACCACAAAAGGGGAAAATCAGACTCCAAAAGCACCCGCAACATTCTTCACGGCAGGAGGCAGCGAATCATGGCCAAGAACAACAGTGCCACTCGGAACATGCAGGCAGAGTCTGCTGGACGGGGCAGATGACTGGGAGTGCACAGCAGACCTCCCAGAATGGAATAGTCACCCAGAGATTATCAGCAAGAGTGGCATGAGACCAGACATAGTATTACACTCTCAGTCAACCAAGCAGCTGATCATGATCGAGCTCACGGTGCCATATGAGAACAGAATGGAGGCAGCTCAGATCTACAAGACTGAAAAGTATGCTGATCTGGCAAACAGCCTGAGGAGAGAAGGCTATCAGGTCAAAGTCCTCACTGCAGAAATTGGAGCTAGGGGGTTTGTGGGAACGTCTGCATACAGCCTCATGAAACAGCTCTCAGTTGCAGGGAGGGAAAAAACCAAAGCCCCTGAAAGCAATGAGAAGCGGCAGAGAGGTGTTCAAGTTGGATCTGGTCAAGGAGGAACAAAAGTGAACTTCATAAGGCTTAACTTTCCTACAAATATCAGGTGTCCTGTGGCTCAGTGGTTAGTGCGCGAGTCATTATTAGTGGAAATGAGCATGTCCAGAAGGGCATGGGTTCGAATCCCAGTCATGGCTCATCCCAAGATGAGGAAAAAAAAAAAAAAAAAGGGCAGCAGAGGGACATCCAGGATTCACCGAAAGGGGGAGAATGATGAATCCATCGGTGCTCAACCAATCACGACTGCAAATCCCAAACGGACTACGAACATGGACCAAATGGAATATCCATGTGTCTGTGGAAAGCGTTTCGCTACCACCCGTGGCATGAAGATCCACAGAACAAAGATGGGATGTGTGAAGACTCATCTGAATGAGCAGCAGCGCACTGCATCAGCAGATAAGACGTCGGAAGACCCAAGGCCAGATTTAAACCACAGTGCCAAGGACATCCACGCTGTTGGTTCGGATGAGGAATTTGCACAGGCCCTCGATGCCAGGCGCCTGAAACTCAACCTGCCACGAGCAAACGAGACTGAAGATTGGGAGAAACTGGATGCAAAAATCGTCCAAAGACTCGATGCACTGATAGGGAAAAGCACCCTGGAACACAAACTAGCCACATGGGGGACATTGTGTATGCCACATGTAGAGACGCCTATGGAGCAAAACTACCCAAGAGAAAACACCTCCAAAGAAATCCAGACGCCAAGAGAGATGGACAAGATCAGGGTCCAAAAGAAAACCTCAAGAAGCAAATGAAGACTGCTCTGCCAGCTGAAAAACAAGGCTTGGAAAAACTCTGGGAAGACCTGAAAGCAAAACACAGCGCCCTCAGCAAAGCGGAATCTCTGCGAGGAAGAGGAAAAGCAAAAAGAAGAAGACACAAGAGCGTTTCTTCAGAGACCCCTTCCAGTTGCCAGAACTCTGTTTGAGCAGCCAAAATCTGGGACCCTAAGTGTGGACAAAGGAGTTCTTGAGCAGCATCTGAGAAAAACATACTCTGACTCACAGAGAGCAAAGCACCACTCGACATTCAAGGTCTGGTGTGGCCAACCAACCCTGAGGACAGTTCAATGACAAGCCTCCAACGTTGCGGAAATCAAGAAGGTGGTCGACAAAGCCAGAGCCAAATCATCACCAGGGCCAAACGGAATACCTTACCAGCTGTACAAGAAATGTCCCAAGGTGCTGGAGTGGCTCCACAGGCTGCTGCGATCAGCTGGAGAAATCAGAAGATCAGCGGCCAGTGGATGACGGCAGATGGTGTGTACATCCCCAAAGAGCAAAACTCAAGTGACATCAGCCAGTTCAGGCCAATATCACTACTGAACGTCGAAGGGAAAATCTTCTTCTCTGTCATGGCAGCAAGGCTGACCAAGTACCTCATGGAAAACAAGTACTTGGATGTGTCAGTCCAGAAAGGTGGCATTCCAGGCGTGGCTGGCTGTGTAGAACACGCCACAATGATCTGGGACGCAATCCAAAGAGCAAAACAGAAAAGAGAGACCTGGACGTAGTGTGGCTCGACCTGGCAAACGCATATGGATCTGTACCCCATGAGATGATACAGTTGGCTCTTAAGATGTACCATGTGCCAAAGAACATCCGCGACATGCTCAAGAAGTACTTCAATGGCTTCTCAATGCGGTTCTCTACCAAGGAGTACACACAACAGATTGGATCAACTTGGAAGTGGGCATTGCAATGGGCTGTGCAATTTCCCCAATACTGTTCGTGTTGGCAATGGAAGTCATCTTGAAAGCAGCAACAAGCAACGCAAGACAAACAGACCTTGGCGATGGATACAAGATGCCCCCTCTCAAGGCCTTCATGGATGACACTACAGTGATTTCATCCAGAGAAGACGAGACACGTCACGTGCTGGAGAGGCTGGACGACATAGTTGCCTCATCCAGAAT
>JADBJO010000003.1:2180673-2248173 GCA_016801955.1 Conus betulinus | reverse complement strand
GGGGCATATATAGGCTCAACAGCCTCGACTGAAGTCAGCCCCTACCACTATTACTACCACTGCTACTACTACTATGTGTAATGTGTCATCCATACCAACGGCCAAACTGGCCTTATCTTCTTGAAGTTGGTGATGGGATTTTACGTGTGTGCAAGATGTTAGCGTGCGTTCACACATGCAACCTCGGTTTATAGTCTTATTTGAAGGACTGTATGGGGAATGGAGTCAGAACCACTGTTATTGTGTTAACTCTTATGGAAAAATCCCCCTGTTCCAAAATTTGAACCTGTAACCTCAGGATCGTGAGTGTATTAACACTTAATGTAAGAAATGTTGTCAGCTAGTGGAAATATGCATAAAGCCACCAGATGTAGCAAGTTTTGGGATCTGACAGTATGAGGACAGTTGTTTCACTTTCAGGCATTGGCCAGATCTGTCTGCTACATTGTGAATGTGAGCAGATGATTACAATATTCTGTTTCCCTACTATGATTGCTTGCAATTGTCCAATCACAATCGCTTTCCAGGATCAGAAACAGATAACCTAGGTGCAAGCTTCCAGAGTGATGATTGTTGTTACTGACATTGATTCCGTTATAAATTCAGCCACTCAGAGTAGAGCTATAAGTACAAACATGCAGAGAAATGAAACACTGAATAGCAGATGCAAAGCAGAAGCTCCTGCAAACACCTAAAATCAGATGAGAGTTGAAACTGTAGAAAAACTGTTCGACTTGAAAATAACATCACTTGGTCTGTCAGCCAGAATTTGTGGAACGTTCAGTAACATAAGCCTACTGTACTTCTTATTTGTGACTGAGAGGCAAGCATGCATGCACTCAAACATAGAGATGATAGACGCATGCATGCATGCTTGCACACACAGATACACACCATTCTGCGCAAGATCTGTGATAGCAAAATGAATACATCATGAACGATTAATACCTCACTCTCCAATCACACGGGCGTAGTTCATTCATGGCAAAATGAATACATCATGAACGATTAATACCTCACTCTCCAATCACACGGGCGTAGTTCACATCATGAATGATTAATAATTAATTTAATACCTCACTCTCCAATCACACGGGCGTATATCACTACAATGAAAAGAAATCATTGTTCTATGCCAGAAACTCAGTCTTAAGTTAAAGGGCCACTGAGCCACAGAAAATGATAAACTAAAAAAAAAAAAAAAGTGTTTGTTGAGTAATTTTGCATGCACAACTCATTGTTTTGTCACACTGTTCTTTTTGTGGAAATCAGCGTTCATATTACTTGATCGTGTGATTTTTCTGTATTTCATCAGAAATTCTTTCAGATTCAGTTCAGTTTGGGTCTTGTGTTCCATTCTCTGTGTCACTTTTCCAACTTCTCTTGTGACTGCGTGTTTTCTTGAAGATTGTAGTATTACTACACAAATCCAAAGTGAAAAAGTAGAGCCAAGTGAATCACTGTCAGGATTTCGACATTGCGTTAGCAAGGCTCATGTGTAATATTCAGCGCATTAGACTTGTAGAAAGAATGTGTTTTTTTCCACCAAAATAACAGTTCAGATTTTGCACAGCATCTTTGATGGGATGACTCACAACTGTTTCTGTTCATCGAGCTTGTTCATTCATAAATTACAGGCAGAGATATTGAAATGTTTCAACGAAGACATAATGAAGGAGTAAGAGCCAAAGACAGATTACAGGAAGAGCTATTAAACTTTTTTAACCAAGAGATGAAGATGGAATGAGGAAGAAAGACTGCCTGCAATGGTTGTGAGTGTATGTATACATTTGCTTGCGCTACTGTGTGTGTGTGTGTGTGTGTGAGTGTGTGTGTGTGTGTGTGTGTGTGTGTGTGTGTGTGTGTGTGTGTGTGTTGCTCTTTTTTATCGGTAAATGAGTATGTGTGTTTTCAGATCACCTTGACTTTCCAGAAGATGGAGTATGGGTGCCTTAATGGCAGGATAAAGAACGGTCATACACACAAAATTCCACTCCCTTTGTTGGGTAGATGGGATTAATACTTGCATACTCATATAGGGAGTGTCCGCAGGAGTATCAGCATGCGTACGCAGAAGAGGAAGATCACCTTGACACACTACCACCTTAAATTATCAAAATGAAAGAAACAAGAAAAGAGGAAGAACACCATCTAACAACAAATAGTTAGATCACAAACTTGTTATGAGAGAATATGTAAAACTTGGATCAAACAGGATCAGCTAGACACCAGTAATTTTAAGTTAAAGCTACTTTGCAGGTTGACAAATTAATATGAATATATATCATGATGACATCTGGCAATGCCAGTGTTGAATGTGTCACAAATTATACTGCAGTTGCTGTTTCTTGATGAAATAATCAGTGCAATGCAGTATTTTAAAACCATTTAAGTTTAGCTTCATATTCTTAAAAAAAAAAATCAACGTTTGGCAGCTGTTCTGATCATGCATCAACTGTAACATGCCATCAGTTTTCTTTTTTACCCAGTACAACAGATTTAAATGTTAATTACGATGTTTGTGTACACCAGGATACAGACTGCACCATTCAGATGACAGATGTTTCTTGTTCTAATGCAGTGCACATGGCATCATGAGTCTATTCCTTATTTTGCAGTCACTAGATTCCATTCTTCTGGATGACATTCAGAAATGTATATTTTGCAAGATGGCACTTTGACCTTCATATCAAGCGATTAAAGTTCAGACCTGATTGATGGTTTTAGTTCATATCAGTTTTTTATGTTATAAAATTTAGAAGAAAGAAAGAGAAAAAAAGTCAGTGTTACTTTAATTAATTTAGTATTGCATTTATTTGTCTAAATGCTGTGACTGTGCGTTGTCAGGGACTGGACGAAATGCTGGAGGGAGAATCCCCAGCTCCCAGAGAGAAAGAAACTGTGCAGACTTTCAAGCGCCGCAGCACCAACATTGACTTGCAGAAATGTATCCTTTTACCATTACAAGGGTCATTGACTTATCAACTGATGATGTCATGATTGCTTGATATACTTTTTTTTTTTTTTTTAATCAGAAAAAAAAACACCTTAGTTATGTGTACTGCTCATTTCTTAAGTTAAAGATGTACATAAGTGCGTATACGTATTATTGAATAGCAGTTTGTAAGCCTCAGAATTTGTAATAAACAAGTAGTATAATGATTGAAATACCAGCAACACACCATGAACAATTTTGGAATTACAGTGTTGAGAGCTGTATACATGTGCAATTTGCCTGTGTTTTAAGGTGAATTTGTGTCTTCCTTAATGACATAGCTCTGAAACTACTTGATGAAGCTGTGGCGCCTTCTTTCCCTGCCCAGGCCCTGTCACGTACACCACCTCTGGCCTGCTTCGGCACAGCCAGTGTAAGTTGGCCTTAAGGAATCCTGATTGAGATGGTCTTTGAATGTCTGTGGGACTGAGAAACTGAAGAAAATCATGAAGAACAGTTTCCATCCCATGACCGATTTTTGTTGAGTGGTTGTATTTTTCATTTTTTGTTTTTTGTTTTGTTTTAAACATCAGTGTAATTGTAAAATTCAGAGGTGCCAGATGTAATGTTTCTGCCATACTGTTTTTCAGTTTCAGTGAGGGGTCTGGATTTTTAGTCATTCAATACATTTTTAGGTGGAGATTGCTCCCATGAACATCTGCCAAGTTGAAGCAAATGTAACTGATAAATTGCTTCATTTACCAATGTTATCAAATGGCCATAGATTTAGAAAATGGTTTGACTACTAGCCAGCCAGTCATCTGCCTTATTTTGATTAATGACAAATGAGGAGTAGGTGCGATGCCCAGAAATTGGTTCTTGATAATTCTTCCTCCGCTTCTGCTAGTTCGGCCAAACGGCTGACCAAAGACGACCTGAACCGTCCACAAGGAAACTTACTTCTGCTTGTTCAGCCTAACGACTGACCAAAGACAACCAGAACCATTCACAAGGAAAGTTACTTCTGCTTGTTCAGCCAAATGGCTGGTCACAGACAACCTGAACCATCCACAAGGAAACTTAGTCATGCCAAACCTCCACCAGCTCCCTAGAATATATGAACAGAAAGTTTTGTAATTTTTTACTTTCGTTTTATTTTGTTTTCACTAATGCCTGCATGTTCAGCCATGAAAAGGAAACTCAGTACAACATAGGCCAGCTGTACTGCCAGTCAGCTACATTTCAAAATACCTCATGGTGGACTTCATGATTTGTTTCATCATGTTTTTTTAAATACAGCCAAGAATTGTACTGACAACTAGTAATTCATGCTGACAAAGCCTGACCTGCAAATCAGTTTTTTTTATGACAGCATTTGTTTGCTTGGTAAGTCTTCATTCTGCTATTTGGTTGATCAAAAAAATGTTCCACTGGTGGAATTTGGGACTGTAAAAATGATTTGTATGCACAGCTTTTATGAAATGAAGACAACAACAACATTCCTGAATGACTGAAACACATACTTTCTTTCCAAGTTTGAAAACGTTGAAGTGTTTGGATACTACAATGTACACATGGCTATTGTAAAATAAAAATTACAATAACATGCCTGCATGAATGAAACAATGTTTCTTCCCAAGATTTACAAACGTCATAGTGCATGGACGCTGCAAATGTAATGGTGAAGAATTTACATACAGATAATGGATCAGGTGTGAATGTCCAAGAAACATGCAGTAACCACTAGCAAAACACTTTGGAGGTATGCCAGCGATGCAGTGAAAGCTGGTATCTAATTAGCAATACAAAGTCTGTCACATGATTCTGAGTCTGTTTGGCAAGCACATCTCCACCTCTTTCTGACATGCCTTATGCCGTCAGACTGGTTTAAAGTAAAGTAGGATGTGGACAAATTTTGTGGCTGATGTAGTGCTGAGAGTGAAAGACAGTCGAAATGGGCAGGCTTCAAGTCGCTCAAGGCCTGTGCATTTCGACTGTCTTTCAGCACTTGATCATATTTGCTTCTTACATTCAGCTGTCAAATGCAACAGAACGAAGTCATATCATGTACAGTGTAACTTAAAACTGGTGTCTCGTCACCCCTGGACCGCCCCCATACAGACAGTCCTGCTTTTACTTTGGATAATACATCAGCTTGACCACATCAAGTACATGATATATCGTAATGTCAGCACCGTGACACAGACTAAAACTCCCACGCATGTCCAGGTATGTCAGTTGGGGTTTCATCTGATTCCCTCCTCCTTTGTTGTTGGAAATCTTTGGAATGCCACCTGTTCCCTGATTTTTTTTTTCCTGTTGATACAACGAAGACTGACTGAAGACTTGTGGAAAATGCTAAAGCAGCAGATGTGATATTTTTTTTTTATGTAAAACAGATCACGGTCTGTTGGTTTTCCTCCCACCAACCATCGCACCGTCCATTTCTTCCCACTGCAGTCATCATTTTTTTTTTTTGCTTTTTTTTTATCCTCAAGAAGCTGGCAAGACTGGTATCTTTCCCCGCTCATATTAACATAGCCAGCATGAAGTGAACTTAAGAGCCACAGAATAGAAGGAACTGAATATTACACGATTTTGGAAAGGAATAAAGAGATTTGATTGTTCAGAATAGGTAGTTTTTGCAGTCCATGCAATAGCTGTAAAATTTGGCCCAAGATTTGTACCAGTTTGATGTTGTAAGTATGCTTACTGAACTGGAGTTTCATACGAACTCTTCAATCCATTAAGGTGAAGTGAAATTGGTATAGTTGCATACATTTGAACTACTGTCAATCAGCTCTCCTCTTGACCTGACTTGAATTGACTGAAGTGGGGAGGTGTGGGGGGAGGTCACTGTGTCTGTCGTTCTCTGTTTCTGTCAGATTGTCTGGACAGCAAAAACAAGCTTACATTTGCAAATTATGCATATCATGACTATCGTTTTTGCTTTTTTAATTTTGTTTTTGTTCATTATTTTAGAGTATAGAGCAGGGAAGGGGGCTTGTTTTTTTTTTTCTGTCTGTCTGTCCATCTCTCTCATTATTTCTCTCTCTCTCTCTCTCTCTCTCTCTCTCTCTCTCTCTCTCTCTCTCACTCTGTCTCTCACAATCCCCTTTCTCTCTTCTCTCTCTCTCTCTCTCTCTCTCTCTCTCTCTCCACCCCAGTGTCTGTCTGTCTCTCTCTCTCTGTCACAGTGTGTGTGATTATGTATGTTTGTGTGTGTGTGTGTGTGTGTGTGTGTGTGTGTGTGTGTGTGTGTGTGTAAGTGCAGACAGAGGAGATTGGTATGTTGTATGTTTGCTGGGGATTCTGTGTGCAGATACCCCAAAGAAACTTTCCTCAGCCTCAAAGTTCGACATCAGTGATATTTACACCCCCCTACCCGTGGATCTCTGAGTGTGGTAAGATTGTTCATGGCAGTTGATTTTAATTGGTCAAAAGTCAAAGCCCCCCCCCCCCCCCCCCCCCCCCCTCATCACCTCCCCACAAGGTTTTACAGTAGCAGATTTTTTGTCATATTGTATAAAGATGAGTGTACTCTTGTGGTCCTGAAAGAATACATGTTCTTTTAATGCAATATTTACACCATTGCTCCTTCTTTGTTTTGTTCATTTTTTTTATTTGATTCATCCTATCTGGTGAAAAGAATGACTAGATCAACAATAATAGTTCTAGAGAATACTTGAAGAAAATATTTTAAGAGAAAAAAAATTTTTTATTTCTTTAAGACAGGTAAAATAAGTTGGAGGATAAAGTAGTATTTTTGTAGTCTGTCAAACCACTGCTACTCCACTTCCCATCTTTTTGTTCTTTCTCTAGAACCTCGTTTACTCTTTGTAAGTATGGAAACATTGTGTTATAAATGTCATGTATTAAATTTTCCTTTTTTTTTTCAATGCCCATCTTGCGCTGAAGTGAATGAAGATAAGACTGCTAGTTCATTTTTGTTGTCCTGAGTGTTTTGTATCTTGCCTTAAGAAGACCTAATAAGTCGAAACGCATCATTTTTTGTGAATCGTGTGTCTACATTTTCTTGGCGGTTCACTATTACTTATATTTAAAATTTGTTCAGATTTCTGCCTGCAGTCACCTCACTTTGCAACTAGATCTTTCTTTTTTCTTTTTGCCCTCAACAGAATGTCTCAGAATCTATGCAGCGCTCCTCATTGCCTTTCCATGTGGAGGTAAGACCATTGATGATATTTCTGTCTCACACAGTGTTATGAAAACAATAGTTGACTATCAGTCTCTCTTGTACGGTGCTACAGAAACAGTAGATTGCTGATACGTATTGTAGCAGCATTTTGTCAGCTTGTTTCATATGGTGTTACAGAAGCACCATTATGTTTGTCAGGTAGTCATGTATGCCTACAAAAAACATTAAGTTGCCAGTCTGTCTAGTGTAGTGTCGGAGCATTTGTCAGCTAGTCATGTAGGGTACTACTGAAACATCATTAGAGTATCAGTCTTGACTTTTGTTATGGAGCATCATCATGTTTGACAGCCAGTGATGTAGGATGTTACAGAAATGTCCGATGTCCCGTGTGATTTGAGTGTGTTCAGCTGCATGGTTACGGGCTTCAGGTGAGAGTGCAGAGAAGTGAAAGCAGAACATAGGATATATAAGTCTGTGTAGAATGAGAGGAGTCTCTTACTTTCAAGGACTGGTATTGGACATTATATTGTGATTAAGAACTGGCTGGTCCATTGGTACTGAAGGGAAAACTCAAGTGGTTGTGTTGAATTTACCAGATGGAGGCAACCGAGGACCTGACCACGACCAATATCGACCTGCTCATGGATGACGATGACCCAGGCATTGCAGGTACATGTTGACATATGTTCTGACCATGGCAGGTACATGCTGACATATGTTCTGACCATTGCAGGTACATGTTGACATATGTTCTGACCATGGCAGGTACATGTTGACATATGTTCTGACCATTGCAGGTACATGTTTGACATATGTTCTGACCATGGCAGGTACATGTTGACATATGTTCTGACATTGCAGGTACATGTTGACATATGTTCTGACCATTGCAGGTACATGTTGACATATGTTCTGACCATTGCAGGTACATGTTGACATATGTTCTGACCATGGCAGGTACATGTTGACAAGTGTTCTGACCATGGCAGGTATATGTTGACGTATGTTCTGACCATTGCAGGTACATGTTGACAAATGTTCTGACCATGGCAGGTACATGTTGACGTATGTTCTGACCATGGCAGGTATATGTTGACATATGTTCCGACCATTGCAGGTACATGTTCACAAATGTTCCGACCATTGCAGGTACATGTTCACAAATGTTCCGACATTGCAGGTACATGTTGACAAATGTTCTGACCATTTCAGGTACATGTTGACATATGTTCTGACCATGGCAGGTACATGTTGATGTATGTTCTGACCATGGCAGGTACATGTTGACCATGTATGTTGTGTCTGTTCTGTCCACATAAAGACAGACTTTTTTTCCTTATGGGTGAAATACTTAGAAGAAAGATGTGTATTTTAAAGGCAGTGAAACACCAGCATAGCGAGATGAAAACTTTTTTGTTTATTTGACCTTCAGTTATCATGTGCGATGACAAAATGTGCTAGCAAAATTATGCGAACCATTTTACAGTCATGGGGAATATCTACATGTCTATGCATTACTTCGTATTGATAAATAAAAAAAAAGAAGAAAAATTAGATAAAATGTTAAGAGAAAATAAAGGTCTCTTTGTAAATAAGATCATGGTTTACATAGCTAGCCCTGAGACCAAGGTTTTCTGACCATAAACTAACTTGACAAAAAATGAAACTGTTTGACATAACACTTGTAACTTACCAGCTTATCAATTTATGTCATTGTGCAGCTTCGACCGGACTGTACGCAGATTTTGACCAGTGTGTTCGTCAGAACGGAGCTCCCCATCAGGTGTTGGATTTGCTGTTGGACTATGAGACAGCGGTCACTGAGCAAATCACCATACTGCGTAAACTTGTCAAACGAGCTCGTCTTGAACAACAAAAGTCAGTCCTCTTTACCTGGTCATTTTTGTGTACTAGCTCTGTGAATTAAACATGGTCACCATTTGAGATTGGGTCGTATAGCATCCATTTGTAATCTCTCATCCCTACCTCTCCCTCTCTCTCTCTCTCTCTCTCTCTCTCTCTCTCTCTCTCTGTCTCCACCCCTTCATCCCTTCCTCCCCCTCCCTCCTTTACTCCCTCTCTCTCTCTCTCGCTCTGTCTCTCTCTCTCTCTCTGTCTCATTCCCTCTTTTTTAAACTTAATCCTCTTCAGTATGCACTTGTCTGAGCTTAGTTACGCCGAAAACCATCGGCAAGGTAAGTAACTCCGTAATTTGAACATGGTTACCCAATTAAAAAATTAATTTAAAAGAGAGGAAAGGAAATAATGAAATGAAAATAATTTTAAAAAATTCCTACGAATATACATGTTGCTATATCGTAAGTTTGAAGAATGTCACATGAGCCATTTACTCGGGGGGGGGGGGGGGAATCTTCTTCAGAACTTTCTTTCGAATTGTTGTTCATCATACCTGGAACCTCATCCCAGTCGAAATCTAGGTCACTCTAAGCTTCATTACCCAGCACTTTCACTAAGTCTTATGCTGTAAATCCTACAAAACACAGTATCTCCATCACTAAATCTCATTATAGAACGGCAGAAATCAAGGTTAGCCATGGTGAAAAACAGCATTTCGACCTCAAAACTTAAAAAATTCGTAACTCGAGAACCATGGCATGTATCGACACGTGGTTTTTTGCAAACGGAAGTAAATGGCTACAGAAGAAGGAAGTCACGTTCTCGCGAGACTTCCTTTTCTACGAGAAACATGGCGGCGCCCATTGTTGCCACGTATTTTACCGGGCACTAGCGGGCACTCAGCCTTTTGGCTATGTGATTTCCGGTCGGGTGCTAGCGGGCGCTCGCTTGTCAAGAGAGTTAATGAACAAATCTTAAATAAATGTCAGCAAACCGCCCAGAGAAATGTGGACAAATGAGTCACAAGACAAAACACAACGCGTTTTGACCTCTTGGGTCTTCTTCAGGAGAAACAAAAACGTCGACCTCATAGGTCTTCTTCAGGTGAAACAAAAACAAATAAAATAACGAAAATGCTCTTAGCTTTGATCGCTTCAGATCACTTCATTTTTGTGTACTAGCTCATTGTATTGGACATTATATTGTGATTAAGAACTGGCTGGTACATGTTGTTCCATAATACATATTTTAAGAGAAATATGTATTGAAGCGATCTGAAGCGATCAAAACTAAGTGCATTTTCGTTATTTGATTCGTTTTTGTTTTCACCCGAAGAAGACCTAAGAGATCGAAACGCGTTGTGTTTTGCCTTGTGACTCGTTTGTCCATGTTTCTCTGGGCGGTTCACTGACATTTATTTAAGATTTGTTTAGATTTCCGCCTGCAGTCGTCTTACTTTGCAACTAGATCTTAATGATTAAGACAAAATGATTAACCAGTTTGGGCAACTTTTGACGGTTAATCTCTTAATAATTAGTCTCCCATTGGCCTGTTGAGGGCGACTCTATATTTTGTTTTCACACAGGTGATGTGGGAAATGTTGAGCATCAAGACACAACATTTTGATGTGCTTGCTCCGGCTTCTGTGGCCACCATTTGGAGTGTGCTTTGAATAGAACCAAAATGTCAACACACACACACACACACACACAAAAAAAAAAAAAAAAAAAAAGACAAATCTTTTTATCGAGTTTGCCAAAACCAGTGAATGACATTGATGGAGGACAGCCTTCTTAAAATGAGGTGCTGCTAAATACTGAAATAGAAGTGCCTGGGACAACAGAGTGTTCAGTGTGAGTGTGCTTGAAAGGGATTCAGACTTTCGTAGCAATGTGTTAATGACCAGGAACTGGTCAGTGGGTGTCAGTGTACCAATCAGTTCCAGATTTTCCTTGTGAAGAATAGGGACCACAATGGTTAGTAGCATATATCAATGCTACACAGACTCATGCATGTCAGACTACATCCGTTACTCGATTTTTTAAACAAATTTTGATGAATTTTGGTCTTGCAAGGGGGAGGGTGGAGGGGTGCAGGAGGGGTTCAGGGGCTGCTGTCAGTGGGTTTTTTTTTTTTTTCTCTGAATAATTCCTCAGCTGTATAAGTTGTCCTGGCACCCTTGAAAACAGATTTGTGGTTAGGTGTATGTTATCTCAGAAAAGCATAGTAGTTTAAAGGCTAAACAACTATTGATCTGCGCAGAGGTGACATAGACTGAACCTTTCCCACAGAAAGGAGGTATTGTGATTCCCTTTACTGGTCAGGGTTGTCATACTGGCAGAGTTGAGTAATGCTGAAGTGTCCGTTGCAAGGAAGAGTTGCATGGGAGAGTGGCTCGTGAAAAGGTATGGAACATGAGGCAGCAAAAAGAAAATAAAAAAAAAAGGGCTGAGCTGTAAGAGCTTGGAAATGGGATATGCATGTATGTGTGTGTGGCTGAGGAAAAAGGACACCTGTATAATGATCACTCTTCTTTCCAGTTGGTCGTGCAGTGCTGTAACTTTTTCGCTCTTTTATTTTCTCAACATGCCAGTCTTTTCTCAACACCATCTCTGCTTTTGTTTGTTTGTTTTTTTTTTCCCCGTAGATTCAAGAAAACGTACAGCACTTTAGATCTTCTGGATAAGGAGAGAAGCACCTGGCAGCTGATCCGTTCCCTGTTCAAAGACCGTCTGGAATCAGTGTCCCTGAAGGAGGCAAGGATGATGGACGGACGAGGAAGCAGACATGGCCATGGACCCCAAGCAACGGGTAATCTTGCATTTTGGTGTGGCAGACATCCATGATCAGTCAAAGGAAAAAACTGGTTCTTGTGAAAGATGCATGCGTCTGTGGCATGCTTTCTTGAATGTGTGGATGTATGTGTCCTCAATCACACCTTGGTTCACTGTTTTTCAGTATTGTATGATGATAGATGAGGATGATGATTATGATGATGCTGAGATTCTTTTGACAATGCAGAGCTGTTGTTCATATTTCCTTCCACACTGCATATGGCAGTGTCCAGCCAAATTCTGAAGGTCCAGACAAATACAGTGTTATGTAGGGAATTTGAACAAGGTTTTCCAAGGTGCATTTCTGAATTACAGTGATCTTACCTATGTGGCCTCAGTCTTTGAACATGTACCATACCGAACATCTGGGTCAGAAGGCAGCCTGGCCCAAACGATCCTACAGTGATAGGGTTTAAAGACACAACCTCACAGTCTCTGATGCTAACCACTGCTGCTGCTACAACCACATATCTATATTTGTCAAGCTTTTTTGTGGTTTTCTTTTTTTTAAATTTTCTTTAAGGGTTTTTTTTTTTCAAGTGTATCTTTTGTAACTGCAAACCTTTGTTTTTTTTGCACACCCATGTTTGAGTCCACAATCTTTTCCATACACAACTTGTTTGGGGGTTATACTTTGTGCTGTAAGCTTAATATGTGTGTGTGCGTGTGTGTGTATGCAATTTTTTGTTATTCAGATCATTGAACTGAGTGAGCAAGAAATTGCGACCAAGCTGTTTGAAAAAGATGCTGATCTCAGACAGTGCCAGGTAAGTTTTTCTTTTAAGTGTTTTAAATTCTTTGGTCAAAATTTTTTGGTGATTTTTTTTTTTAGTTATGAAATCAGATGATCTTACTTTTTTTTAACGGCATGATGAAGTGTTGCAAACATCATAATTTTGTTTTTGGTGTGTGGTGAACTCTTAAAGTCCTTAAAAAGTGTAAGTGTGTGGTTAATAGATTTCTGCTGGAACCAAGTTCTGAAACAGAAGACATTTTTGGTGGATCCCTGGTTGGTTGGTTGCTTGCTTTTTGCTGTGAAGTTTGTTGTGGAAGTAGGTAGGTTGGTTGGTTGGTTGTTGCTGTAAAGTGAATGGTTGCATTGTTGCTGTGAAGTTTGTTGTGGAAGTAGGTTGGTTGGTTGTTTTTGTTGCTGTAAGTTAATGGTTGTGTTTTTGCTGTGCCCAGCTGGTAGTGGACTGGCTGGAGAACTGTGCACAGGAGGACTTGGATGAAGTGGCGGACAATGTCAAGTTCTTCCCGACCGTCCAGTGGTCTGGTGAGTGGCTACACAACCTTAAGCCCGCTATCTCCCACCAGGAGAATGTTACAGACACACACAACTTTATTAAAGGGTTGTGTATTAGAAAAAATACACATGAAAGCAGACATGTTTTTTAATATGTGTAGGGGAATAATCTCTCTTACAACATGCATTTGGGTCATGTTGGTCTTTATATGTAGATAGAGTGAGGTTCATGCCTATTTCCAAAGGTCACAATCTCCATGTGCCATGTGTTCTCAATCAAAACTGGATAGTTCAAAGAGCAGCCCTTGTCAGTAATCTTTGCCCTTGACAGTAACCTTGCCTCTGCTGGCCCCAACGTCGTCCAGTCCCAGGCCTAGATGAATGAAGATTTAGCAAGTCAAATGTTCAGTTAAGAGCGCTGAAGGAATATCCTCAGAGGACAGAGTGGAGCAACCTGTGTACCCATGTATGGCATAATCGGAGCAGTGCTGTCCTAAAACCCGGATGATAGGCTCCTGGCTTAGGCAGGAGATTCGCCAGGCTTGTGTCTATGGCCAGAAACCACTTCCCCTCAAAGCATGGGCACATGAAAGTTAGGGCTCTGTCCACCAGTTGCACCCTCGGGCAGAGCATTGCGGGTTTCGACGTTTGTTGTGCAGCAGGTTGGAAGTCACTGACTATGATGAGGCAGTGTTTATCTTTGTGACATGATTGTGGATGTGGATGTGACATGATTGTGGATGTGGATGCACTTAACTGCTTTGGCAGGCAGCATCCTGATCTTAACTGTCCTTGCTGTGTTTGAATCGCCCTGTTATCGCAGCTTTTTCTCTCCTCCTTTCACCTCAGGTGTTGCACCATTTTACTTTGCACTGTGATCAAGCCCACATTGGTATTGGTGTATTTGTGCTGAAGGGATATTGTGTGGCTGTGTGTGTGTTTTGTGGGTGCTTTAATTGGCACTGTCTGTTCTCATTCTCACTGTACATTTTAGCAGCGGGTGTTTGCTTGTTTTTTTATTTCTTGGCTTTAGAATTCTGTTTTTTTTTTTTTTTTTTTTTTTTTTTTTTTTATTTAAATTCTTTTCGTGAATTTGTGGTTATTACTATCACTTTGTACCTTTACTTGGGAGAATGGGGGCTAAGCCTTTTGCCTTCAGACTGAAGGTGCAGACCAATGGGTAGGACCCTCACTGGCCTCTGTTGCCGGGTTCCAGGTTTGGGGAACTGTACAAAGACATTTTCATAGGGGACAACTGTCTCCAGCTCCATTTGAGCATGCTTCCCACTGTCCTTGTTATTCTGGCATTTGTTTTGGACAGGTAAGTGTGAGAGAAGGGAATTTTACTTGAAAAGTAGTTGTATGATACACTTTATGTCTAAACTGTAGGACACCTTCCCACCTCCACACTTCAGTAGGAAAAATGCAAAAACTGATCTAGTTCAACAGGGCAGAAAAGAAGTGAACTTGGTAACGGTGATCACTCTTGTTGTCTATCTGGGAAATGTAGGCGAGACTGGCTCCCTGCTGTCCCAACCTTGTTTCATGCCAAGTGGGCAGAAGGTAGGTAGGTATGAGAAAAGGGAATGTGTCGTGATCTTTCTCAAAGGGAGCGTGCATTTCATGGTGGGTCCAAAATGTATCAGGTGTACAAGTATGTAATAAGGCTAAGATTACTGTGTACCATAAGAGTTAATAAGGAAGATCTGATGAATGATTAGGGAGAAAAAAATTTGTCTTTGGTATGTTTTGCATGTGACACATCTATTATATATTTATTCATGTTATGTTTTTTAACATCCGTGCCACTGAAGGTACATTGGACAATAATCTGGTGTCTGTCTATTAGTATGTAAATGCCCATGGTGATTATTTGCAGGGAAAATACCTTACATTATCTTCAGAGTCGAAAGAAAGGAACTTCATTGCACACAGAAAGACTTCTAGTGGATCAGTTGGTGAGGGCTGTTTCTGTCAACTTTCTTTCCTTCATCATTTTTGATAAAATAATGTTAACTGTGTGGTCTTTGTGTACAGGTGTTTTGTGTTTCTGTCATCTTTCTTTCTTACCTTCTTCATTTTTAATCAAATAATGTTAACTATGCCGTCTGTGTGTACATGTGTGTTTCTGTCAACTTTCTTTCCTTCATTTTTAATCAAATAATGTTAACTATGCTGTCTGTGTGTACATGTGTTGTGTGTTTGTCAACTTTCTTTCCTTCATTTTTAATCAAATAATGTTAACTATGCTAAGTGTACATGTGTTGTGTGTTTCTGTCAACTTTCTTTCCTTCATCATTTTTGATAAAATAATGTTAACTGTGTGGTCTTTGTGTACAGGTGTTGTGTGTTTCTGTCAACTTTCTTTCCTTCATCATCATTTTGATCAGATAATGTTAACTATGCTGTCTGTGTGTACATGTGTGCTTCTGTCAACTTTCTTTCCTTCATCATTTTTGATCAGATAATGTTAACTATGCTGTCTGTGTGTACATGTGTTGTGTGTTTCTGTCAACTTTCTTTCCTTCATTTTTAATCAAATAATGTTAACTATGCTGTCTGGTGTACATGTGTGCTTCTGTCAACTTTCTTTCCTTCATCATTTTTGATCAGATAATGTTACTATGCTGTCTAAGTGTACATGTGTTGTGTGTTTCTGTCAACTTTCTTTCCTTCATCATTTTTGATCAGATAATGTTAACTATGCTGTCTAAGTGTACATGTGTTGTGTGTTTCTGTCAACTTTCTTTCCTTCATCATTTTTGATCAGATAATGTTAACTATGCTATCTAAGTGTACATGTGTTGTGTAACTCCATGGTAACGGCATTCTCTGAGATTTGTCGATCTGAAATTTGGGTTATCCTGCCATGTGAAAGCATGTGGCCACGACACAGCATCTCCAGTGCTGTTTTTTTCTTCCTACCCTTTTTTTTTTTTTTTTTTTTTTTTGATGTCCAACCTCTGCGCCACCTCAGAGGCAGTGCACCCACGCCGCTCATTCCTACACCCCGTCCACAGCCACAGCCCGGTCGACCCCGCCGCAGCCCCGGCACCGACAATCCACAGGGAGCAGTCAATGTTGAGTCGTCAAGAAGCAACCCACCGGAGGAGACACTGCACTGCTGCCGAGTCACTTCAATGGTGTTCAGTGGCGCCTGTTCTGATCAAACATACGCAGGACACCACCTACTAAGCCCCCTACTGACGACAGTAATTGCTTAGTCGCGGAGCCGGGCGAGTGAGCTCTCCCTCCGGAGGGCGCCACCACGTCCGTCCAACGACAGCCCCCATGGACCCGCCGATACCGGTGACCCCGACGGAACCAAACCAAGGCCACAGACGTGGAGAGGGCATCGAAATTGAGGTCACCACGAGACCATGGCAAGAAGGGCCACAGAATTTGAGACATTTTTTTTTTTATGCTGATCGATGAGAATGAGGATGATTAAGATGATGCTACGGATTTCCATTTTGGTCTGAGACTACATGACAGGGCTGTACTCTACGCTTCCTTTCATAATATATCCCGGCATCAACCAGGCCCGAGAGATACAGGCACCTGCAGTGTTGGTCAGGAAATTTGAGCAACACTCTCAGAAACGCATCCATTAAGTGGATGAAACTCGACTGTGTGGTCCCAGTCTTCCCAACTGAGCCCGCAGCAAACTCAACTCTGGGTAGGAGCCGGTCGGGGCAGAAAAAAAACCACATGACTTCTGATGGGATTCGAACCCACGACCTCCCAGCTGGGAGTCCGCGACGCTAACCACTTCGCCACGGCGGCTGGTCTCTTCCTACCCTTTTGTTTATATATCCAAATACATTTTCCTACAGACTTAAATAGCACAATTTTTTTTTTACTGTTGTAGTGTCTGTTATATGTGCTAAATACAGGCTACACTCAGGACCTGGGTTTATTGTCACGTCAAGAAGACCAGGGACATGCCTGCAGATACACATGGGTGGCTTGTGTGCGGCATACTCTTCTCACTCACCCCTTCTTCCCACATTTACAGTTACACATTTACATGTGCTCCTCCTCCTCCCCTCTGGCCCACCTCGGCTCCACCTACAGATATACACACAAACTGTATACATACACAGGCTTAAAGTGAATGTTTTAATATTCACATACCCACCTACATGATACGTACAATGCAAGTTTTGAAAAAGAGGTGTGGGAGTGGAATTTTGTTTTTTTTGTGAAGGATACTCTTGGCGAGGATGTGGGAAGACCACACACAGATCCAGGTTAAAGAGTGTGTCACAGGGTGGGTGGGTGTGTTTGGTTTTTTAACCTTCCTTGACTCCACTAGATCATGATGTGGTGACGTCAAAGCAAGCGAGATGACAGTGAGAGGTCTTACAAGTGCAACATACAATTGCCTTGCCTCTCACAACAGAACGCACACAACACTAGTTGAATGCATTTAGTACAGTTCTGTAAGTTTGATAGGTAAAAGATGCCCGCTTATCACAGGTGCTGTTCCTTGGTGACCAGTTTGATCCTGAGGAAAGCTGTGTGAATCGCACACACACGCACCTGAGCTATGTTGACATGTAATGAAGTACAGTACAGGAAGGTATACAAAGACATCAAAGGTGTGTTGACGGTGCAGTGAAGTACAGTACAGGAAGATATACAGACATCAAAGATGTGTTGACGGTGTAATGAAGTACAGTACAGGAAGGTATACAGAGACATCAAAGATGTGTTGACGGTGTAATGAAATACAGTACAGGAAGGCATACAGACATCAAAGGTGTGTTGACGGTGTAATGAAGTACAGTACAGGAAGGCATACAGACATCAAAGGTGTGTTGACGGTGTAATGAAGTACAGTACAGGAAGGTATACAGAGACATCAAAGGTGTGTTGACAGTGTAATGAAATACAGTACAGGAAGGTATACAGAGACATCAAAGGTGTGTTGACGGTGTAATGAAGTACAGTACAGGAAGGCATACAGACATCAAAGGTGTGTTGACAGTGTAATGAAATACAGTACAGGAAGATATACAGACATCAAAGATGAGTTGACAGTGTAATGAAATACAGTACAGGAAGATAAACAGACATCAAAGGTGTGTTGACAGTGTAATGAAATACAGTACAGGAAGATATACAGACATCAAAGGTGTGTTGACGGTGTAATGAAATACAGTACAGGAAGATATACAGACATCAAAGATGTGTTGACAGTGTAATGAAGTACAGTACAGGAAGGCATACAGACATCAAAGGTGTGTTGACAGTGTAATGAAGTACAGTACAGGAAGATATACAGACATCAAAGGTGTGTTGACAGTGTAATGAAATACAGTACAGGAAGGCATCAGACATCAAAGGTGTGTTGACAGTGTAATGAAGTACAGTACAGGAA
The DNA here is from genome assembly GCA_016801955.1 of Conus betulinus. Taxonomy (NCBI): domain Eukaryota; kingdom Metazoa; phylum Mollusca; class Gastropoda; order Neogastropoda; family Conidae; genus Conus; species Conus betulinus. Next base: position 2,229,756 of record JADBJO010000003.1, on the reverse strand, counting down.
GGCATACAGACATCAAAGATGTGTTGACAGTGTAATGAAGTACAGTACAGGAAGGCATACAGACATCAAAGGTGTGTTGACAGTGTAATGAAGTACAGTACAGGAAGGTATACAGAGACATCAAAGGTGTGTTGACAGTGTAATGAAGTACAGTACAGGAAGATACACAAAGATATCAAAGATGTTTGTCTTGAAACCCAACTAATTCCTGCTAGGTTGAATAATAGATCAGGAAGGTAACCTTGTTTCCCCATAGTCACAGTTCCATGCAGATAACTCCAAACAAAAGCTGCACGTTACTCATGCACATAGCACACATACAGACGAGAGGCACACGGAACAAAGGTTTCCTGGAAATGGAAGCTCTGAACTTTGCTGTATATTCCAAGCTTCCACATGAGCAAGCAGTCACAGAAGAAATGTACAAACATTTGAGGGCTGTTGAAAAAACATGCCGGTGAAATGGCAGCAAAACAATGGAAGAAAAAAAACACATATGTACACAAGCTTTTACCATCTTTTCTCACAGTGTCTGTCTTGGAAACTGATCATGATACTGCATTGCAGGACCCGGATGCACCGATACGTCAGAAGCGATCCTTGATGACCTTGACAAAGAAGACGAGCAGCGTCTGTTACAGCACGTCTTCATGTGCATCCGTGCTGGACAGCTGGATAAGGTGAATCTCTGAACAAAAAAACGTGCAAGATGATTGAAAAATAGTCAGCAGATCGTCATTCATGTGATCAGTGTTTGTAGGGTCCCGTGTCTACAGTGATTTCAAGTTTGAGGTCTGTAAGTACAAAGTGAATGAAATGCTGAATGAGATAAGTTATCAAAATTCCTTCTTTTGGGTAGGGAATGGCATTCATTTGCAGGATTTGTGTCCCTTGACAGGCACAGAGGCGCCAGTGTTTTACCTTTTTGCCATATCTGCTTAACGGAATTTTTTACAGATGTAGGGCTGCTCATTTTTTTTCTGGAGAGAGAAAACTGTTAAGGATGTCTGCCAAGTTGAAACAAACATCAGTGATGATTTGTGTAATTTACCAGTTCTAATTGCCATAGCTGTAGAAATACCCTCAGTTACCAGCCATTAGTCGGCTTTGTTGTCATCAGTATCCATTAGAAATGCACAATGCCCAGAAGTTGCTCATGTCTTAAGTTCAACCAGTTCCAAGAAAACACGCGTACAAATGATATTTGCTGATTCATTCTCAACACTATTCGTGTGTTCTGCTTTTAAAAGTGGGTGCTACGTGTGCAAGGTGCACTGTCTGTCAGCTTGACCTCAGACATGGTGGTCTGGATGACATTATGTGATTTGGCAAAACTGTGACTGCTGAGGTATTTGATGATGCAGCAAAGAACTATACAGGCAAATCAAAAACTGTGCAGAGAGATTTTCCATGTTGTACTCTGACATGCTGAAAAGATCCCATGACAACGTTTACAGTTTACAAATTTGCCATTGTCTGATCTAGGTGTTACTTTCGAAGTACCGTTTTTCTTTTTTCATTTGTTTTTTTATTGAAACTTTGTGCAAGCTCCGTGCTGTGACTGCAGAAACAGAAGTGATTGTATGTGTTTCTTCACTTCTGCTGTATTGATCCTGCCTGTAGGCTCAGGAACTGTGCCAGAGCTGTGGTCAGGCATGGAGAGCGGCGACATTGGAAGGCTGGCGACTCTACCACGACACAAACCGTCAGCGTCTGCAAGCCACCATTGCGCCCGTCACAGGCAATCCACAGCGGGACATTTGGAAACTAGTGTGCTGGAGAATGGCAACTGAGGTAGATCGTTCAGGGTGGTGGTGGTGGTGGTTCTGTGTGATACATGATTCCAGTGTCACGGATTGTTTGAAAAAAGAAAGAAAGAACAAAAAAAAAAAAAAAAAAGAACTTTCATGTTTGGATGAAAAAATCAATAGAATGAATAATTCGAGGGTTGACTGCCAGAACCCAGTATCTCACACACACATATATATATATAGGGAGATACTGGGTTCAGGCAGTCAACCCTCGAATGATATTCCAATACTGGGAGAAAAAAAATTAATCATATACGATCAGTATCACAGGACTGAAAATCCTCAGCCTGTGTGGCCATAGGCTTTATTCTTTTACCTTGTGAAATGCGCTTGGTGAGCTGGTGTTTGCTAGTGAGGAGGTAATATTTCACTGTTTGACATGTGTGACTAGAACAAAAAGTCATTGATTTTTGTAGTTGCTTGTATAGAATACATGCCAGTTCGATGCAGGTCAGGTAGATACCAAACTGATTCAGGTAAATATCTGAATAAGTTTAAAAAGAGAAACAAAATAACAAAAATAATCATTACAATGAAAATGATATGTTGATAAGCAATAACAATTGCAAAACGGCATCAGTGCCCCAGAACTGGAGTGTTGGTATTGTCATTCTCATTCATTCAGTATGTATGGCAGTTTTGCATGTTTTGTTATGTGCAAGATCAAAGTTGTTGAGAAACCCTTTTTTTTATTTGGTTGCTCCTTACACAGGGTAAATACGACCCATTTGAAACGGCCATCTACGCCGTGTTGAGCGGCAACCTGAAGAGTGTGTTGCCGGTGTGTCACTCGTGGTATGACTACCTGTGGGCCTACTTCCGCACGCTGGTGGTGGACCTCAAGGTAGAACAGGAGATCAGACTGCGTAGCATCACCTTCCGCGCACCTGTTGACATGCCCCCACAGTACTGGGACAGTGTGTGAGTTTGCCGGTCTCTGTTTCCTTGTTTTGTAACCATGGTGATGAGGAGGCCTTGTTCATTCAGGTCTGTCTGTTTATTGGTCTGTCTGCAAGATCACGCAGGAACTACCAGAACACGTTGAACCTTTCAGGTCTGTCTGTTTATTGGTCTGTCTGCAAGATTACGCAGGAACTACCAGAACACGTTGAACCATTCAGATCTGTCTGTTTGTTTGTCTGTCTGCAAGATTACGCAGGAACTACCAGAACACGTTGAACCTTTCAGGTCTGTCTGTTTGTTTGTCTGTCTGCAAGATTACGCAGGAACTACCAGAACACGTTGAACCATTCAGGTCTGCCTGTTTGTTTGTCTGTCTGCAAGATTACGCAGGAACTACCAGAACACGTTGAACCTTTCAGGTCTGCCTGTTTTGTTTGTCTGTCTGCAAGATTATGCAGGAACTACCAGAACATGTTGAACCTTTCAGGTCTGTCTGTTTATTTGTCTGTCTGCAAGATCACGCAGGAACTACCAGAACATGTTGAACCATTCAGGTCTGTCTGTTTTTGTTGTCTGTCTCTCTCACGATCACGCAGGAACTACCAGAACACGTTGAACCATCAGGTCTGTCTGTTTATTTGTCTGTCTCTAAGATCACGCAGGAACTACCAGAACACGTTGAACCATTCAGGTCTGTCTGTTTATTTGTCTGTCTCTAAGATCACGCAGGAGCTACCAGAACACGTTGAACCATTCAGGTCTGTCTGTGTATTTGTCTGTCTCTAAGATCACGCAGGAACTACCCAGAACACGTTGAACCATTCAGGTCTGTCTGTGTATTTGTCTGTCTGCAAGATTACGCAGGAGCTACCAGAACACGTTAAACCATTCAGGTCTGTCTGTTTATTTGTCTGTCTGCAAGATTACGCAGGAAACTACCAGAACACGTTGAACCTTTCAGGTCTGTCTGTTTATTTGTCTGTCTCTAAGATTACGCAGGAACTACCAGAACACGTTGAACCATTCAGGTCTGTCTGTTTATTTGTCTGTCTCTAAGATTACGCAGGAACTACCAGAACACGTTGAACCATTCAGGTCTGTCTGTTTATTTGTCTGTCTCTAAGATGATGCAGGAGCTACCAGAACACGTTAAACCATTCAGGTCTGTCTGTTTATTTGTCTGTCTGCAAGATCACGCAGGAGCTACCAGAACACGTTAAACCATTCAGGTCTGTCTGTTTATTCGTCTGTCTCTAAGATCGCGCAGGAGCTACCAGAACACGTTAAACCATTCAGGTCTGTCTGTTTATTGTCTGTCTGCAAGATCACGCAGGAGCTACCAGAACACGTTAAACCATTCAGGTCTGTCTGTTTATTTGTCTGTCTCTAAGATGATGCAGGAGCTACCAGAACACGTTGAACCATTCAGGTCTGTCTGTTTATTTGTCTGTCTGCAAGATCATGCAGGAACTACCAGAACACGTTGAACCATTCAGGTCTGTCTGTTTATTTGTCTGTCTCTAAGATGATGCAGGAGCTACCAGAACACGTTAAACCATTCAGGTCTGTCTGTTTATTTGTCTGTCTGCAAGATCACGCAGGAGCTACCAGAACACGTTAAACCATTCAGGTCTGTCTGTTTATTTGTCTGTCTCTAAGATGATGCAGGAGCTACCAGAACACGTTAAACCATTCAGGTCTGTCTGTTTATTTGTGTCTGTCTGCAAGATCACGCAGGAGCTACCAGAACACGTTAAACCATTCAGGTCTGTCTGTTTTATTTGTCTGTCTCTAAGATGATGCAGGAGCTACCAGAACACGTTGAACCATTCAGGTCAGTCTGTTTATTTGTCTGTCTCTAAGATCACGCAGGAGCTACCAGAACACGTTGAACCATTCAGGTCAGTCTGTTTGTTTGTCTGTCTCTAAGATCACGCAGGAACTGCCAGAACACGTTGAACCATTCAGGTCTGTCTGTTTGTTTGTCTGTCTCTAAGATCACGCAGGAACTGCCAGAACACGTTGAACCATTCAGGTCTGTCTGTTTGTTTGTCTGTCTCTAAGATCACACAGGAACTACCAGAACATGTTGAACCATTCAGGTCTGTCTGTTTATTTGTCTGTCTCTAAGATGACGCAGGAACTACCAGAACACGTTGAACCATTCAGGTCTGTCTGTTTGTTTGTCTGTCTCTAAGATCACGCAGGAACTACCAGAACACATTGAACCATTCAGGTCTGTCTGTTTCTTTGTCTGTCTCTAAGATTACACAGGAACTACCAGAACACATTGAACCATTCAGGTCTGTCTGTTTGTTTGTCTGTCTCTAAGATTACACAGGAACTACCAGAACACGTTGAACGAAACTTGGTGAAAGGACAGGATACTGCCAGAGCATAAAGCTGTGAAAGTCTGGTGTGGATCCAGGTTCCTCTCTGCAGGATCATGACAAATTTTCCACAGAACATGAGTGCTGTGAAAGTGGCTGTCAGGCAAGAGATCTGTCTTCCTGCAGGTGGAAATCAAATCATCCTTAAGCTCTGGAGGCCGTTCCTGAGATACTTGTAAATCTGAGAAGAAAATCAGGGGTTGGGTGGGGGGTGGGGGGGGGATGGGGAAAAGAGGGGTGGGGGGGGGAGAGGCTTAGACAGGATGCCATTGACATGCTCAGCCCATCATAGAAGTGGACAAATTTAGGATTGGCTGCCATGATTCTTGCAGATAAGTACTGGTGTGTTACATGACAGCACTTCTCGGGCCTTCCTGTCTCTCTCTGTAGCTAATTTTAAGGAACCTCTCGTGTCTCGGTATATCAAAGAGAACAGAAACTGAAAAAGAAGTATGTATGTGTTGGGGGAGAGGGTGGATGGGAGGAGTTCAGCTTATGAAGAAGAAATAAAGCCATTGTTGTGAGACTGGTGTTTTAGTGTTGACTGTTCATGGCATTTTGCAGGATGGAGCCGACCCAGGTGTTTGAGGAGCTAAGAGCCAGTACTGATGAGGTAAGCTAAGGGCTGGCTGGATTGCTGACTGCACTGCCCAAGGCCAGTGTAGGCGCAGTTGACTAGGAAAGAATTGTTGGAAGTGAGATTAATTTGAGTATTCAAGTTTCGTGGAGCTAATATAGATTCATGCTCGATCGCTGTAATATTATAGAATGAGCAGCTGAATTGTAGAGATAAACAAAAATAGATGAACAGAGTGGACGTCTTCAGCAATAAACAGGAATCCCAGGTCTTTGAAAAAGTGTGTCTGTGGATTGACTCGATTGTATATGGGGACTCTCCAGATATGTAAGGTATTATTGTGGTACTTCCTGGTTCGAAGTTTCTGGTAGGCTTTTAGAAGATGTATTTTAAAGAGATGCATGAAAGCTTTTTGTTTGTTTGTTTTTTGATGACCTGTGAGTTGATTTTAATATGGTGACAGCCCTGATATGGCCCTTTGCGATCAGCTGGGCTATAAGCAACATTAACTTACCTTACCTTCCTGGTTCCATATATTTTCAGAAGCGATATGTAATCTTTGGTTCATCTTCATGCATGATTTGTAACTGATTGAAGCAATGTTTACATTCTTCAAGGCAAAGTATTGATTAATTTCACCATCATCTTTGTTAATAGTGATGCAAAATCCTAATCATGCATTAGTACCAAAGCTCTTAAGCTGGGCCCTCCGGGGTTGCAACCTTGCCATGGTCGGAGGGCTTGCGCGGTCCCATGATCCCTTAGACTTTGCTGGCAGGGGGCATCAGTACTTGAAGATAGGCTAGTTTTTTTTAAAAATGCTTCTAGGCCTGAAAAGTCAAGTTGCTGTCTGGCCTAAGCACAACGTGGTAAGGAGTTTATGCCCCTGGTAGGGCTTCCCATGTCAGACAGGCTAAGGGTGAGGACCGCTGACAAATAGTAACCCGCCTTTCTCCTTTTCTTGTTTTCTGCCTTTCTTATTTGGCTCTTTTCTGTCTTCGTCTCCCCTTCAAGTCTTCTTTTCCACACTCTTTTATCTCTGTGGCTTTCTTAAGATCTGCCGCGTTTGCCGTGCGGTGCGACCTGTGATAGAGGGGAACGAGATTTTGGTGATTGAGAGAGCAAGTGCTCAACACATCACTTTGGCTCGAACCTCTCCCAGGCAGGAGGTACACTCTGGCCCGGGTGTATCAGTCGGCTCATACTTCATGGGTTGGGTCAAGACAGGCAGTTTCTGGCTGGCCAAGATAACCCCTGCAGTGCTCGGCTCTCAGCTCCTGGGAGTTGAGCATGATCAGGGGGGATAGGGTTAGTGGTGCTCTGTTTGTCGTATCTCTCTCCTGAAGTCTGGAAGGTAACCTCCAAGAAAAACGTCTGGAACATTATCAGAAAGATCAAAGGGAAGAAAACCAACCCCTCAGTTCATCACCTGAAACTTGCCGATGCTCTGATAACTTACAAACAGGCTGTTGCCAATCTGCTGGCCTCCACATTCGACAGAAACTCCTCATCTGCAAATATATCTGCAGCCTTTTTAGAAATTAACAACTCAGAGAGATATCTTCCTACAGTTTCACATCAGACAACTCTGAAGCCTACAATCTACCTTTTTCAATTAATGAATTAAAATCAGCTTTGCAAACCTGCAATGATTCTGCTCCTGATCTGATGATATTCATTATTAGGTTTTGAAACATCTTCCAGAAAGCTGTCAACAGACCCGTCTTAAAGTTTACAACCATATTTGGACCACAGGGTGCTTTCCACCCTCCTAGCGGAAAGCCCTGATCATTCCAATCCCTAAGCCTGGAAAGGACCTTAACAACCCATCAAATTATCGCCCAATAACTCTGACCGGCTGCCTCTGTAAGCTGATGGAAAAGATGGAAGCTGGAAACCGATGGCCTTTTAGCCAGTGCACAGTGCGGGTTCTGGAAATACCACTTGACAGTTGACCATTTAGTCCGTCTGGAAACCACCATCCGCAACGCCTTCATCAATAAACAGTATGCGGTCGCTCTCTTTCTTTATCTTGTAAAAGTGTACAACACCACATGGAAATCAGGAATCCTTATGGATCTGCACAAACTTGGTTTTCATGGTCATCTACCTCTGTTTATCCAAAACTTTCTGGCTGATCGACAATTCCAGGTACGTGTTGGCACCACACTCTCCGACATCCATGGGCAGGAGTTGGGTGTAACTCGAGGGAGCATCCTTTCTCCTGCCCTTTTCAGCATCAAAATCAACGACATTGTGAAATCGGTAAACCAGGGTTCTGAGTCCTCTTTGTTTGTTGACGACTTCGCGCTGTACGCAGTTGGAGCTTCTTACGTCGGCGTACAGCGTTGAAGTGTCGACCCCAAATTTGTGTCAACAAAATCCAACAGTGGGCAGAGGAAAACGGGTTTAACTTCTCAAGTACCAAAACTCAGTCAATCCATTTCCACCACAATTTTTTGCTGATCCTGAATTTTGTCTGGACAAGTCCACCATTCCAGCTGTAAAAGAAACCAAATTTCTGGATGTTATTTTTGATCAAAAACTGAACTTTAAAAGTGATATCCAACACTAAAAACTGCATGTCAGAAAGCACTGAACATTCTGCGAGTTGTGGCGCACACAGATTGGGGCGCTGACAGGAAAACTCTCCTTCATCTTTACAGGGCTCTGATCTGCTCCAAACGGGACTATAGGTGTGTAGTGTATGGCTCTGCCAGACCGTCCTACCTGAAAATTCTAGACCCTATCCACCATCAAGGGCTTTGATTGTGTCAGGGTGCGTTCTGCACCACTCTGTTTATAGCTTGTATGCTGAGGCAGGAGAACCATCCCTCTCAAATCGCCGACTAAAACGTGCCTTGAATTACTGTCTTGAGTCTCTCGTGTGAAGCTCAAAACCCTGCATGTGACTGTGTTTTCGACCCCAATTCCAAAAGAAATTCAATTACCATCCAGTTCCATTCCACCCTCGGGGATTCGTATTCTTCCCCATCTGAACAAAGCAGGTATAGACCTTGGAGTAGTTAATGATTTCTCCAAGTTTCCTGATGACCCTCCATGGACTTTGTTCACACCAGAGGTCCGGTTCAATTTAGCCTCATACCGGAAAGATTCCACTAGTTCCTTGGCCTACAAGCCCCTTTTTGCTGAACTGTGTTCCAAGTTTCCATCTTTCAAAAGAATTTTCACTGGTGGTTCCAAATCTGAGGAGGGAGTTGCCTCTGCCATGTTTTGTGCAGTAGACACCCCTCAGAGATGTGCCATACACATTCCACCAACAGCTCCATCTACACTGCTGAGCAGACAGCCTTGGTCCTGGCACTTCAGATGATCTCCAGATTGAAACAGAAAGATTTCCTTATTTTGTCAGACTCCCTTTTTGCTTTGGAGAAGAATGCCACAAGGCGAAAGTTGATCAGGTTTACTGTTCCTCACACTGATCTGAAACCGAAAACACAGGTCTATGTCAAAGACCTCTGGCAAGAGGAATGGACCTCGCAGACGGATAACAAACTATTTAAAATCCATCCAAACCTCAACGAGTTTTTGCCATGTTCCAGAAGCGGCCGTGAAGAAAGAACAGTCCTGTGCCGCTTGCACACAGGCCACTCGTTACATGCCCATTCTTATCTTTTAGAAGGTGAAGAAGCTCCGTGGTGTATTCCATGTCATGTTCCACTCACAGTCAAACATATTCTTTCAGATTGTTGGGACTTGCACAATGAGAGACATAAACACTTTACAGCAGAGTCCATGAAAACCTTGTTCAGAGATGTTCCACCTGACGTGATCTCGTGAGTTTTTGAGAGAGATTAACATTTTTCATCTGATTTAAGATTTTACAGAAGAAAGATTTTAATGAAGTGTCTGGTGTGTTTTAGAAGACATATTTCAAGGAGATGTGTGAAAGTTGTGTTGGTTTTTTTTGTTTGTTTGTTTGCTTGTAGTTTTTTTTTTTTTTTTTTTTTAGATGACTTGTGAGTTGATTTAAACGTGGTGACAGCCCTGATATGGCCCTTTGTGGTCGATTGGGCTATAAGGAATAATACCTTACCTTACCTTCTGCTTTGGACCCCATTGCCACCCATAATCTTAAGCACCCTCAACTTCTGAAAGTTTTTGAACTGTAACCTCCCTAAAGTCAAACGGACACAACGTAGTGTTTGCTTGGGTTCCCAACCATGTGGGCATTCAAGGCAATGAGGTGGTTGACCAGCTTGCCAGGAATGCCACAAGGCAAAAGTTGATCAGGTTTCCTGTTCCTCACACTGATCTCAAACCCCAACACAGGTCTATGTCAAAGACCTCTAGCAAGAGGAATGGACCTTGCAGACGGATAACAAACTATTTAAAATCCATCCAAACCTCAACGAGTTTTTGCCATGTTCCAGAGGCGGCCGTAAAGAAGAAACAGTCCTGTGCCGCTTGCACACAGGCCACTCGTTATATGCCCATTCTTATCTTTTAGAAGGTGAAGAAGCTCCGTGGTGTATTCCATGTCATGTTCCACTCACAGTCAAACATATTCTTTCAGATTGTTGGGACTTGCAAATGAGAGACATAAACACTTTACAGCAGAGTCCATGAAAACCCTGTTCAGAGATGTCCCACCTGACGTGATCTTTGAGTTTCTGAGAGAGATGAACATTTTTCATCTGGTTTTAGATTTTGCGGAAGAGAGATTTTAGTGAAGTTTCTGGTGCATTTTTAGAAGATGTATTTTAAAGAGATGTGTGAAAGGGTGTTTTTTTTGTTTGTTTTTGTTTTGTTTGTTTGTTTTTTTTTTTCGAGATGAGTTGATTTTAATGTGGTGACAGCCCTGATATGGCCCTTTGTGGTCAGCTGGGCTATAAGCAGCATTACCTTACCTTACTCCCACAAACCCTCCAGGTCACATGACACAAATGTTCTCATTCATTACAAAAAAAACAACAAAAAAAAAGAAAATAAAAAGCCAAACATAAAACCATCTCTTTCACACAAGCAAAATGGCCATGAACGTTCATTATAGCTTCGCACTTGCCTGCACAAGATCCATTCTCACGCAAAGAGAGGGATGGTGGTGGGGGAGGGGTGGGGGGATGAGGGAGTAGGGGGTGGGGATTCGACAGATCATCAACAGAATAGGACTAAAATGCCAGAGCATAGTTTAATAAAAAAAAAAAAAAAAAAAAAAAAAAGAATTCATCCTACGTCATGTTAAAAATCTGAATGCATTGGAGAACATTCCATATGTAAGTAATAGGCTTGAAAATGAAAAGGGGATGGATGGGGGGGCTCTGTGTGTGGGGGTGGAGGTGCGTGTGAGTATGTGTGCATGTGAGTACATGTATGTGTGTGTGTGTGTGTGCGTGTGCACGCGCGTGCGTGCATGCATCTGTGTATGTTTGAGATATATCAGTTCTGTGGTTTTTCTTCTCTCACTCCTTTTCGTTGTCCGCCCGTCTTGGCTGTCAATCTTCCTCCTCCTCTTTCTCACGGTTTGGATAAAGAGGAGGGCGATCCTCATCCTCTTTATTGCTTGTCCATAGAAGCAGGCAATCCTCATCAAGAGGGAGGTCCTCATCAAGGGGGGGATCCTCATCTAGAGGGAGATCCTCATCTAGAGGGAGATCCTCATCTGATGGGGGGTCCTTTACTAGAGGATGATCCTCATTAAACAGGCGATTCTCATCTGGAGGGAGATCCTCATCTAAAGAGAGAGAGATCCTCATCTAAAGAGAGATCCTCATCTAGAGGGAGATCCTCATCTAAAGGGGGATAAGGGGGATCCTCATCAAGCCGGAGATTCTCATATAGAGGGGGATCCTCATCTAACGGGGGATCATCATCAAGTGGGTGATTCTCCTTTAGCAGGCCGTCCTCAATATATTGTTGTTGGGCCGGTGTGGAGGGCGATCTTCATCCTCATCTTCATTGTCGCTGGGCCAACGTGGTGGGCGATCTTCATCGTTGCTGGGCCAACGTGGCGGGCGATCTTCATCGTTGCTGGGCCAACGTGGTGGGCGATCTTCATTGTCGCTGGGCCAATGTGGCGGACATCTTCATCCTCATCTTCATTGTCGCTGCGCCAACGTGGCGGGCGATCTTCATCGTTGCTGGGCCAACGTGGCGGGCGATCTTCAATGTCGCTGGGCCAGTGTGGCGGACGATCTTCATCCTCATCTTCATTGTCGCTGGGCCAGTGTGGCGGACGATCTTCATTGTCGCTGGGCTAATGTGGCGGACGATCTTCATCCTCATCTTCATTGTCGCTGGGCCAACGTGGCGGGCGATCTTCATTGTCGCTGGGCCAGTGTGGTGGGCGATCTTCATCGTTGCTGGGCCAGTGTGGAGGGTGATCTTCATTGTCGCTGGGCCAATGTGGAGGGTGATCTTCATCGTTGCTGGGCCAGTGTGGAGGGTGATCTTCATAGTCATCTTCATCGTCAGTGGGACAATGTGGCGGGGGGGATCTTCATTGTCATCTTCATAGTTGCTGGGCCAACGTGGCGGGTGATCTTTATCGTCATTGGGCCAACGTGGCGGGCGATCTTCATCGTCATCTTCAACATCACTGGGCCAGCATGGCAGGCGATTTTTATTGCCATCTACATGATCATCTTCATTGCCGCTGGGCCAACGTGGCGGGCGATCTTCTTCATCATCTTCATCGTTGCTGGGCCAACATGGCGGGCATTCTTCATTGTCACCTTCATCGGCGCTGGGCCAGTGTGGTGGGCGATCTTCATCGTCATCTTCATTGTCGCTGGGCCAGCATGGCGGGCGATCTACATGATCATCTTCATTGCCGCTGGGCCAACGTGGCGGGCGATCTTCATCATCATCTTCATCGTTGCTGGGCCAACATGGCGGGCGTTCTTCATTGTCACCTTCATCGGCGCTGGGCCAGTGTGGTGGGCGATCTTCATCGTCATCTTCATTGTCGCTGGGCCAGCATGGCGGGCGATCTTCATCGTATCTTCATTGTCGCTGGGCCAGCATGGTGGGCGATCTTCATCGTCATCTTCATTGTCGCTGGGCCAGCATGGCGGGCGATCTTCATCATCATCTTCATCGTTGCTGGGCCAACATGGCGGGCGTTCTTCATTGTCACCTTCATCGGCGCTGGGCCAGTGTGGTGGGCGATCTTCATCGTCATCTTCATTGTCGCTGGGCCAGCATGGCGGGCGATCTTCATCGTATCTTCATTGTCGCTGGGCCAGCATGGTGGGCGATCTTCATCGTCATCTTCATTGTCGCTGGGCCAGCATGGCGGGTGATCTTCATCGTCATCTTCATTGTCGCTGGGCCAGCATGGCAGGCAATCTTCATCGTCATCTTCATTGTCGCTGGGCCAGCATGGCGGGCGATCTTCATCGTCATCTTCATTGTCGCTGGGCCAGCATGGGGCGATCTTCATCGTCATCTTCATCATTGCTGGGCCAACATAGCGGGTGATCTTCATCGTCATCTTCATTGTCGCTGGGCTTGTAAGTGGGGGGGAATGGGATCCTGGTGATAGAGAGAGCCTACTGTTCTCAGCACATCACTTTGGCTAGGACCTCCTCTAAGACGGGTGGCATACATTGGCCATGTATGTCAATCGGCTGCCTCTACGTGAGGTTGGGTCAAACTGTGTAGTTCTTGGCTGGCCTTGGAAACCTTGTAAGGGTTCACCGTCTGTCCCCAGCAGTGTGTCATGATCTTGGTGGAATAGGTTAGTTACGTTCTATCTGGTGTATATCCCTGCTGAAACCTGGAAGGGGTCAAGAGTTGGTTTCCCCCTTGACCCTGGCCCCTTGTTAGACTCCATGGTGGGTGGGTAGAGACAGGGATGAACTTTAAAAACTCAAACATGGCTCACTCCCAACAAAAAAGGAAAAGAAATTGTTCCTCCGATTCAACTTGGACTCAGACTTGGATGATGAAATAAGGACAGTATCAGGATTTTGGCCTTGTTGGTTGGTGATGGAGGGTGTAGACAAAGCTCGCCCTCTCTGTGGGGTGAAGGGATTGAGTCCTTTTGCAATTTCGAGAGGAGTAGAAGGACTCTCCGGCGTACCCAAATTGATGAAACGGCTGAGAAACGGTTCTTTTTTTGATAGAATGTGCAAAACAAAAGCATTCTGAGTTGCTTCTCAAGTCGACGACATTGATTGACAGGCCAATCAGAGTGACACCTCATAAAACATTGAACTCAAGCAAGGGCATCATCAGGTGCCGTGATTTGAGAGGCATTTCGGAGTTAGAGATAAAGATGGAACTGGCTTCCCAGGGTGTTACCCACATCCACCAGGTTTTTTAGCATGAAAAGACAAGACCGTGTGCCAACAGATACTTTTTTCCTAACTTTCTGTACGCCAGCTCTCCCTGTGTTTGTGAAGGTCGGATATTTGAGGGTTCCCGTCGCCATGTACATTCCTTCACCTTTGCGATGCTTCAAATGTCAGAAGTATGGACACATTAAGGACCGGTGTACAGAACAGGAGGCATGTGGCAAGTGCTCAGAAACGATGCATAAAGGTCCATGTGATTGTCCGCCCTGTTGCATAAACTGTAAAGGCAACCATCCTGCTTTCTCGAAGGACTGTCCAGTCTGGCGCACCGAGTCTGAGATCCAGAAGGTACACACAGAGAATCGAATCTCGTTCTTTGAGGCACGGAAACTTGTGGAGAATAGACAGTCCTCCCTCAGCAAGTCATATGCTGATGTCGCCAAGGGGAGCATGGTCAGTGTTGGTGTTCAGACTGAGACTGTTCAACTTCGGGTTGGCTCTCAGCATCATGATCGGCAGACGCAACAGGAGCCTCAACATGTACAGAAAGAAAGTGGAAAAAGAAAACAAAATTCAAACAGTGCCTTGGGTGGAAGCTCAATATCCACCTCCCCCCCGGGACTCCTCGAGGGTCTGAGCCCCCTTTTTTTTCCAATCACAGACCCTCTTGGAAGGCTGCACAGGTAGCTTCTTTGCCTGGGGAACACTCTAGAAGTCGACCTCTGATGAAGTCTCCTCTTCCACCTCGTCCATCTGGGGGTGGAAATAAGTATCGTCCTTCGTCAGCCAAGAAGGTGGCATCTCCATTGCCTTCTTCCAATCGCTTTTCTCCTTTGGAGATAGAAAGTGATGGGGACAATGAGATAGAGTAATTTCCTTTTTGTTTTTATTGCCATAGCCCTTATTCAATGGAATATAAGAGGCATTAATGCCCAGTATGAGGAACTCCAGCGGTTGTGTTGTTGGCCTCAGACCTAGTGTTGTTGCGCTGCAGGAAACATTGTTGAGACCAGGAAAACATTTTCATTGGCAGGCTTTAGTTCAGTAGGTTTTCCTGCTTTACCTACAGATACTGGCAATGGCGTCACCGGGGGTGTTTCCCTTCTTATTCACAGATCTTTATTATTCAGTGAAGTTAACTTAAATACCCCATTACAAGCTGTTGCGGCCAGGATTACTTTCAATAAAACAATAACTGTCTGTTCACTTTATTGTCCTTCCAAGCAACAAGTCATTGATCTAATAGATCAGCTTCCGCGTCCTTTTTTCATCTTGGGAGACTTCAACGGGCATTCCCCCCTTTGGGGTAGCTCATATTCCTTACCTCGGGGTTTCATGCCTGAAGAGATCTTTTATGAACCGGACTTGTGTTGTCTAAATGACAAATCAACATACATGCATTCTTCAAATGGTACCCTTTCGTGTTTGGATTTGTCAGTGTGTGATCCTTCATTAGTTCTAGACTATGATTGGTCAGTTCACGATGATCTGCATGGGAGCAACCATTTCCCTGTAATGCTTTCTCCCAATTTTGAAGGAACCTGTTTCCTTTCCTCGGTATTTTTTTGTTAAAAGGGCTAATTGAGATTTCTTTCATTCAGCCATAACTGATAAGCTAGATGCTGAAATCGTTTTCCGATCAGAAGACCCAGCAGAGTCCTTTACAAATATTTTGTTACCATGTGCGAGAGATGCCATCCCACTCACAAAACCAGGTCCGAAACTACCTGGTACACCATGGTACAACCAGGATTGTAAGAATGCTTGCAACGTTCGCAAAGGGCCAACGTTTAGTCTTTCAGCATCCTGTGGCCCCGAATGTTCAATCTTATGAGAGGAAAAAAAAGCAAAGGCGAGGTTTTTGTTTGTAAAGGAAGTAGACGAGTATCTTGGAGAAATTTCTGCTCTTCGCTTACATCAAACATTTCCAAGAAAAAAATCTGGAGAGTTGTTAAAAACGTTAAGGGCAAGAACAGCTGCCCTTCAATCCACCATTTAAAACTTGATGATGCACTCATCACTGACAAACAAGCTTTGGCTAACTTGCTAGCTTCCACCATAGAAACCAACTCTTCCTCTAGTCAAAAATCTGCTGCATTTTTAAAGATCAAAACGCAAGCAGAAAAAAAAAGAGAAGCTTGACTTTTCCTCACCCAATCAAGAAGACTACAACTTGCCCTTTAATCTAAATGAACTGAAGTCTGCCTTGCAGACGTGTCACGATTCTGCTCCTGGTCTTGATGAAATACATTATCAATTCTTAAAAAACCCTTCCGGACTTGGGTCTTAACATTCTGCTTCAAGTTTATAACATGTCTGGACGTCTGGGTCTTTCCCAGCTTCATGGAAAAGAGCTGTAATTGTTCCCATTCCGAAGCCAGGGAAGGATCATTCAAACACAACCAACTATCGTCCAATAGCCTTAACAAGTTGTGTTTGTAAGGTGATGGAAAAAAAATGGTAAATGGTAGGCTCATGTGGAAGTTGGAAACTGATGGGCTTTTAGCCATGGAACAGTGTGGGTTTAGAAAGCATCACTCTATCATGGACCATTTAATCAGATTGGAAGCCATCATTCAAAACTCTTTTTTAGAGAAAAAGCATGTTGTTGCCATTTTTTTCGACATAGAGAAGGCCTATGACACAATGTGGAAGTGTTGAATCCTGTCAGACCTCCATCGGATGGGTTTCCGTGGCAGTCTCCCAGTGTTCATATTGGCAGATAGATCCTTACAGGTCTGTGTGGGGACAACATTATCAGAAATTCATGAGCAGGAAATGGGTGTTCCACAGGGTAGTATCCTTTCCCAGCCCTGTTTAGTATAAAAATAAATGAAATTGTCAATTTTGTCAACCAAGGTTTCAGACTGCTCTCTCTTTTTGTTGATGATTTTGCCCTTTATGCATCTGGGAAGTCATTTGCTGGTGTACAGAGCCAACTCCAGTTGTGTGTTTATAAAGTCCAACAGTGTTGACCAGCCGCCGTGGCGAAGTGGTTAGCGTCGCGGACTCCGGGCTGGGAGGTCGTGGGTTCGAATCCCATCAGAGTCATGTGGGTTTTTCTGCCCCGACCGGCTCCTACCCAGAGTTGAGAGTTTTGCTGCGGACTCAGTTGGGAAGACTGGGACCACACAGTCGAGTTTCATCCACTTAATGGATGCGTTTCTGAGAGTGTAGCTCAAATTTGCTGACCAACACTGCAGGTGTCTGTATCTCTCGGGCCTGGTTGACGCCGGGATATATTATGAAAGGAAGCGTAGAGTACAGCTCTGTCATGTAGTCTCAGACCGAAATGGAAATCCGTAGCATCATCTTAATCATCATCATCCTCATTGTCATCGATCAGCATTAAAAAAAAAAGTCTCAAGTTCTGTGGCCCTTCATGCCCTGCTCTCATGGTGACCTCAGTTTTGATGTCCTCTCACGTCTGTGGCCTTGGTTTGGTTTCCGTCGGGGTCACCTGTATCGGCGAGTCCATGGGGGCTGTCGTTGGACGGACGTGGTGGCGCCCTCCGGAGGGAGAGCTCACTCACGCCGGCTCCGCGACTAAGCAATTATTGTCGTCAGTAGGGGGCTTAGTAGGTGGTGTCCTGCGTATGTAGATCAGAACAGGCGCCACTGAACACCACCGAAGTGACTCGGCAGCAGTGCAGTGTCTCCTCCGGTGGGTTGCCTCTTGACGACTTGACAGTGACTGCTCCCTGTGGATTGTCGGTGCCGGGGCTGCGGCGGGGCCGACCGGGCTGTCGTTGTGGACGGGGTGTCGGAATGAGCGGCGTGGGTGCACTGCCTCTGAGGTGGCGCAGAGATTGGGACAGAAAAAAAAAAAAAAAAAAAAACCAACAGTGGGCAGTCAAAAATGGGGTCAAGTTTTCATCAGTTAAAACTGAGTGCATCCACTTTCACAATTTCAGACAACCTTTTCCACCACCAGAAATTTTCATAGATAAGGCTCAAATTCCTGCTGTCACAGAAGCCAAATTTTGGGATGTTACCTTTGATTTTAAAAGGCTGTGCCAGTCTTGAATAAAAGTTACTCTGTGTTAGGTTTCCTTATGGGAGCAAAGACTACCCCACTTGTTTACTGTTTGATCTAAAGTTAAATTTTAAAGCCCATATTCAGAAGTTGAAAACATTGTGCCTCAAAGCCATGAATATCCTCCGTGTAGTGGCTCATAATGGATTGGGGTGCAGACAAACGCACACTTCACCATCTTTACAGGGCGTTAGTTCGATCCAAGTTGGACTACGGCAGCATCATTTACGGCGCTGCTAGAGCCTTGTATCTAAAAGTCCTAGACACAGTTCACCATCAGGGTGATGTCTCTGTCTTGGAGCATTCCGCACCACCCCTGTGTACAGCCTGTACGCAGAGGCAGGTGAACCCTCACTGTGCAACCGCAGGCTGAAACTGTCTTGAAATTATTATATCAGACTGCTCTCGGAACCGAGAAACCTGTGTATGACTGTGTCTTTGACCCTCAGTTCCAAAGCAAATTCGAAAATAACCCTAACTGTATTCCGTCGTTTGGTCTTCGTATGCAGCCTCACATGCGGAATGCAGGTCTAGACCTAGGAGTTGTGTCCGATTTTTCTAAGTTTTCAGATCAGCAGCCCCGGGACCTTTTTTTACACCAGAGATTCGTTTTGATCTTGCAGCTTTTCGAAACTCCAGCTCTCATACAAGGCAAGGCGTTGTATGCTGACCTCTGTTCAGAATTCCCATCCTATCAGAAAATTTTCACTGACGGTTCCAAGTCTGAAGATGGAGTGGCCTGTGCAGCAGCCTATTGCCCTGGTGCTCTTTCTCAAATACGGTTAGAACATATTCATTCAGATGCTTCTGCTTACTCTGCTGAACTTACAGCTCTGGTTCTGGCACTGAGGATAATCTCCAGTCTACGAAGAGGGACTTTCTGGTTTGTCGGATTCACTGTCAGCTTTGGAGGCCATAGCTGGCCGCAACCTTCAGCATCCCGAACTTTTACACTTTTTTGAACTTTTTACCAAGTTGAAAGTGGAGGGTTACAACATTATTCTGGCTTGGGTTCCCGGTCATGTTGTTGGCATCAGAGGGAACGAAATGGTTGATCGTTTGGCCAAGAATGCCACAAGAGAGAAAAAACTGTCAAACACACCTATCCCCTGCTCAGATCTGAAACCCCAAAATTAACGATTATGTCAGAGACCTCTGGCAGGAGGATTGGAATACACAGACGGATAACAAACTCTTTCAGATCCGTCCAAACCTAAAGGAGTTCCTCTCATCTTCGTCTGGTGGTCGTAAAGAAGAAACAGTTCTGTGCCAGCTGCACACAGGCCATTCGTATTTTACCCATTCCTACCTTTTAAAGAGTGAAGAAACTCCGTGGTGCATTCCATGTCATGTTCCACTCACAATGAAACATTATCTTTTTAGAGTGTTGGGACTTGCACGATGTGAGACACAAACATTTTACAGCAGATTCCATGAAAACCTTGTTCAGAGACGTTCCGCCTGACACGATCTTTGAGTTCTTGAAGGAGATTGACATTTTTCATTGGATCTGAGATTTTACAGTGGAAAGATTTTTAACAAATTTTTGGATGGGTTTTTGGATGTATTTGTGAGTTGATTTTGTCGTGGTGACGGCCCTGGTGTGGCCCTTTGCGGTCAGCAGGGCTTAAGCAACATTATCTTATCTTATTTCAGCTTGTTGGTTTTTAATCCTAGTATTGATTCTTTTAATCTTTTTTTAATGGTTTGGATAAAGTTTTGCTTTTAATCCTTTTTTAACATATATACGTGGTAGTTTGAAACGTGGTGACAGTCCTGAGATAACCTCTGCTGTTGACGGGACTATAATTTTAATCTTATCTTAATCTTATCTCCTTATTGTTCTCCTGCTGCTGAACTTCATTCTCCTCCCTTCCTAAATCTGTTTGGGTATCGAGCTTATTTGTTGGAAAGCAGGTCTCGGATGGAAAAGATTGAGAACAAGAGGGGGGTGGGAGGAGATATCCAGCAGTCTTCTTTAGTCTTCCCATGGTGGGAAGGCCTGTAATACCATGGTCTGTGTATTACAGCGCATCCGGTCGGAGTGTAACCAGTGGTACCATGTCATTCAGAAGCACATCATCCTTGGAAACATGTCTGGTGAGTACTTCTTTCTTTTCATCTGTTATTTATGGTGAGTACTTCTTTCTTTTCATCTTGTTATTTATGGTGAGTACTTCTTTCTTTTCATCTTGTTATTTATGGTGAGTACTTCTTTCTTTTCATTTTGTTATTTATGGTGAGTACTTCTTTCTTTTCATCTTGTTATTTATGGTGAGTACTTCTTTCTTTTCATCTTGCTGTCTATAGGTGTAACAACACAAAGTCTAGTGTTCATGTTGCAGCCGTTTCTACTGATCTCTGTGATATGCCGTCTGGAAGTTCAACCCTGTGCAGGGTAGAAAAAGCTGCTGGCAGCAGTCGCTGGAAAGAGCTGTACATTGTGGTAACTGTTGGTGTTTGACACAGTAAACAAAATGGCGATGCCATTTACATGGATGAACTTGTTGCTGATAATTTTTCACGATCACAACAGTGATGCGGTGTGGAATGTGGTGGAGCCAAGCATTCGGCAACAGAAAGTGGTGCACTTCACTTTTTCATCAGCATAAAAGAAAATGGAAGTGAATGTAGATGAGTGAAAGTAAAAATAAAGCTTGGTTTCAAGCCTGCATTTCAAGGGAGATAACCCTGTTGGAAGAAAGCGTATTTATATCCTTTGCATTTCTCTGTCTGTCTCTCTCTCAAAAGAACGTCAAGTGCAGATAAATTTGGAGCATAACTCCAAATGATTTCATTTTTGGGTGCTTTTGACAATTTACTTGATGCCTGTCTTGAACATCAACCTCATTATCTAAAGAGATGCACTGGGTTGATAGCTGTCATTTTGCTTCAGCAGCAAGCATACTGGAGCCTCTTTGGAAAGGCTGGCAGCCACTGTGCAGAGTGGTGTAATTTTGGCTGGACACATTCTGAGTGGCTATACAACTGCCAGTAGCTTTCTGTTTGGTATGGTGATGATAAAACTACAAATCATTGATAAAACTACAAAAACTAAAACTACAAAACTACAAATCATTGATAACATCCATCCTTCTCAACAAGGGCAAATGCTGGACAGTGACAACAGTTTTTTTTTTTTTTTTTTTTTCGAAAAAGAATTCAGTGTTTGAGAAATTAGGCTTCAGACAAATACTCCACAACTTATACAGTGTTTGAGAGTAAAAGCTCCAGAGTGAGTCTCCACATCTTGTACATGGACCATGAGACACTTGACTGTGTTGGGTAACAAGTCAGCACATACACTGGCAATTGGTAAGCTTCATAAGCTGATCTAATGTAATGCCAGGCCTCTTTTTCCCATGAATTCACAGATTTTGGTGAAGTGTGGCAATGAGAAACTGAGAAAAAAAGAAAATTAGGGAGAAAGGAAAAAAAATTGGCAGTGGAAATTGTAAAGGGTTGGTCCCATTCTTTTATACACTTGTATCTGTGTATATATACAGAACACGGATGTCACAAAAATGTCATGTTGATGTAAACTTCTTTATGAGATGAGGCAGTTGGCATTTTGTCTCCTGAATTGAACGCAAAAGAAAATCATACAGTAAAGCATATTGTGCATACACAGTGCAAAAGCTAAAAGAGAGCCACAGAAGCAGTACAATAAACAGTCCTGGTCATGGCTGCACTGAAAAGTGGATAGCGCACCACTGACACTTAGATGCCCATCATGTTGCTCCATTTTGAAAGCAAGTTTCAACAGTTGTCCCAGATGACAGGAGGGAGCATGCCCTCCACCCGTTAGAATTCAGCGACTTTTTTTTTTTTTTTTCTCAGTGGGAGCATAGTGATGCAAATCATGTTTCTAGTCATGACTGCATGTCCCAGACCATTTGTCACACACCACATATGCATGCACTCAAACAAAACATAGCATGTTCACTCCATGCGTGTGTGCATCTTCTCCATTCACCCAAAGGAAAGACTGGGGAAACAAGAGTTCACTTTTTTTGTGTTCCCCTTAACAAATACAACAAAGAATGTCACAATACCAATATGTTAAACATACACATAATAGCTTTTTTTTAATCTAAATTTCATTTTCAATTATTATTCAACCCCCTTTTCTTTCTTTCTTTTCAAAAAGCAACGCATAGGTATTACATTTCTCGTTCTTGTTTTTGAATACTGAACAGTTGCATTGAAAAAAGTTTCTTTGTAAAAAATTCCCCCCGCGGGAATCAAGTGTCCAGGAGGGTTAGTAGTGGGATCTAATGGTTGGACACTGAGGTTTTCCATAGGAATCAGTATTGACCAAACAGAATCCCTAGCACACTTCTGTCTGCACTACATCAACATCGAGCACTCTCTGGTCATACGGAAAACTAGGTTTCCCTTTACAACCCCCCAAGGGTTTAAATCGACTACCAACTTGGCCCAAGCCAAGTGCCGTTTCCTCCTGTCTGGCAACTCTTGGTCTGCCATACACATCGGTAATACACCCTTCCTGCAAAACATTGAGCTTCTCTCACTTATCACGTGCTTCAGCATCCAATCAAGGACAAGAAAAGGTTAGTGATTCAAACACTGTTCGCATATGGTCTAACATTTCCGTTGAAAATGAAAGTCAAAGTCTTGCTTTTTAAAATGGGCCCTGCATTTCGCGCCCAGAATCTCCCGTCATGACCCCATTCCACTGAATGTTGTGGAGGGTTGTCATCCCAGAGGTAAAGCAAAGAGGCTTAAAGAACTGGACTGGTTACAGTAGCTGTACCCTGTCACGCATGATTTAGAGTCAGAGGGCTGTGGAGATCCCTGGCTGCCCATGCCTCCTGTCGTGTGGCACCTCTGTGACTGCTGTCACCGGGACAGTGAGGACAAAAGAATTGTTCTGACCACTCATGCTGTCATTGGACAGTGAGGATAAAGAATTGTTCTGACCTGGCTGTCACTGGACAGTGAGGACAAAGAATTGTTCTGACCTGGCTGTCATTGGACAGCGAGGGTAAAGAATTGTTCTGACCTGGCTGTCATTGGACAGTGAGGATAAAGAATTGTTGTGACCACACATGCTGTCACTGGACAGTGATAAAGAATTGTTCTGACCACACATGCTGTCATTGGACAGTGAGGATAAAGAATTGTTCTGACCACACATGCTGTCATTGGACAGTGATAAAGAATTGTTCTGACCACACATGCTGTCATTGGACAGTGATAAAGAATTGTTCTGACCACACATGCTGTCATTGGACAGTGATAAAGAATTGTTCTGACCACACATGCTGTCAATGGACAGTGAGGATAAAGAATTGTTATGACCACACATGCTGGAATGAAATTTTTTTTTCAAGGATACAGATGAGTGTCAATCATTGAGAACAGTGAATGGTGTGTTTGCAAAGGGAGGCAACTCCCTCCCTCTGCCCTTCATTTTTTTGTCTTCTAAATTCACACTGTGATGTTGGGTGTGAAAACAATGTAGAGCTGAGATTTCTAACTGATGCAATTTTATTTTAAACTTCTGTGATTTTATAGTTTTCTCTTTTTGAACAGTACAATGAAGTGCTTGGCGTTACATTTTGATTCTGTGTGGCATGTATGAAGTTTCAATAAATTTGAACACATATATGTAACTATTGATTTTTTTTTTTAAAGATCAGCTCAATATGGTGTTATAACTAAGATCCGAACCAAGGCAAGTGTGCGTGTTCATATTCATACATGTATATTACATGTTTTAACAAGAGGTTGCATGTGCGTGTGTGTGTTTGTATGTATATTTGATTTTAAAGGAATACCTGTAGTGTTAGCATTGATGTGCCAGTCCTGTGTGCTTGCAGCTCTGGTGGAGGTGATGTATGACTGGGTGAAGAAAGAGCGTCAGACTCTCCCCCACCATCTCATGCGCTTCATGGCTCACCTGGTCCTATTCCTCAGGCGCATTGGCCAAGACATCAATGTAAGCCTGCATCACAGGGCACCCGGGGGGGGGGGGGGGGGGGGGGGGGGGGGGCTGGGGGATGTTGGAGGAAGGGGTTTGGAGTGAGGAAGAGGAAAGTTGGAAGGAGGGGGGGGGGGGGGGGGGGGGGGGGGGGGGCATAAATGACAAAATCTTCTCCTTCCTCTGTGTACGCAGGCTGGTACTCCTGTGGAAAAACCTCTGTATAGAGAGTGGAGATTTGTGTGTATGACCGTTTTTTTATCCCGCCATTAAGGCAGCCGTACGAATAACAAAATCAAATGCTTGGACATTTTGACTGCTAACATGGAGATTCTGTTCTGATCTGTTGAATTCATTGATAAGAGAACTAGATTTCACAAGCTGAGACAAGATTCATTGAAAAACAAGAGAATCTCTCTTGAATTCATTGATGATATTAGTTTAGATTTAACAGGTGTGTGGACGAATTAAAGAAGCATGCTTTCTGAAACATTGTTTTTTAACTTCATGATGTTCATGTGCTTATTTATCAACACCTACATGTCTGCATTTTCATGTGTGTGGCTGCCACACTGCTGTATGTATATCATTCCAATGGGGACTGCATAGTGTGTGTGTGTGTGTGTGTTTTGCTCTCTTGCAGGAAAAACCTAAGCACGGTGATCTTGGAGGCTTACGTTGAGCGACTGATCAGTAGCGACCAGAAGCGACTGATTGCTCGCTATGTCTGTCCTCTGCCGGCACAGCAGCAGGTTCAGTGGTATGCTCACTTCTTGGAAGGTGGGTTCGCAGTGAGACTTGCTCCGTTGTGTGCTGGAGTTAGTGTAGAGCTTGATGGGTCTTCTGTCCTTGTCATTCCCCTGGGATGGTTTTCTTCAACCATGAATTTTTGTTCTCTCCAAGTGTGGTGGCATTAGCAGAAAAAGAGCTCATCTGTTGTGATTTGGTGACTAGGTTTTGAGAGTGTAACAGGGTTCGTACAGTCCTTAAAAGTCCTTTATTTTAGGGTCCCCTTTTCAAGGCCTTAAAAGTCAGGCTTTGGGTCATAGGTCCTTGAAAGTTGCTTAAATTTTGTCACTGCCTATGATTTTGAACAAAGTCTGTGTAAAATCTTGAGTTTATAAGTAAAAAATCTTGAATTGAATTGTAAAGCAAAAAAACTATGAAATTTAAAGAAGTCAAAGCTGGAGTTGATCTACAATCTTGCTGATAAGTCATGCTACAGGTAATAAACCAGAGTTCCTGGCCTTCATGGCGCCTGTGCATGTGATAGGATGATCCCCTGTCTTGAAATTGAGAAGCCAGCGTGTTAGGGAAGTGTTTGTCATTTGGGTAGAAAATAGAGTACAAAGAATGGTTGCAGGCAGGACCCAGTGGAAACAAAAACAAGACCTGCGGCATAGGCAAAAATGTCCTAGACAGTGAATGATTTGATTTTGTCAGTATTATTCATGTAAGTGCTTGAACTTTTTTATCAGGGAATCTGTATTAACCCTATAGTAAGCGTTGCTCAGAATGGACACTAACTGTCAGTGAGCTGTATCTAATTGATGTGGCCTTTTTTTAATTTCTTTTTTGGACATCTCGTTTTTCTTTCACATTGTTTCATGCACCAGTTGAAGGACGTGCCCTGATCATAGAATGTTACTTCTGTTGGCCATCTTGTTTCCCATGCAAGAGTGCCTCAAGGTACTCTAGCAATCTTTAGCCAAGGTGTTAGCCTGCTCATCACGAGAGAGTGCCTCAAGGTACTCTAGCAATGTTTAGCAAGGTGTTAGCCTGCTCATCACAAGAGAGTGCTGTGTAACACCACCACTCGCCTAACTGGTTGAAATTTTTTACCCATTTTCTATGTTTTTTTTTTTTTTTTAAATATTATCTTTTTAATCAGGGGGGAGGTAAACTATACAGGAACTGGTGCGTTTGGCACAGCTCAGTTGAAATTTGCCGTGTCGGTAGTTTTGTGCATGAATGAATTGAATTGTTTGTTGTAGCATGTATGTGAAATTTGCCATATGAATGTCGGTGTGTAATTTTGTGCATGAATAAATTGAATTATTTGTAGTAGCTTGTGTGTGAAATTTGCCATACAAATACTGTTAGTTTTGTGCATGAATAAACCTGAATTATTGGTTGTAGCTTGTGTGTGTGTGTGTGTGTGTGTGTGTGTGTGTGTGTGTGTGTGTGTGTGTGTGCTTTGTACCATGGCAGAACTGTATGGTGACAGCCTAGAAAGGTCCCAGTCTGGTCATCCACACTGTAATTAAACTGAAGCTTCTCAGGCAGTCCTACCCATCCCCACCTCACCTCACCTCACCCCGTCCACACCTGTCTTGTTGACAAACAGGCCCACACTCTGATCACCTCCATGTTGATGTAGGTGTCAAAGGTCAGGAGGAGCGTCAGACCTGTCTGCAGCAGGCGGAGGAGGCGGGGCTGGACGTGGCTGCCATCACCAAGCGGGTGGTGGAGAACATCCGCAACAGGGAGGCCCCCGTGGTCAGCCTGGACACGTCCCTGGCCATCAACATCGGCATCTCCGAGGTGAACTGTTGCTTCGTGGCAAGGAATAGGTTCGAGAGTTTTCCCCTGTAGGGATGCCATGGGCCGCTGCCCCCCTCCCATCCACTCCCCTCAAACCCCACCACCACCACCTCACCCCTCATCATAATGGTGTGGTTGAGAATTTTGTTTATTTGTTGTTTATCACATTACTTGTTTATTACATTACTTATTTGTGTGGACTTTGTGACACATGGTTCCCAGCTGCCTTTTCGCCACTTGTCCACTTCGTTCCCCCCCCCACCCCCCCCCCCACTTCACATCCCACTACCTCCCACTTCTCTCTTCTTTACCCCACCGGTTCACATCCCTTGTAAAGGATCAGATCTATCTCACTTCAAGCCACCTTCCAACCATGCCCCTGCTGCCAGCTTTATTGGGCTTATAGTTGTTTTATCAAGAAGATGAACATTGTTTTCCTTGTAATTTTACTTCTTTTTTTTTTGGGGGGGGGGGGGGGGAAAAAAGACACAAAGAAAAGGCCTGCACTGGTTTCTTCCAGATCCGTCCGTGTATATAAGGTACACACAGGCCCCTACAGGTATGGAGAATTGTCTGGAGAGTGCACAAGGTGTTCTAGATCCTTTGCTGGAAAGTACCTGTGTTTTGAAGACAGGATTTTTTCATAGCATTGCAAATGTTTCTAAGAGGTGTTGTTTTGGGATAGAGGAGAAGACAAGAAACATTTGAGCTGTATTGCCTGGATGGGAAAGATCAGTCCTGGATCGTTCAGCAAGTCGGATGATTGTGGTGTAAATGCAGGTCGGATGATTGAGGTGTAAATGCAGGTTGGATGATTGTGGTGTAAATGTAGGTCGGATGATTGTGGAGTAAATGCAGGTCGGATGATTGTGGAGTAAATGCAGGTCGGATGATTGTGGTGTAAATGCAGGTCGGATGATTGTGGTGTAAATGCAGGTCGGATGATTGTGGTGTAAACTGTGTAACAGTAGAACTGTAATTAATTGTGAAAACTAAATTGTGGATTCAGAGTTGTAAAGGATGTGAAGTTCATGCATACACAAGAATTTGGTTTATGATTTTGTTCTAGAGAGGGTAACAGTGTATACTTATAAATGCTTTCAAGTGCTAATGAAGTCCTTGAAAGGTGATTGGCTGGAAGTGGATGGGAACCTACAACATGGTGATAGCCCCGATATGGCCGTTTGCGATTGGCTGGGCTATATGCAACATTACATCACCTTACCTTGTCTGTGTTGTTATCTGAGGGTAGTATTCTTTGCATGAGCGTTGCACTATCTCCCTTTTATGGAAAAAACCACAGCCTCAGTGGGCTGTGTCTTCACCAGCATGATGTCAAGAGGGAGGCAGGCTCTTCCTGTGTGACCTCGCTCCCAGACAGGATTTCTTCACTTTGCTTTCTGCAGGTTGACGAGTTAGGTTCTACAGGTGCGTTACACTGTTCTGACCTGGGCTGTTGTTTGGTGCAGGACAAGTTAGGTATACAGGTGCGTTACACTGTTCTGACCTGGGCTGTTGTTTGGTGCAGGACAAGTTAGGTATACAGGTGCGTTACACTGTTCTGACCTGGGCTGTTGTTTGGTGCAGGACAAGTTAGGTATACAGGTGCATTACACTGTTCTGACCTGGGCTGTTGTTTGGTGCAGGACAAGTTAGGTATACAGAAGTGCATTACACTGTTCTGACCTGGGCTGTTGTTTGGTGCAGGACAAGTTAGGTATACAGGTGCGTTACACTGTTCTGACCTGGGCTGTTGTTTGGTGCAGGACGACCGACAGAAGATTGAAGCCATTGACTGGCTGGTGTTCGACCCAGCTCAGAGAGCAGAAGCCCTGAAACAAGCCAATGCAGTGATGAGATCCTTTATCGGTGAGATTCTGATCACATGTGTGTCGGTCTGGAATGCAGTGGTTCTTTAGTGAGTTTTTATGGATTTTTGTCAGTATTTCAAAGCTATGCTCTCATCTACTTTTAGTATATTCTGTTGACCTTTTTTTTCTCTTTTTTACAGAACATACTTGGAATACACTATAGGTAAAATGGACAACAGCAAACATGTGATACAAATGTGCAGCATATGAGTTGATGTGAAAGTTATTTTTTCTCTGTGTTGTCCCTAATTTTTCATTTTTACAGAATTGAGTGGCATTCTGGCAACAGGAGCTCAAGTTCTCGTCAACAAGAATAACATATCTTGCTACAGATATTTTCAAAGTTGTGCTAGCCATTAATGCCTACTACGGGAAACCAGCTTTTGTGTATGAGCTTTTGGTGTAGAGACTGGAGAGCAAAGAAGTGTCCTGAATACACCAGACGAGAAACATTCCAGACCACAGATTTGAGGGGCGTAGGTCATGTCAGCCATTTGTCCCCAGTGTGTCGTAGGTCAGCATTGTGTGTTAGTGAGAGGGGTCTTTGTTCTTATACGTAGCATGGAAGATGACTTCACAAGAACATGGCTGCCTTCATGGTAGAATGAAAGTCATTTGTGCTAAAGCTGTGCTGAAACAAATGCGTGTGATTTCAGTCCTCTGACACTGGAAGAGGAAGACGTTGAACAGTTAGAACTGTTTATAGATGTCTGGGATTGATTAATTTTGTGTGTGTGTGTGTTTCTTTACCGCTAGCTGACATTGAATCTTAGTGCAGTTAATTTTACAGCCACTGTCTTCAGACTCTCATCATCAACTTCCAAAACAGTTCTAACATCATTTTGTGTCTCATAGATTAAAATACTTGTAGTTTAAGAGTCTCCAAAGTGTTTTCCTTTCTTTCTATGATAATAAGCACAAACTTAACAATGTTATCACCTGTGCTGGTGTGTAACTGCAAAGTTCATGTGGAATTTCACTGTCCCATTATTTCAACACTGGTGAGGAAAGCATTGATGTTTATGAGGCCGAGTCACACTCGGTGTCAGTACATACACCAGTGCAGCTAAGTGCAGTTTATGATAATTTTCTTCAATGTGCTTTACAGAATAACAGGTCAATTTTCGACACTGTGCCTTCTGTATAAGCAATAGATTGAAGAAAAAGATAAATAAAAATATATCCTTCCCAGTTTCCAGACAGCAGTGCTTGGAAAACGATTGATTCATGAGCCAAACCAAAAAAGATCATGTACCCCATGGTCCAGTCAGCCTGATTGCCCCTTGATGGGCATGTCACTGAGTACCATTCGATGTCAGGTCACATTCCCAGGTGATTGTGGGTAGCATAATGATGGGCCCTAACCTGTTCACACACGCCCCCACTCACCCCCAAGTACCCATTGAGCACAATGACAGTTCTGACACACATACCTGTTCTTCAGCGTCTTCAGGGGACCAAGCCCATGGCTCCGCCCCTTCACTTGAAGAGATCAAGTGTGTAGCAATGACAGGCTAATCACATGGTCCTCTATTTACCTTCAGAAGGTCAAATGAAAGGTCAAGGTTACCAATCTTTCATTTCATTCAGATTCTGCTCCAGAGAATCTTTTTAGGGTTAAGTTGTATCGTTGCAGTATTTTGAAACCCTCTGTTTTTTTTTTTTTTTTTTTTTTTTTTTCTTTTCTCATTATTTGTGGTCTTTCTCTCTTGTAGAAGTCAACACAGTTCTGAAAATCAGGGCATTCTTGAGAAAGGAGAAACATCGTTTCTGACCACACTGGGCAGCTTCAGGAACCACTGTGTTCTTGCCTGTTGCCTGTTCACTGTCCCCAGATGACCTTTTTCAGTCTGTCTTGCTGTCACCACCCAGTTGTTGCTGTGGCTGAAACTGTTAGACATGCATGCCTATGTTCCAGTGCTGAAGAAGCACAATGCCGCCAGAGAAGTGTTCAACAAACTGCCCGCTGACAGCATCGATGTCGTCTACAAGATCTGGCACGCTAAGGTAAGGAGCTTTGAACAGCCATTCGCTACCATTGTGACTGTTTGTTATGGGATGAGCTGGAAGACATGTAAGTTCATGTTGTAGGTGAACAAAGTAGGGTTAGATCATGTCGCTTAACCACCATGAGGTTTGGGTGGGTTTACATTGATGTCAGGGCTTCCTGGAGCTGCTTTAATTAGGGGAGTCCCTGAAACCTGTACTTTAGAACTTGAGCTTCACAAGCTTTTAGAGGGTTGACAAAGTCAGCTGAGGTTACCATAATTTGCTGTATCCAGCTTCCCTGTAAAGAGAAATGAGCTGGAAGCGGAAACTGAACTTTCAGATGACTCTGGAATGCAATGCCAGATATGGTCATCCAAGTTTGTTAAGATTTCGGTTGACATCAGCTGCACTGTGGAGGGTGTCCACCAGATTTGTGAACAAAACTTCAACGTGTCTTTCAGCATGAAGGGTCAGGGACATGAAGTTGTGTGTATTGATGGAAGACGTGGACAGTTATTCTTCTCACTGTCTCGGATTTGGGCTGGTCAGGAAAATGAAAAGTGTGGTGACGTTTCAAAAAAAATATATATATAAATTCTAAAAGATATAGCTATATATTGCATCATCAATTCAAGGTATACTTACAGGAAAAGCTACTCCACTGTACACAACATGAAAACCTGTGTTCATCACTAGATGGTTTGTCGTTTAATCTGTCCTAAAAATTGAGGTGCAGTGTGAGCATTTGATTGTGGTGGTGTATGTTTTATATGGGGCTGGGAAACACGTGCCACAGACCACAGTGCCTGGCAACTTGCTGTCCACAAAGGAGTAAATGTCTTCAAAGAAAAGCGTTTGCAGGAACTGGATCAGAAGCGCCAAGCCACAAAGAGAGGAGACCTGACCCAATGACAGCTGTCGCATGCCCAGAGTGCAGACGTATCTGTGTGTCCAGTTTTGGCTTGGCCTTGCGCTCACATACGTGGAGTCACTGACATCTTCACCGACCACGACAGACATCCATGATGATGGCGTGCTATTCTTGTTTGTTTCATAGTTTGATGTGTACATGTTGATTCGTAAATGTCTTAGACATTCACTTGATTAGGTGTATAAATATTGTTCATAATAGTGATGAGGGTCACATGGAATATAATCTGTTCGCTGGTACAAATGGGTTTGAACTTTTGTTCAATCAGAATGGAAACAGCCAGCTTGCTGTTGGAAAAAAGAAGAGAGAAAAGAAAAGAAAGGTTGCTGCAAACAGTAGTTTTAGGATATATTTAACTGTCCAAACAAATGCCTTATCCTCACTTGGTATGGAACATTGCCATGTTCTCAGGATCCCCCAAAACAAAACTGGGAGAGCAGGGAGCTAACCTCACCACCATACCCATTTTGGCAGTAAGAGTGATCACTCTTTGCAAATTCCCTTGATTATGCCATATTCATGCAGCCAGAGCTTGGTCCCCGGAGGAATGGCAATGGCACATCAGTGTGTTAGAGCTGGTAGCAGTCCACAGAGTTCTCCAGCGCTTCGTGGAGGAAGCCACTGGCAGAGCCGACCTCTCCAGCACTTCGTGGAGGAAGCCACAGGCAGAGCCGACCTCTACAGCGCTTCGTGGAGGAAGCCACAGGCAGAGCCGACCTCTCCGGCGCTTCGTGGAGGAAGCCACAGGCAGAGCCGACCTCTCCAGCGCTTCATGGAGGAAGCCACAGGCAGAGCCGACCTCTCCGGCGCTTCGTGGAGGAAGCCACAGGCAGAGCCGACCTCTCCGGCGCTTCATGGAGGAAGCCACAGGCAGAGCCGACCTCTCCGGCGCTTCATGGAGGAAGCCACAGGCAGAGCCGACCTCTCCGGCGCTTCATAGAGAAGCCACAGGCAGAGCCGACCTCTCCGGCGCTTCGTGGAGGAAGCCACAGGCAGAGCCGACCTCTCCGGCGCTTCATGGAGGAAGCCCACAGGCAGAGCCGACCTCTCCGGCGCTTCGTGGAGGAAGCCACAGGCAGAGCCGACCTCTCCGGCGCTTCGTGGAGGAAGCCACAGACAGAGCCGACCTCTCCGGCGCTTCATGGAGGAAGCCACAGGCAGAGCCGACCTCTCCAGCGCTTTCATGGAGGAAGCCACAGGGAAGGTCATTCATCTGTTCACAGACTGGCATGTGGTGCGTGAGCAGAGTCGCAGGGAGAGGGGGGGAAAAGGAGGATGCATTCTCAACTGAATCTCTCCGCCAGTTTTATTTAAGGTGACAGTCGGCTATATGCACCACTATCAGGTAGAACTGCAGCCCTTTGTTCAACTTGGTTCAACTCTGATGCCATCCTCAGAGACGCCGTCGGAAGTGCTGCTCTCTAAAGGAGCTAGTATCTTTAGGCAGGATCCCCAGTGGGATCTTTCCTGCTTTTGGACTTCCTGAGGAAAGCTCCATTTGAGCCCATACACTCTGTTACCTTTGGGCTGTTGACCGCACCTGACCGCACATCTAGCAGACGCAGGAATGAGGCTTGGTGCTGTAGTAGCAGCGAAAGACAGTAGGACATGTTAAAGATATTGGGCACAGAGAGTTAAGAGAAAAACTTCCAATATCTATATTGTATTATTCATGCACATGTGAAATGATGCATTGAAGAAGGAAAAGTTACCGCACTATAGAGATTATAGTGTCACCCATGTCATTAGCTTTGTTGATCTGTCAGCAGGATTCAGTCAGAAACTTCTGAAACCTGTGACAAACCTGTTGTCAGTGTGTTATTTGTGGTGGAGAGTTAAGAGGGATGGAGGGGGTGTTTTCTGCTGGTGGTATTTTTTTTGTTTTGTTTTGTTTTGAATGGCAAGAGGAAGGGCATACACACAATACCCATCAAAACCAAGTTTGTGTTTTAATCCATTGTTGACCGATCAGTTGATTACCTGATTAATCAGTTCCTGTTTGTTTCTTTTGCAGACGGGTTCCACCAGTTTGCCTCCCTCAGATGACAATGCATTGAGGGAATACATGTGTATGCAAGCCTACCTGGTACTGTGCTTGTTGAATTTTCTCTGTGTGTGTGAGTGTGTGCACACTTTATGGGACAATGTATAAGCCAGCAAATCTGGTACAGAGCAGATTTTCTTTGCATGAGTATGTGTGCGTGAATATGTGAGCGTAGCCAAGGGTTAATTTGAAAAAAAAAAAAAAAATGATTCAGTCAGAATGGGTACACAGAACATATTGTTAGAACATGTTAATAAAGATTGACAGCAACTCAGCAAGTGCATAGGTTGTAAAAAAAAAACCAGTGTGAATGGAGGGGAAAAAGTAACAGGCAGTTAGGGTAACTGGTGCCGCTATGATGATGAATAATTACAGGCCCATAACTCCAAACGAATGCTGTTTACAACACCAAATCGCCTAGCAGAAATGATAACACAGAGCACTCAGAACAAACAAGTAGACATCAATCAAAAAAAAAAAAAAAAAGGTTGTTCCAAGCTTGCCCATAGATACCCTGTACCTGACTCAGCAGACAGCAACAAGACTGGCACTGCCTTTTTGATCTTGAATGTAGCCAAGCAAATACAGAGATGAACAGTAAAAAAAAAATTATCAGACAAATTAAAGAGATCTGTTATCAGTTTTTGCAACGTGAGTGCTGTGAGGGTTTAGGGGGAGTCACACAAGATGCATGAATTTAGAATACTACTGTTTTGGTTATCACAAAGTTCATCTCTATAACATG
This sequence comes from Conus betulinus, assembly GCA_016801955.1. Classification (NCBI taxonomy): domain Eukaryota; kingdom Metazoa; phylum Mollusca; class Gastropoda; order Neogastropoda; family Conidae; genus Conus; species Conus betulinus. Next base: position 2,195,707 of record JADBJO010000003.1, on the reverse strand, counting down.
CAAGTTGCGTTTGCACAAAGTTGTATATGTTATCTTTGTAAAATGGTCCTCACTGATCTTTGGTCTGTTTTTACTGTTCTAATTCTTGCTGGACATCTTTGTTATGTTGTTTGTCTTCTATGTTTTTTCCCCCCAAATGCCAGGATGCTATGGAGAGTTACAACGACTGGTTCTCACTATACCACCACAGTAAGCCCACCAAGCCAAGCAGTGCTGATGTGGGCAGCAGTTTCACAGATCGTGTGGCACAGGAACACCGCATGAAGCAGTACCAGCTGGACTTGGAGAAGTGGCAACGGAACCTGGTCCGACAGACCCAGGTATGTAAGCCAGGTGGTCCGACAGACCCAGGTATGTAAGCCAGGTGGTCCGACAGACCCAGGTATGTAAGCCAGGTGGTCCGACAGACACAGGTATGTAAGCCAGGTGGTCCGACAGACCCAGGTATGTAAGCCAGGTGGTCCGACAGACCCAGGCATGTAAGCCAGGTGGTCCGACAGACCCAGGTATGTAAGCCAGGTGGTCCGACAGACCCAGGCATGTAAGCCAGGTGGTCCGACATAGACCCAGGTATGTAAGCCAGGTGGTCCGACAGACCCAGGTATGTAAGCCAGGTGGAAGATGCACCAAAAGGCCTCATCTCGCTTACAAACAGGGGAATGTCATGCCATGATGTCACTGGATGGGGATTGATATATTTTGCTCTTATATATAAATACAATGTATCAGAAATACAGCTGGAAGGGCACATATGAACAAGCACAAAGAATGATCAGAGTATGGACATGTGCAGAGACTAGTTCTGGTTAACTGTTGGAGAGCTGGCATTCTGATTGCAAGAGCACCAGTTGGAGGACGTGCCCTAGTCGGAGGACGTCACTTCTGTTGGTCATCTGGTTTCCATGCAGAGTGCCTCAAGGTACTCTAGCAATCTTTAGCCGAGGTGTTACCCTGCTCGTCACGAGAGTGCCTCAAGGTACTCTAGCAATCTTTAGCCAAGGTGTTACCCTGCTTGTCATGAGAGTGCCTCAAGGTACTCTAGCAATCTTTAGCCGAGGTGTTACCCTGCTTGTCACGAGAGAGTGCCTCAAGGTACTCTAGCAATCTTTAGCGAGGTGTTACCCTGCTCGTCATGAGAGTGCCTCAAGGTACTCTAGCAATCTTTAGCCGAGGTGTTTCCCTGATTGTCACGAGAGAGTGCCGGCCAAAGTCGTTGATGTTTCTGACCTATCAGCTGGATGGAACATGCTCTGATATTACAGCAGAAGTCTCCCAGTGTAAAGTGGTCTCAGTCAGTGGTAGTGTAACTTCCATTACTGGAGAAAATTTCTGTGATTAACATCTGCTTTGCCAGCAGCACTGGATGAAGAGTGCTTTCTGTTAAATTTTCTTGTTTCTTTTTTTTTTTTCCTCTGTCAGAATTATTCAATTAGAGAGAGCTGGACGTTGTACATTTGTCTGCTGTCTGGATTCATTTATTCAGCCAGTGGATGATAATCTTACATCCAGCTTGTCTGAAGAAAACAGATTTCCAACACATTTTGTGACTTTAAACGAGATGTCATTCTCTCTCTCTCTCTCTCTCTCTCTCTCTCTCTCTCTCTCTCTGTCTATCTCTCTCTCTTTCTGAATGAAATTTTTTTTTAATGAAAATAGGAACATCTTTTTTCAGTGTTGGAAAACAGTTACTTCTCTGTGAAATCCTTCTACAATCTTGCTGAAAAATGAAACTCCTCATGGTTAATGTACAGGACGACCTTTGGTTTCTTACAGAGAGGCATGTGAAGATAAAACACCAGGTATACATATCTGCAAATATCTTGTACCATGTTTGTAAACACATGCTGTTTTCAGTAAAAAGCTCCGTCTTTTTTTGTTTTTTTGGTTGTAAGTTGATGTGGGACTCTGTGCCAACTCGCAGGTCAGAGGCAAAAGTCACAGAGAAAACAGAAAAAAACATACAGCATAGTGAAACTTAGGAAAAAGAAGAAAAAAAAAAAAACGGCAACAAAAAATGGCGCCACAGACACACGTGCACATCTAGAAGGGCACTGTGGAAAGCACATACCACTTCCAAGGTCAAATGGATCTCTATGTATAACCTTTGACCTTAATCAATGCCAAAACATGTAATGGGTTCGTCCATGCGCTTCACTCTGTCTTTCTGCCAGTTCTGTTTAAAACAATTTTATACAGTCGTTGCTCATTCCCTCTGTTTAGTTTTCTGTCCTGTTAAGTTTCTGCTTTTTTTTTTTTTTTTTTAGATGTGCACCATTTGACAATCCTGTGTAAAGCACAGGTGTGAGAGTGTTCCCAAAGTTTGATTCCAGGTACCTTCGCAGAGTTTCAAGTGGGTAGTCACCTCGTACTTCCTTATGATCATTTCTTGTCATACTTCAGTATATCTATATGTCAAGCATGCATTTGCCAGTGTGTTTGTTTCACCCAACTCATTTCTCTCTCTCACTTTTTTTTCTTCATCTCTCTTTCTCTCTCCCTCACTCACTTGCTCTTTTTTTTTTTTTTCGTCTCTCTTTCTTTCGCTCTGCCTTTCTCTCTCTCTTACTCGCACAGTGTGAATCTAAAATCAGTATCATTTCTCAAACATTTGGATTTGAAGTTAACTCTGTTTCACCCTGATTTGAACAGATCACTAAAGATCGCATCTACAACGTTCTACTGTTCATGGACGGTGGCTGGATGGTGGACAGATTTGAGGTAAGACCTGAGATTCCTTCCCACTTGAAACAGTTGACTGCCAATACTGGTCACATCAAACCAGCCAATGGTTGCATGCATGTGACTTGGTCAGAATAAAACTTCCCACATTAACACCAAGATTGTTGTTTATTTTTCCCTCCCATTTTTCTGTTGTTTTTTGTTTTGTTTTATTTTGTTTTTTCTCACCTTTTTGTAAAAAAAAAAAGAAAAAAAAAGAGGGCTTGATGTGACCAAGGTCAGTTAATGGGTCAGCTTTACGGCAGGAAAGTTCAGGAATCAACAGAAGTGCTCGGATGAAACTTTTCTATATGTAGATAGAACTCCTTCAAAATGATTTTCAGTCTTGATGGAGCTTCTAACGATTTCAAACATAAACAAATTGAAACCCGATCAGTAACAATGTGTTGGTTTCAATTTTGGGTCTGATTTAAGTTTTCTGTTTCTTGGAAAAAGTAGCTGGATGGTCCAGTGTAGTGCTGCCCCAGTACTCCATGAGGGCAGGGGCTGCTGCCTGATCTCAGCCGCAGTTCAGTCAAATTTTTAGAAGTTCCACCCATGGAAGTGGAAGAAGGTGATACCTCTTTGCTTACCCAAATCATTTGTGCCAACAGTGAACTGTATTTCAACTTTTCTTCTGTGCCAACAGGGAACTGTACATACAGTGAGCCAGTAGTGTGTCTGATATTGTTCATCACTGAAGAGAGTGAAATATGTCAATATATTTTTTTTTTCTTTTTTTAAATCAAGAAGTGACGTACACATCGTTAACAGATGGCCATGTTGATAGAGTGTGTAATGAGATTCTGATGCTTCAGGATCCGGAGGAAGAAGAGTCACGCTCTCAACAGCTGGTGCTGCTGCGGCAAATGCACATCCCTGCCCTGTGCCTGAACCTGCACCACATGCTTCATGCCAGTCAGATGTACTCAGAGTGCCTGCAGCTGGCAGACTGCATCGCTTCCGAATACCACCAGCTGTACAAGGTGAGCTCACAGGGTTGGGAGAAGTATGGGAACAGCATGAAAACAGTGCCAGAACAAAGGGAGAACTGGGTGCAGGTGCTCCATGCACTAAGAGGTTCTAACAATTGTTTCAGTCATAAGAACTGATGCAGTGCTCAGCTGGGACCATTTTCAGTCGTCCTGCAACTTCTTTTTGTGTGATGAGGTCTTTTGTGAGCTGGCTGGCCTGTAGGAAAGCTGGGAGATATTTTTTTGTCAGTTGTCTTGCTGATTGGATATATACACATCACATCACATACACACATATATACACACGCGCACACACACACGCTCATGGACAGGACCAAAAGCAGTGTCTGCTCTGCGGAGTAGGTCTGTGTGTGTTTCAGTTAGTGATACAGCAAAAGAATAGAAACTGGATGGGTAGACAAGAATACCGAATCAGTTCAGCTCTTGACACAGTCATGCTTTTATGCCTGCAGGGAGGATCCCAGAGCTAGAAGCTGTTGCTGGTGGAAGAGGTCTGTTTGCTCAGTAGTGGAGTTTGTCACTGGAGGCAGAGCAGCGGGTGCTTGCCTTCATGTCTCCATGCCTTCATGTTGTGCAATACATGCTGCTATTGAAGAACTTGCAGTTTAAGTGATGAACAAAACAAAAAAAGGAAAAACTCGGCCATTTGAACAAAGAGCTAAGCCATCAGTCATAGAAGTCAAAACAGAAATAGCCATCAACAGCTTTAAAAGTTGTCATGAGCAAAGAATTTGACCAGCAATCAGCTGTGATGAAATCGTAAATACAGCCATCAACAGACTGGAAATAGTAGTCATGTAGAAAGAACAGACCTGTTTACCCATACAATTTCACCGTTTTTGTACACATTTGGCGAAAAGAATGAGTACAACGAACAGGAAAAAAAGTATGTCAAAAGTAAATCTCAAGACAGAGTTCTTGACGGAAATGGCACTTGCAGTGTGTAACCATTCTGTTTTAGCACTACAACAAAGAGCACAACTTGCACCAAATTCAGACAGAGTTCTTGAGCGGAAATGGCACTTGCAGTGTGTAACCATTCTGTTTTAGCACTACAATTGCAACAACTTGCACGTCGTTTGTGAAATTCTTTGGATGACTTTGGAACAATAGGAGGGATCTTTTACAAATTCACAAATTCATATTTTTAGGAAAATAAGCTCATTTCAGTTGAGAAGTACACCAATAGCCATTTTAGGGTAAACAGGTCTGAAAGAATTATAACTCACCCCCTCCTCCCCCCTCCCCTTCAAAGAAAAAAAATGTAAAGAAATATGCAAATAAATGAAACAAAATTTCTGAAAAAAAAAGAAAAGTAAGGGGAGAAGAGAAGTGGTAGTGGAATCGGAATCTGCAGAATATTGACTGCATTTGCGGTATGCCAGCAGAAGACACTTATGAAACACAGTTTTGTATTTAATTTCTTCACTCGAAAAAACACAGTTTTGTATTTAATTTCTTCACTCGAACTGGCAATTGCATTTTGTCTGCCCAGTTGAAGGCAAAATGATGTGATGTTTTGACATCCTGCCTAAGCAAAAAGTGGCAAGCATTAACATGTTTATGAAGAAATCATCTAGAGTTGTAGTTGGACCAAATATTGGATTACATGCTATCTGGTGCTCAGATCTGCATCAGAGTGCACCATGTTGATAGCAAGCTTCAGTCAGTTTTTTTTTCAGTGGGAGTGGGATCATACCTGCTGGACTTCCCATAGAATTTCAGCGATGTTTGTTTTCCGCATTTTTTTTTTTTCTTTCTGCGTATGCAGGCTGATACTCCTGCGGACACTCCCTGTGTAGACAGGCAAGTATTAATCCCATCTGCCCAACAAAAGGAGTGGAGTTTTGTGTGTATGACCGTTTTTTTTTATCCAACCATTAAGGCAACCATACTCCAACTTCGGGGGAAGGTGCATGCTATGTGTTACTTGTCATCCATACAGTAGCCAAACTGGCCTTCTCTTCCAAAAGTTGGTGATGGCATTTTATGTGTGTGCAAGATGTTATGGTGCCTTCACACACGGAACTTCGGTTTATAGTCTCATTTGAAGGACTGTATGGGAAATGGAGTCAGAACCATTGTTAACTCCGAGGGAAAAATCCCCCTGTACAGAAACAGCCCGGTGGAGGTAAAACCCACAACCCCAGGATTACGTGTCCGGCGCCTTACCAACTGGGCTGTTCCGACCACCTTCGGCATTTTGAACCCAAAGCCATCGACCAGCTGTGCAAATGGTCATGGACAAAGACCTTGGCTGTCAATCAGCTGTAAAGAAGTCATGAACAAAACATATAGTCTTCAATCAGTTATACATCGGATTTCAGGTCTGCGTGTAAAAAGAGAAACCTACAATCCATTATAACAGGTTTATTATCACAGTTTATTATGATTCTGGTATGCTTTTGGTGGTTGTCTTCTCCTTGAAATGTTTTATTCAGCCGAGTGAAACATTCAGCCTTCTATTCAATGTTTGTTTTCACCTGAACATGAGAAATCGCACCTATCCCCACCCCTCTTTCCTTGACACTACAGCATTCTCTCTCTTTGTATGCACACACTCTCTCCCTCTTGAACACACATGCACACACTCTCTCTCTCTCTCTCTCCCTCCCTCTCTCTCTCTCACACACACGCACACATCACACACACACACACACACACACACACACACATACATTCTGAATGATTGGAATAAATCAAAATAAAATCAGGCCTTAAGAAATATGATGAGATGCCCAAGAACTTGGAGTTGTTAGGAAATCTATCTTTTGGCTGTTGCAGGAATTCAGCAAAGATGACCTGAAGCAGCTTTTTTTGCGTCAGATTCGCGAGTCTTCCCTGAGCCTTCTCGACGAGAACAAAGATCCCCTGGGCTACGAACTGGTCTGAATCATCCTGAAAACACGGACCTGTCAATCTTGTCATTGGACACACCCATCATCAGAATTAGTTTTCACATGACTGAGGCCTTTTCTTCTTTTCTTCTTTTTTTTTTTTTTTTTTTTTTTTTTTTTTTTTTTTTTTTTGCAACTGTGGTCAAAAATGGGTGGCACACTGTCCCTACCTTTTTGAGAAAGGGGAGAAAGTTGTTCTCTGCCATGGTGGTTCCCACGAAACTGCCAGCATCCAAGACTTTTGATGCAAACTCGCCACAGGTGTAAGTGTTGAATGATAATTCAAATTGAAGCCACCATAAGAGTGGGCAGAAGTGCTGCAGAATGAGCTTTTTTTTTTTTTTTTTTAAATGTCTCTTACAAGGTCATGTTTTCACACATGTCTGTTGGCTTGTTTGTTTACCCCTTATGGCAGAGCTTACTTTTACTGAATTTGACAAGAGGTGGAATGTGTCTCAGGACAAATCCTTTCAATCTTCAAACAGATCTGTGGTGTGGATGACAATGTAACGGCAGATCCAGAACCGCAAGTTAAAACGAAGAGCACAAAGGGAAGTAACTCTTCCATTCCGTACCAATGGGTACTTCCCCATGGATTAGACAATGGATCCAAGGCCTGATTACATTGTTGTTGATTATCACAATGTTACCACTGAATACAGCAAAGACACTTTTCAGGATTGATAGATGTCTGTGAAGTAATCCCTTTTATGGAATAAGTAAGCATTTCTGTAGATTTGATCATCAAAAGATTTGTGCCATGTTGCACGTTCTATTTCAAAGCAAAACAGAGCGATCCCTGCCGATTGTAGCAACAGTTACTTCCCCTGCAGAAAGAAAAATGTTTTCCCTGTGGAACGGACTCAAAGGGTGGATCCAGGATGTGTCTTACCATGGCAGAGGCCTGCGCTCTACAGATTGCCTTGTGAGGTTCATGTTGTTTACAGGGGTACTTTTTTTTTTTTTTTTTTTTTTTTTGCTGATCAATGAAGATGGTGGTTATCATGCTATGTGCTATGGAGTTCAGTTTTTGGTCACGACTGTCATGTTCAGAGACTCATGGTCAGACTCATGTCACGCTCCTGCATTGTTCATCAGCCATGATTGCATGAGTCTTACTGTATAAATGGAGTGGTCATTGTCTTTGTGTCATTATCTTTATAATGATTATGGGCAGCAAATGACGTATGAGAAGACGCATCAGACAGGGTCTGGACTGTCGTATGTGACAGGGTCTGGACTATCGTATTTGCTTAGAGTTTAATATCAGATCAAATGGGTGCATACATTAGTTTTTGTGGAGTTGCATGTGTGAATCAGTTTTTGAATGTGATCTTCCAAAAGAGGACCAATCCCATCCGTTTTGTTTTTTACTTGCGTGTGTGTTGTATGATCCTTAAATGGTGAAAGAGGATAGAATATCATTTTCTAGCTATGATATTTCAAAAGAACACACACACACACACACACACACACCATCTTGCCTGCTATGAATGAAAGGACTGAAACAGACTGTTGCTTCACTAACAACAAGTCAAAATACAGATAAACAGACTATGTGTAAGGTAATGCTTATTTGAAGTTCAAATAAACCACATAAAACAAAATGCAAAAGAACGCTTCTTTAATACAGAAATACGCAAAACAAAGAGTAAAGTAATGCTTATTTGATACACATACATCACAGACAGGTGAATTTTCGACAAATTTATCTTCTTCAGACATTACAAGTTACAGCATAAGAAATGCAGGAAACAAAGCTACTCGGGCAGATTGGATGACCTACAACATACACCATATGACTCGCCACATACACACCAGTGTTTTAGATCAAGTAGAAATGGGTGTGTCATACTCTTCACAGCTGAAAATCAGTAGTGCAGAGAAGAATAAAGTGTAAGAAAATAAACTGTATTATTTCTCAGAGGATTGACATTCCATGCCTTCTTTTCTTTCCGTCCTCTTCCCATCTTTTTTTTCCCTTCCTGTTTTCTCTTATGCTCATTTGTTTTGCTTTTTCTTTCTTTTCTATTTTGTATGGCAGATGGGTTTCTGACAAATATGATGTTGGAACCCTTAGAAGCTGATTTTCTTCATACTTATGTGTCCAAACAAATGCCTTATCCCCACTTGGCAAGGAACATCGCCACATATTGGGATTCTCACGAAAATAAGAAATGGACTGTGGTGAACTGACTGTACTTGTGAGTTAACTGTACTCAACCACCAAGCCAGCATGAGCGATCGCCCTTGGTGAACGGTAACATTGCAATTTGATCAATTGGGGCGAGTTTTCTCCTTTTCCTTGGGGGAGACAACACTCCCCTGCCATTCTTAAGTTGGTTCAGTTTGCGGTATAGATTCTCAAAAGTGCCCATTGATTTCGACCTTTGTGTTTCAAAAAGAACCTTTTCATCTTTGATGCCCCCTGGAGAATTCAGGAAAGCTTCCTGATTTGCCCTCTCAGTGGAACCAAAGGTTGGATCACTCTGGTGTGTCTGTTGTGGGGAAGGTTCCTGTGGCCCTCCCTGGGCTGAAGGTTTGCGCCTACTACCCCAGTTGAGGAAATGGCATGCCAGTCCTACAACCCTCTGTCTCCACACCCCTCTTTAGTCGTATCTTTCTGAGCAGAGACGATTCTGCCCCTCTTGTATGGAGAAGCTCATAGCAGGGCAAGGAGCTTCCTCTTCAAGATTCGCCATGATAATGGAAAGTTCTTTGCTGAGTAATGCGCCCAGGCTGATGTCTTATTGGCTTCAGCCAAAGTGGAAGATGTAGCTCACGTCCTGGAGGAGTTGCACCTGTCAGGCAGGAAGGCGGGTACCTTGAGAGGTTTTTAGATCAGCAAATTGCTAAGACCTGTAAATTTATGGGCAAAGACATTAATATAAACCATAACCTTTCTTATCTGAACTGATCTCCTGCTCAAAAAGAAAGGAAGGGTGTTAAAGCTGGTATCCTAAATGGAGCTGACCCTTGGTGCAGGAGTATCTGGCCTCCAGCGATGTGAGCCCATTGCTGAATGTTTTTCCAGGAACCTCACGCTCAAGGCCTGTTTTGGGGCCATCCTAGTTTTGGCTTTTAGGTTAGTGAGGTCGTAGTCCTGTCCGGTGAACCACGGCCCCTGCAGTGACACCATGTTGGCTCGGTCACTCTTTCCAAATGCCCTGTTTTTCTAGTCAAGACGGTGAAGCCCAAAGAGTGGCCGCTGACCAAAAACTGACCTCTGCTGGCCCCTTCAATGCCAGATCCCAGACCTGGCATTCAAAGGTAGAGCAGGCTAACTGCCCTGTCAGAGCACTGGGGGTTTATCTTCAGGGGGCAGTCACAGTCTTGCGGCTTGCAGTTATGACGTGACAAACCTGATGCCACTGTTAGACCCCAGATGATAAGCTCCTGGCTTAGCTAGGTTATTCACCAGGCTTATGTCTTGGCCCAGAAACCTTTGCCTCAAAGACAGGGGATCAAGGCGCATGAAGTCTGGGCTTTTTCCACCAGTTATGTCCTCTCACAGTGCATCACTTTCCGTGGCATTTGTCAGGCAGCAGGCTGGAGGGTCTAAGGCTTCCTTTGGCACTATGGTAGATTCTACTTAAAGCCAGAGGATATGGAAACTCTGGATTGCCTGAGGGCTGTAGTGGTAGCCTGATCTCATCCTTTTGTGTGTGTGAATGCCCTCGTTTGTTGCGAGTGTTTGGAGGCACACTCCCTCATTGTGTCTTATCAGTTTGTTTAGGCTCAAAGTATATAGCCTTTCCACTTCCGGACTAGTCCCTCTTTGTAGCTGGGTTTTTTAATAATACAACCTTTGTTGCGGTTGGACTTTTAGGGGTCCCAAACTGACTCTGGTCTTCTCCTTTTCCTGATCCTGGGGGACTTTAGCCTTTTTTTTGATTGGAGTCTGTTTTGAAGCACTTGAGGGACAGTGGGGGCAAGGTTTTGATCATCCAGACATGGGCTGAGACCTTTATGTCCCTTTTGGAGCAGAGTTCTTGGTGGAGTCACAGTCAGCCATATGCCCATTGGCCCAGAATGCTGTTTGGGTCTCAGGTGAACTTGTTCCCACCATCCTTTCAAATATTCAGGCACTTGTCTGGACAGGTAAGTATGAAGAAAAGGAATTTCTCCACCAAAAATAGTTTTTTATGATATGCTTACCTTTCCCAACACTATTACGCTTTTGCCCCTCGCAGCATGGTGGGAAAAGGGTGAAAAACTGGACTCGGTCGATCAGATTGTGGTATTGTGAGTTCACTGAGGGCTTCATGGTTGAATAGATTTAGCTACCCATCTTTAGTGTTCATGAGAATCTTGATGTGTGGCGATGTTCTTCACAAGTAGGGATAAAACATTTGTTTGGACACGTAGTTATATTATAAAGCTATTTTTAGAAGTAAAACTTCTTTTTCACATGTTCGAAATGTCATTGTCCTTAAAGATTTTTAAAATCTGATGACTAAATCATTTGAACTTAAAAGATATTTTTGCGTATTTCTGGACATTGTCATAGAGTTCTTTCTGTTTTTATAAAACAATTCAATAATATTAACAGAAAAGTTCACAAAAACAAAGGAAAATCAAGATCAGACACGCACACAAGAAAAGGATATGAGTAAAATAAATGACTTAAAATACTTGATGACTTCATAATGCACTTTTGTTACAATGAAGCTATTTTGTTTATAATAGTTGACATTTTGTCATCGCCATTTTGTCTGTTGAAGAGTAAAATCAGCCAGGAGCTGTCTTCGGCTGCATGAAATTATTACAGAAAGTAAAAAACACCTCTGGTATTGGTGTGAAGGTGTTTCATGATAGATGGTTTGTACGCACACTATTCAGGGTGCTCAAAATACATATCACTTGACAGGCACCTGTTTTGTAAAGACGTGTGAAAGCTGCCATGTGGGCATCTTAATGCAATACTCACTCCTGTTCCAAACCGTAACAAGATTTCCATCGACTTTGAAGACTGAATTACAAGATTTAGGGACATATGATTAGTATTCTTATCAACTGATGAATGAAATGTTCAATTCCTACAAGCTGATGGCTACATGTTCAAACTCCTACAAGCTCAAGTGGGAAAAACATTGTACATAACTGAATATGTTCCATATCATGCCTGGAGCAGGCATCATCTGTGGTGAAGTACAGCACCAAAGCCCACACATCCGTCGCTGGCTGTGTTGTTAGCAGAAGAAGAAAGAAGCGTAACGCCCCCCAAGTGGCTGATGAGCAGACGGATGGGTAATCACTCCTTGTCTGCGCCAGTCTCCTGTCTGCGCCAGTCTCCCCTTCTGTGGCAGTCTCCCCTCCTGTGGCAGTCTCGGAGACAGGGGCTCGCTGACTCTTTCTCTTCATGTCATAGAATCCTGACTGCCGCTTCAGCCGCTCCAGCTTTGCCTTGTCTTTGCGTTTGAAGAAGCCGCACTGGGCGACACACACACCAAGAGACAGCAGGGTGAGAACAAGAGAGAAGAAACTCGGTAAGGAAAGACTGAAGAGAAGGGTTGGGTGTCGTAACGTTGACTTTGTAAGGGGAACACTACACAAGTGAGAGAATGAATAATGGAAAAGCAAGGAAATCACTGTATTCAAACAAACCACCCTGAAAAAGAAAAGGGGAGCACTTTGGGGAACAAGGTTAAAACACACACACACACACAATGGGGAAGGTGGAACAGGGGAGCTGTATCGGAGAAAGTTGGCGAGGCACTGCATTAAGATTACATAGAGTTTGAAAAAAATTGTCAGATGAAAGTAATGGATAAACAGAAAAGGAAAAGAAAACAAAGAGAAATTAATGCAAGTCTCTCACACAACACAAACAAACATGCGCCCTCTTACATACACACACATACACAAATACTCATGCACACGTACATGCATGCATGTGTATACCTTGATCCGTGCAATTGTTAGTGCATCACCAGAATACAGTGTTAGTGCATCACCAGAATAGAGTATGTCAGACAACCACACATTCCTACTAACAAAAACTGAAATGAATCGCTCGCTCTCTGTCTCTCTCCTCCCTCCCCGCCCCCTCTCTCTCTCTCTCTGCCTCCATCATCATCTCTCTATATGCCTTTTTCTCCCCATCTCACCATCCTGTCTATCTTGGTCTCTTTTCTGTTTTAATCTCCTCTCCCTCTCTCTCTCTCTCTCTCGGTATATATCATCAGCCTCTGTGTGTGAGTGTGACTGTCACACTAAGTGTGTTTCTCTCCCTTTCTCTCTCTATCTCTGTTGATCTGTCTGTGTCTGTGTCTGTGTGTGTGTAAATGCACGCGTGTGTGCCTGCCTCCATGCATGTGAGCGTGTGTTTCCTTCTCTCACCCTCCAGGCCACCAGGACGATGATGACGAGCAGCAGCAGTGCCCCAAGGACACCCCCGATGATGTACCAGATGTTGATCTTGTCCCCTTTGCTGTCCCTCTTGATGTAGGTCACCACCTGACACATCAATACATCCATCAATACACCAGATGTTGATCACGTCCCCTTAGCTGACCCTCTTGATGTGGGTCCCCACCTGACACATAAATACATCCATCAATACACCAGATGTTGATCACGTCCCCTTAGCTGTCCCTCTTGATGTGGGGTCCCCACCTGACATCAATACAACCATCAATGTACCACATGTTGATCTCGTCCCCTTAGCTGTCCCTCTTGATGTGGGTCACCACCTGACATCAATACAACCATCAATGTACCACATGTTGATCTCGTCCACTTTACTGACCCTCTTGATGTGGGTCACCACCTGACACATCAACACATCCATCAATGTACCACATGTTGATCTCTTACCCTTTGCTGACCCTCTTGATGTGGGTCACCACCTGACACATAAAGACACAATATACCCTGTGTTGATCTTGTCCTGTTACTGACCGTCGTGATGTGCCATCTGACACACGAACACATCAATCAATGTACCAGATGTTGACCTCATCCTGTTTACTGATGAACTTGATGCAAGTCGCCACCTGATGCATCAAAGCATCAGTCAGTGTACCCAAATACCGTCCACATCCCTTCCACCAACTCCCTTGATGTGGGTCACAAACTGACTTATTGATACATCAATTTATCAACAAACTGTTAGTTTTGTCACAACTCTCTTAACCCCACACCCTACCTATTTCCTGTTCCTCTCCCGGACACACAAATACCTCGTCGCCAGACATCATCAAAACATGAAAATACATGCATCAAGCAATGTAACACAGGTTGATATCGCCTGCCTGGTAATTTAATTCATGGAAGTTCCTTTCGAAGGTAAAAGAGCTAAAGTTCCATAGCTGAATGGCTGCATAAGGGTATGGAACTGTTTGATATTCACTGCGTCTAGGGCACGGCTGGATGGAAGGCAGAACCAATCCCTCTCTTTCCACCGCCTTAACTCCCCCGAATTGAGTCAGGTACCCATGTACTGCCGGATGGACAGGATGGGTTTTTTTTTTTTCTTTGCTATGAAATGCTGACCCTAGAGTGGTTCAGACTCATACTGTCAGCTCCTCTGCTGAACGTGCAGTCACTGTCTAGCATGCAAATGATAAGCCAATGTAACTACAGTGATGTCGTCTTGCTCGCTGGGCCTCTACAGGGCACCAGAGAAGGTGCAGCTGTTGACGTTGGCTACGTTTCTGGTGCTCTTCAATGTGGACCACCATTAACACATCATTTCAGTCAATTAATTAATCATTCAGTCAATCGATTCATCAGGCAATGTGAATCACCACCTCATAACATCATTAAAGTCGATCAATTAATCAATCAGTCTGTTCACCCAATCAATGTCATCACCACCTATGCATGCATCATTACAATCAATTAATCATTCAGTCAATTCATCAATCAACATTGCAGATGTTCATCTAAACCAGCTCTCTCTCCACCCCACATCTGCTCATGTACGCCACCACTTGACATATGTATCAATTGGTCAATCATCGATCGATGTCTTGGATGTTGATCTTGTCTTCCCACTGACCTTTATGTAAGTCATCATCAGACACATCATTACACTAATCATCCAATCAATGTCGAAGATGTTGATCTTGTACTGGCGCTGGTCTTCTACATGTGAATCACCATCTAACACATCGATCCATATCTAAGACATATCGTTTCACTACTGATCATCTTGATGGTGTTACCACCTGTCACATCAATACATCAATTAATATCATGTATCTCGTCTCCCTATTGGTCCACTCACAGGTACATCAATGTCTTTTTTTATATCACGTCTCCCTGCTGATCTTCTTAATGTCCATAAATACATCAATAAACCAACCCTCAATCAACGTCCCACATAGAGATCCTCGTTTACCAACTGATCCTATCAGCACTGGTCATCAGCTGGCACTGGTCATCAGCTGGCACATCAGGGCGTCAGTCCATCATCAG
>JADBJO010000003.1:2155673-2175673 GCA_016801955.1 Conus betulinus | reverse complement strand
TGACTGACTGACTGACTGACTGACCGACTGATCATCATCATTGTCATCGTCATTGTCATCATCATCATCATCATCATCATCAGCAGCAGCAGCAGCAGCAGCACAAACCACCATCACCATTATCATCACAACCACCACCATCACTCTCGCTGCACGAAGATGGCGGGGTAGGGGCGGGGTGTGGCTATGGAGTCACCGTCATTATCATTATTACGATCACCATCACCTTCACCGCACCATGTTGTTAGCGAAGTGGAGGAGAGAGCTCGCTATCAAGTCTTCATCAACATCATCGCCATTATCATCATCACCACCACCACCTCCCTTCCATACAAGGAGGGGGGAGGGGGGGGGGGGGGACGGGGCGAGGGGGGAGGGGGGGAGAGTGGCTATGAAATGATAATTATTGCCATTACCATTACCATCACCATTACCACCACCATCCTTACACTGCCGTGACGTTGACTGATTAGAGAAGGGGCTGGCAATGAAATGATCATTATTGTCACCACCATTACCACCACCATCACCACCACCCTCACAGTACCGTGAAGTTGACAGAGAGGAGGATGGGGTAATATTTATTATCACCACCATTACCATCACCACCACCACCACCACCCTCACAGTACCGTGACGTCGACAGAGAGGAGGATGGGGGTAACTACGAGTTATTGTCACCCACCATTACCATCATCACCATCACCACCACCACCCTCACAGTACCGTGACGTCGACAGAGAGGAGGATGGGGGTTACTACGAGTTATTGTCACCACCATTACCATCACCACCACCACCCCCTCACAGTACCGTGACGTCGACAGAGAGGAGGATGGGGGTTACTACGAGTTATTGTCACCACCATTACCATCATCACCATCACCACCACCACCCTCACAGTGCCGTGACGTCGACAGAGAGGAGGATGGGGGTTACTACGAGTTATTGTCACCACCATTACCATCATCACCATCACCACCACCACCCTCACAGTACCGTGACGTTGGCGGAGAGGAGGATTGGGCTGGCGGCGCCAGCCTGGAAGGGCAGGGTGAAGTCGAGGACGGTGGGGGGCAGGAAGCTGGGACCTCGGTTGATGACCAGCAGTTTGTGGGTCAGGGACACGTCAGCCTGGTTCGAGTCCACCAAGTAGGACACACTGGGCGTGGAGGACCTGACGTCAACACACGTCGTCATCATGCAATCATGGAGGACATGACGTCAACACACGTCGTCATACAATGATCATGGAGGACCTGACGTCAACACACACGTCGTCACACAATGATAATGGAGGACCTGACGTCAACACACGTCGTCATCATGCAATCATGGAGGACCTGACGTCAACACGTCGTCATACAATGATCATGGAGGACCTGACGTCACACACGTCGTCACACAATGATAATGGAGGACCTGAGTCAACACACGTCGTCACACAATGATAATGGAAGACCTGACGACAACACACGTCGTCATACAACAATCATGGAGGACCGGAGGTCAACAAAGGTCACGTGTAATAACCATGGAGGATCTGACATCAACACACGTCGTCATACAACATCATGGAGGACCTGACGACAACACACGTCGTCATACAACAATCATGGAGGACCTGACGACAACACACGTCGTCATACAACAATCATGGAGGACCGGAGGTCAGCAAAAATCAACATGTAATAACCATGGAGGATCTGACGTCAACACACGTCATCATACAATCATAGGGGACCTGACGAAAACACAGGTCATACAATCATAGGGGACCTGACGAAAACAGGTCATACAATCATAGAGGACCTGACGAAAACACAGGTCATACAATCATAGGGGACCTGACGAAAACACAGGTCATACAATTTTAGAGGACCTGATGAAAAGACAGGTCATACAATCATAAGGGACCTGACCAAACACAGGTCATACTATCATTGAGGACCTGACGAAAAGACGGGTCATACAATCATAGGGGACCTGACGAAAACACAGGTGATACAATCATAGAGGACCTGACGAAAACACAGGTCATACAATCATAGGGACCTAACGAAAAGACAGGTCATACAATCATAGAGGACCTGACGAAAACAGGTCATACAATCATAGAGGACCTGACGAAAAAACACACAGGTCATACAATCATAAGGGACCTGACCAAACACAGGTCATACAATCATTGAGGACCTGACGAAAAGACAGATCATACAATCATAGAGGACCTGACGAAAAGACAGGTCATACAATCATAGGGGACCTAACGAAAAGACAGGTCATACAATAACAGAGGACCTGACGAAAACACAGGTCATACAATCATAAGGGACCTGACGAAAACACAGGTCATACAATCTTAGAGGACCTGATGAAAACAAAGGTCATACAATCATAAGGGTCCTGACGAAAATAGAGGTCATACAATCATAGAGGACCTGACGAAAACACAGGTCATAAAATCATAAGGGACCTGACAAAAACACAGGTCATACAATCATAGGGACCTGACATCACACGTCATAAAATCATGGAGGATCTGATGACAGCACACGTCGTCATGGAGGACCTGATAACAACACACATCGTTTTCAAAAAAAAAAAAAATGGAGGGCCTGACGACAACATGCATCGTCACATGACCATTAAGGATTCAACAACCAACATTGTCATACAGGAAACATGATGGAAACTTATAATGTTGATCATCATACAAACAACTGTCTATAAACAAGAAAAATAACAAAATCATTCAAGATAATTTTTTCAACCCTTCCTTTATGAATGGTGGGGCAGCAGCGTTTCAAAACGAAGACCAGATCTTGAAGCCGTGGATGCCATTGGTGTCTGACCAGCGTTGCGGTCGTTAAATGCGTCGGTCAAGCGCATCTGACAACGGCTGTACCCATTCAGTGGTATATCACCGTGTCTCTCCCACCTTTATCAGTCAGTCGTGCATCTGTTATATATCACTGCGTTATACACATGTCGCTTTACACAAAGTGGTGTCTTTCAAAAGATTAGGAGGAGGTTCCTCTGCGTACCTGTGTGATAAGCCATACGCTACGAAACACGTGGGGATACAAATGTCAAGACTTTTACGACATTCGACATAAACACTTTACAGTAGACTCTGTGAAAAACCTCTTCAGAGATGTTCCACCAGCTACTATTTTTTTTGGTGGTTGTAAATTTTCTAAAACAGCTGAATATTTTTCATGTTGTCTATAATCTTGATAATCCATTTCAGGCGGTTTTGTATGTTTGCAGTAAAATGCGTTTCTTGGATTCAGATTTAACTTTTCTCAAACATAATTATGGAATCGATTTTTACAATGTGACAGCCCTGATACGGCGGCCTGCGATCGGCTGGGCTTTTAATAGCATCAATTGATTGATTCGATCGGCTGTCATCTTTACCTATTCAATGGTAGATCGTCATAATTTCTGTCACCTTTACCCATTCAGTGGAACATCTGTCACGATCTCTCTCGCCCTTACCCATCCAGTCAAACATCTGTCACGATCTCTCTCGCCCTTACCCATTCAGTCAAACATCTGTCACGATCTCTCTCGCCCTTACCCATTCAGTCGAACATCTGTCACGATCTCTCTCGCCCTCACCCATTCAGTCAAACATATGTCACGAGCCCTCTCGCCCTTACCCATTCAGTCGAACATCTGTCACGATCTCTCTCGCCCTTACCCATTCAGTCGAATGTCACGACGTCTGTCACCCTTACCCATTCAGTCGAACATCTGTCACGATGATCTCTCTGCCCTTAACCATTCAGCTGAACACCTATCACGATGTCAGTCACCCTTACCCATTCAGTCGACCATCCGCCACAATGGCCGTACGTGACTCAAGCCTCTTCACATTGTCCGCAGGGTTCACTTCCGGGTTCATCTTGGGGTTGAAGGGCATGACCTTGACGTCGAAGGTCACCCGACGGTTCTCCGGCACCAAGGGGACGGAGTCGGCCAGGAACTTGAGGCGGATCAGGACAGCCTCGTGCTGGCCCAGGGGCGACCACCCCTGGCAGTGGAGGACCGAGTCCTGGAGGTCGTCACACAGCATAGTGGTGTTGCCCGTGGGCGTCCAGAAGTCCATCTGACCGGCCAGGCTGACCACCAGGTCCAGGCCGAACGACGTCTCCCCTCTATTCAGCACGTGCAGGACTAGCTCCACCTGAGGGACGGTTAAAACAGTGTGACGGGGGGGTGGGGGGGGGGGGGGGGGGGATAACTTTAACCTCGTGTCTCTCACCTCTTGTCACATAATGTAAAGCTTTTGTCCGCCTGAGAGACACCGAGTAGCAGTTAAACACTTTCAGTCGTTTCAGTTACACTGTTGCTGTTGCTGGTGGTGGTGGTGGTGGTAATGGTAGTAACAGTTGTTGTTGTATCATCATATTGTTAATGTCATCGCTATCATCGTCATTCTCATTCTCATTGTTACTATCAATGTACTATTATCATCGCTGTCTGAGTTTTAATTGTTGTCGTTCCATGACATGAGGTTGAAGGGTGGTCGTGGTGGACGCATAGTCAGGGTGCTGCATGACAGAGGGGGAAAACGGGTGCAGAGGACGGCGATGGGGAAGGCGGGGATGCAGGGGCAAGGGGAGGGGGGGGGGGGGGTCCAAAGAACTTTTAAAAATTCACACTCACTTAAACTGAACAGTTATGTCTCAAAATCAAAGTCCTAGTTTCACAACACACATCCAATGGCTAAGTGGTTAAAATATTCGTCAACAGATGGTTTGGCTTCAAGGTGCTCTATCGTCCTGGAGATCTGGGTTCGAATCCAGGCAGCAGCAGCAAAAAGAAATGGCAATACTAGAACACTATCCAATAGTGAATGTTTCCTGGCCAACTGAGTGACTATGAGGCGAGCTTTTTCTCTGAAGTCCTCTGCTATCCGACTCGCCCTTAATTTTCTCCCAACTTGTAACGCACCCAGAACTTTATGTTTTCCGTCCTCCGACAGCCATACAACACTCCCATTTCCATGGTGGAACACCACCCCCTTCTCTCCCATTTCAAAACGCCATCCCCACCCTCCCATTCCCTTTGGCAAAATACCATCATCCCTGTCTTCATGACGAAACCATTCCCTCCCTCCTGTTCCCATGCCAAAGCGTAAGCGTTTTCAGACAACGGACAACGAAGTAGCCCCGGAAGCATATTAAGACTGGATAAGGAAGTATAAAACCCCATTCTCCTAGAAAGCATTTTCAGACATCAGAAACGAACTGCATAACCCATTTGCCTACAAAAGAATGAACTTCCCACTTTCATACGATTTCTTATGCTTGAGGCTGAAAAAATGTCCAGTTTTTTTCAGGTGCATCACAACACTCTTGAACAGAGTCAGTGGGTCCATGGCTTCACATTCAGCAGAAAAAGTAGGTAAATACACTAAATGAGTTGGAAAAAGTAGAACTCCACTCCAAAAACTAAATAAGATAGATAAATCACATGCCTGCTATGCACAAGCTAACTGGGAAAATGCAAAAATGGGGGGCGTGGCACTCAGCTGACACACGAAGGCCAGAAGTACCAGAAAAAGGAGGCACTGTCGGGAAAAAAACTCGAATCTTCGCGCCAGTCGCGTAAAGGAAAGCCAGTGAGCTCTTGCTCACTCAAATCCCCAGTCTTTCGCGGCACACAAACGCTCTGCTCGCATGGCGAAGTGGCCCACCCTCACCTTCATCACTGAGCTCCACAGACGAGTCAGTGTCAATTTCCTCTTCTCGAAATTCTTCACTGGAATCACTTTCATCAGCGTTGTCATCGTCTTCTTCAATTCCGTTTGTAGCATTTCAATAACTTCCGGAATGCTAAGGCATTGCCAACAGGCTTGACTTTGCTCCAACACATTCGCAGAAAAGCTTGTTTGAGACGCCATGTTTCTATGCAGATTAGTAAGTCATGTGGGTTGGTCTGGTCAATCAGCCACTGAGGCGAAGTGGGTGATGGTGTACTGCGAAGCCGCTGTGCAGGTGAACAAGGATGTTTGACGATACTTTTTATATCTTGTTGCCCATGTACTGATCACACTGCAACCGCATGAAAGATCGGTGAAGGCCGAAACCGTGATAGCGTTCGTTCATACGAAAGTGTAACCTCATCGCGAAACGCTATATCGTCTGTTCGTGACGAGAGAGGTAACAAAACATACAATCCACTCGCCATGAAAGCATCGTAAACATCGGGTAAATAAGTAGACTACCAACTCACTTAGGGCGCATATTTAGACATGGATAAAGAATGCATAACCCACTCGCATAAGAAAAATTTTTAGAAATAAGATAACGAAGTAGACGACCCATTCGCCTAAGAAGCGTTTTTAGACATATGATAACGAAGTAGATAACCCGCTCGTCTTGAAAGCATATTGAGACCTCAGATAACGAAGTAGACAATCCGCTCTCCTCAGAAACATTTTAAGACATTGGGTAGCCGAGTAGATATCCCACGCGCTTCAGAAGCATTTTCAGACATCGAGTAAAGATCTAGATAATCCACTGGCATATGAAGCATTTTTAGATATGAGACAACGAAGTAGACAAAGCACTTGTCTATGAAGCAGTTTCAGACATGAAGTAAATAACTCACTGGCCTTGGACGAAGTTTTAGACATCAGATAACGAAGTAAAACAACCCACTTGCCTAAAAAGCATTTTGGACTTCGGATAACGAGGTCGATAGCCCGCTGGCTTAGGATGCATTTTTAGACATAAGATAACGAAGTAGATAATCCGCTCGTCTAGATATCATCTTAGACATAAGATAATGAAGTAGATAGCCTGATGGTCTAGAAAGCAGCTAAGGAAGAAGATAATTCGCTCGCTTCAGAAATATTTTTAGACATTGAGTAACCAAGTAGACATACCACGCGCTTCAGAAGCATTTTCGGATATCGAGTAAAGATCTAGATAATCCAGTGGCACAGGAAGCATTTCTAGATATCAGACAACGAAGCAGGCAAAGCACTTAAATTGTCTATGAAGCAGTTTTAGACATCGGACAACGAAATAGACAAAACACTTCTCTATGAAGCAGTTTTATACATCGAACAGCAAAATAGACACAGCGGATGCGTTTTTAGACGTCAGATACAAAGTAGACAACCCACAGTCTACGATGCATTTTCAGACATCGGATAACAAAGCAGACAAACCACATGCCTAGGATGCATTTCTGAGACATCGGATGACGAAGTAGGAAAGCCACTGGCCGAAGAAGCCTCTGTAGACATCGGATAACGAAGCAGGAAAGCGACGGGCTTTGGATGTGAGAGAATGAGAATGAGGAGTCCTTGGTTCGAGTGGCGCTTCACTAGGAGCACTGGGCGCTCAAAAGCCCACGCCCACTGTCTTGACAAGGAGCGATTGTTGCAACACCGACTCATGGAACAGCGGCATGTGATCAAAAGAGAGAGTACCTGTTTAGTGTTATTGATGACGTTGAAGGGATAGTTGACGTCACTGGACGGCACATAGGACACGTCTCCTGTGAGCACGAGGTCCGTGTCACACCGCTCGTCATCACCACACTTTTTTTCGTGAACGTCAGCTGCACACAAAAGACGGGCGGGGATGAAGCGGGGGGGGGGGGGGGGGGGGGGGGGGGGGGGGGGGGGGGGAGCGGAGAGAAAGTATATGCAGGTAGTATGAAGGTTATGGGGATGGGTGGGTGGAAATGGCAGAATGGTGAACTTTCTTCATTTATCAAAAGCGCACAACACACACACACACTCACGCACGCACGCGAACCCGGCTGTGGGATGGATGGAGATGGGGGTGGGGTGCTGGAATGAGCGGCACGGGTGCAATGACATTGAGGTGGCACAGAAGAGTGGATAGCAACAGCAGCAGCAGCACCAGTAGCAACAACAACACCACAACAACAACAACAACAGACCACCTCTTAGCACAGCGTCACATAACTCAGCACAGCACAGCATAACACAACATAACTCGGCACAGCGCCACATAACTCAGCACAGCACAACATAACACAACATAATTCATCACAGCGCCACATAATTCATCACAGCGCCACATAACTCAGCACAGCACAACATAACACACAACATAATTCATCACAGCGCCACATAATTCATCACAGCGCCACACAGCTCAGCACAGCACAACATAACTCAGCACAGCACAACATAACACAACATAATTCATCACAGCGCCACATAACTCGGCACAGCACAACATAACACAACATAATCATCACAGCGCCACATGACTCGGCACAGCACAACATAACACAACATAATTCATCACAGCGCCACATGACTCGGCACAGCACAACATAACACAACATAATTCATCACAGCGCCACATAACTCGGCACAGCACAACATAACACAACATAATTCATCACAGCGCCACATAACTCATCACAGCGCCACATAGCTCAGCACAGCACAACATAACAATCATCACAGCGCAACATACATAACTCATCACAGCGCCACATAGCTCAGCACAGCACAACATAACACAATTCAGCACAGCGCCACATAACTCGGCACAGCGCCACATAACTCAGCACAGCACAACATAACATAACATAATTCATCACAGCGCCACATAACTCGACACAGCACAACATAACACAATTCAGCACAGCGCCACATAACTCGGCACAGCGCCACATAACTCAGCACAGCACAACATAACTCAGCACAGCGCCACATAACTCGGCACAGCGCCACATAACTCAGCACAGCACAAGACAACATAACTCAGCACAGCACAGCACAGCATAGCACAGCACAAAACTACATAACTCAGCAGAGCACAGCACAGCACAATACAGCACAGTACAACGTAATTCTGCACAGCACAGCACAGCACAACACAACACAGAACTACATAACTCAGCACAGCACAACACAACTCAGCACAGAACTACATAACTCAGCACAGCACAACACAACTCAGCACAGAACACATAACTCAGCACAGCACAGCACAACTCAGCACAGAACTACATAACTCACAGCACAGCACAGCACAGAACTACATAACTCAGCACAGCACAACACAACTCAGCACAGAACTACATAACTCAGCACAGCACAGCACAACTCAGCACAGAACTACATAACTCAGCACAGCACAGCACAGAACTACATAACTCAGCACAGCACAACACAACTCAGCACAGAACTACATAACTCAGCACAGCACAGCACAACTCAGCACAGAACTACATAACTCAGCAGCACAGCACAGCACAGAACTACATAACTCAGCACAGTACAGCACAGCACAGCACTACATAACTCAGCACAGCACAGAACTACATAACTCAGCACAGTACAGCACAGCACAGAACTACATAACTCAGCACAGCACAGCACGGCATAGCCCAACACATCACATTACACCACAGTCTACCTGATGAGTGGCACTGTTGGACATGGACTGTTTTAAGATGTGAGGGGCAATACAACACATCACATCACAGCACAGTCTACCTGATGAGTGGCAGTGTAGGACATGGACTGGTTGAGGATGTGAGGGGCAACATAACACATCACAGCACAGTCTACCTGATGAGTGGCAGTGTAGGACATGGACTGGTTGAGGATGGGGGCCACACATCACATCACAGCACAGTCTACCTGATGAGTGGCAGTGTAGGGCATGGACTGGTTGAGGATGGGGGCACACAACACATCACAGCACAGTCTACCTGATGAGTGGCAGTGTAGGACATGGACTGGTTGAGGATGGGGGCCACACAACACATCACAGCACAGTCTACCTGATGAGTGGCAGTGTAGGGCATGGACTGGTTGAGGATGGGGGCCACACAACACATCACAGCACAGTCTACCTGATGAGTGGCAGTGTAGGACATGGACTGGTTGAGGATGGGGGCCACGCCACGGAAAGACGTGGTGTTCAGTTCCATGCTGGCTGCTATCTGAACCGGTAGGAACGGGTTGCGGTTGATCTCATCCTGTCACACACACACACACACACACACACACACACACGCATGCACTTACGCACGCACACACGCGCGTGCGCATGCACGCACACACACGAACGCATGTACCCACCCACGCACACACACACACATACACACACACACTATCTCCAGAAAAATCTCATATGATGCTTTTTAATGCAGGTTATGACGTCAATCCTCTGCCTTCTTTTAAAATAGATGGATCTGTTATTGAATATAAACAAAATGTAAAATTTTTTAGGTGTTTATTTTACTTCAAAATTATCATGGAGTTACCATTCGGAATCTGTATTGACAAAGGCCAGAAAAGTTTGAATATCCTTAAGGTAATAAGTCAGCAGCCATGGGGAAAGGATACTCAAACGCTGATTCACTTAGCAACAGCATTGGTACGTTCAAAACTAACATATGCGCAGGAAGTATTTTTCTCAGCACCTAAATATTTAATCAAAAAGTTACAAAGTGTTGATAGCAAAGCTTATAAGCTAGCACTCGGTGTTCCAGTGCATGCGTCATCTATAAAAACCTATGCAGAGATTTGTATATTACCGCTAGAAGAACATATGAAACTCTCATCAGCAAAAATATATTTTACGAAGTAATTCTACTCAAAACTCAGTTGCTATGGAAGTCGAGTTAAAATCAGAGATTCATTTCCCTAAAAGAGCACATCAAATACATTCTCTAACAACGATAGGTTCATATACGTCTGATCTGTTTAAAAATGCAGGTGTTAAGCCTAAAAATGTAGCTCCGCGACTATCTCATAGCATAATCCCTAAATGGGAACTCATCGCTGCCAATTTTGACACGGATTATTTAGATTTCAAGAAAGAGGAAGGTCCAGCTGTCTCTGCATCTGTCCGCTGTCATATAGATAATCATTATTCAAACCATTTTGAAAGTCTATACAGATGGTTCTGTCCTCGATAACGGTCTAGCTGGTGCAGCTTTTGTTATCCCGGCCTTGAAGGTGGAACGATCCTATCACATCGGAAAACATTTTTCAATATTTACAGCTGAACTCGTTGCTATTGCAATGGGTTTGAATTATCTGCTGAATCTACCCGTTTCTCTGTTTCATATACTGTTTTGTGTAGATTCTAAATCTGTTTTGCAAGCGCTAAATTCATTTAATACAAAAGTAAGAGGGGAACTTGTCACAGAAATTAATTCATTTCCTGTCTGTACGTGGTACCAGTGTCAATTTCTGTTGGGTTCCTTCTCATTGTGGATTATCTGCAATCTGAATGGGGCGGACCGAAACAGCAAAAAAAGGGTGCAAAGAATCATAGCCATTCTATTAAAATACAAATCCCCCTGTCCCTACAAGAAGGATGTTATCTTTTGGAAAAAAACTTGCTGGAGTTTTATAAAAACGCAGCAAGAAGAAAGAGATCTTTCTGATGACCTTCGGCGTAAAAAAAATCTATAAAAAACATTTTTTGGTGTCAGAAAAAAAAAATACATCATCATAGGCTATCACAAGCATGGTTTTTAGATTTAGACTTGATGCATTTAAAACGAAATTCAGTCATAATGTAACGTGTGTATGTGGCGAAAATATCTCGCCGTTTCATGTTATTTTTCTTTGCCAGCAGTTGAAAAAAAACATTTGCCTAGTTGGCTCTCAGACATTGAGCCATCCCGCTCATCTTTCGAAAAGTTACTTTCGAATTATTTACAAATATTTGACATTGTACAGGGACTGTATAAGAGTCCCATTGGTAACTTGATCTGATGATTCCTTGTTTTGAAAATGTTGTGTGTTAGGTTGTATTACAGTTTTTTTTGTTTTTTTTTTTTTTCTATTTAGTATTGCCGACACCCCTCCCCTCTCCCTCCCCCCCCCCCCCCCCCTCCCCCCACTCCCGACCCCCGACTCCTCCTATCCACCCTGATCCTGACCTTCCCTCCCCTTCAATGTCATGGAATTTACTAATTTAAACACACCTGCATATACAGTATTACTTAAGTATTTTCTCTCTCACGCGGATACACACTCACACATGTACCACACTTGCCTTTTTTTTTTTTTTGGTCTAATATCACTTAAGTGAAGAGACATTAAATTAAAGAACGAACGAACACACACACACACACACATACAGAGAGAGAGAGAGAGAGAGAGAGAGAGAGAGAGAGAGAGAGAGAGACACAAAACAAACAAACAAATAAACAAACAAAACAAAACAAAGACATCCAATTCAAATCGCCGTCCGATTTCACGCTGGTTCAAATTCACCCCTTCACGTATAGCACACAATCCGGAGAACGTGCACTGCTACATGATACAAAAAAGGTTATAGTAATAATAATAATAATAACAATAACAACAACAACTACAACTACAATGATAATAGCAATAACACTACTACTACTACTACTACTACTACTAATAATAATAATAACAATAACACTACTACTACTACTACTGATAAATAATAATAATAACTAATAACAATAATAATAGTAATGACAATGATAACAACAACAATAACAATAATGATAACAATAATAACAATAATGATGATGATGATAATAATGATAATGATAAAATTCGGACGGGCGGGCCGACACATGGATGCTGACACACTGAAAGAACGTCTATTAAATGTAGCGAAAGGTGGAGAGAGCGCGACAACAGATGACATGGGCTGGGGGAAAAAGAAAGAGAGAGAGAGAGCGAAGAGAGACGGATGCAGACGGACAGGCAGACGACAAACGATGATGTGGTGAGACAGACACAGTTTTGCCCCGGTTTCCAGATTTTAGGTCAAACTCTCAATACTTCACACATAACCAGTTTTAAACCATGCCCTTCAGCTCTTCCACTTTCCAGCGCGAACCAAGACTTTTATGACACTGTTTTGCCGAACCATTCCGACTTGGGATTCCCTTGCAGGCTCTGAGGCCGACGCACCCTACCCATCACGTACCACCTGTCTGTGTAGTTTAAAGTCAAAGCCGCTAGCGCAAAGAGGACCCACCGAAAGTTAACCGTATGATGGTCGAGGTAAAGTAGCTGGACAAGTCTCACCGGAGATTGTGTGTGTGTGTGTGTGTGTGTGTGTGTGTGTGTGTGTGCGCGCGCGAGCGAATAACCCATCGAATCCTGTCACGGACGACATGACCTTTACCATATGTATCTGTAGCCGTTGAAGAATGCCCATGTCAGAGTGTTTGACCTGTTTAAGGCCAAATGAATAAAGGCAAGGCAATTTCAGATGACCAAGCAAGAGAGAGGTACCTGTTTGAGAAGGCTCTGATTAGAGTGGATACCTACCTGACGTTGTCAAGTGACCATGAGACATCATGGGATGTTGTGAGGAAGAGAGTGGTACCCGTTTCACCGTGTTCAGAGAGAGAGAAGTTGAGGATATGTATGCCAGTGAAGTGCCGGTCTCAGGACGACAGGTCAGAGTGAAGTGCCCATTTGAGAACGACCAGCTAGGTAAGAGTGAAGTGCCCATTTGAGAACGACCAGGTAAGAGTGAAGTGCCCATTTGAGAATGACCAGGTCAGAGTGAAGTGCCCATTTGAGAACGACCAGCTACGTAAGAGTGAAGTGCCATTTGAGAACGACCAGGTCAGAGTGAAGTGCCCATTTGAGAATGACCAGGTCAGAGTGAAGTACCCATTTGAGAACGACCAGCTAGGTAAGAGTGAAGTGCCATTTGAGAATGACCAGGTAAGAGTGAAGTGTCCATTTGAGAACGAACAGGTAAGAGTGAAGTGCCCAATTGAGAATGACCAGGTAAGAGTGAAATGTCCATTTGAGAACGACCAGGTCAGAGTGAAGTGCCCATTTGAGATGACCAGGTCAGAGTGAAGTGTCCATTTGAGAACGACCAGGTCAGAGTGAAGTGCCCATTTGAGAACGACCAGGTCAGAGTGAAGTGCCCATTTGAGAACGACCAGGGTCAGAGTAAAGTGCCATTTGAGAACGACCAGGTAAGAGTGAAACTGCCCATTTGAGAACGACCAGGTAAGAGTGAAACTGCCCATTTGAGAACGACCAGGTAAGAGTGAAAGTGCCCATTTGAGAACGACCAGCTAGGTAAGAGTGAAGTGCCATTTGAGAACGGCCAGGTCAGAGTGAAATGCCCATTTGAGAACGACCAGGTCAGAGTGAAATGCCCATTTGAGAATGACCAGGTCAGAGTGAAGTGCCCATTTGAGAACGACCAGCTAGGTAAGAGTGAAAGTGCCCATTTGAGAACGACCAGGTAAGAGTGAAGTTCCTGTTTGAGGATGGCCTGGTTAGAGTTTGCAGAAAGCCAGGCGAAAGGAAGAACGTTGTTTGAGGATGGCCGGGTTAGAGGGTTTTTGTTTGCTTGCTTGTTTTTTTTTCAGCCCCAACCTCTGCGCCACCTCAGAGGCAGTGCACCCACGCCAACACCCCGTCCACAGCCACAACCAGGTCGGCCCCGCCGCAGCCCTGGCACCGACAATTCAAAGGGAGCAGTCAATGTCAAGTCATCAAGAGGCAACCCACCGGAGGAGACACTGCACTGCTGCCGAGTCACTTCGGTGGAGTTCAGTGGCACCTGTTCTGATCTAACATACGCAGGACACCACCTACTAAGCCCCCTGTAACGTGGTGAAACTTCCCCCCTTCCCAGTTTAACTCCCGGGAGTCAGTCTCACACTGTCCCAGATTAACTTTCGGGAGTTGATCTGGGTTTGCGCCAAATCAGCCCCCCCACAGGATTAGAACAGCCCCCCCCCCCCCCCCCCCCCCCCCCCCCCCCCCCCCCCCCCCGGGAGTTAATTTGGAATTGGCCCAAAACAGCCCCTCCCCTTGAGGAGTTAAAACTGGACCTGGCCCAGAACAGCCCTCTGAGACATCTGGGGAATTAATCTGGCACCGAACTGGAACAGCCACCCACTGGAGAGTTGAACTAAACTGGCCCAGAACAGCCCCTCCCCCTCCTGGAGAGTTAAACTGGCCCTGGCACAAAACAGCCCCCCCCCCCCCCCCCCCCCCTGTCCTGGGGAGTTAATCTGGCACCAGCCCAGAACAGCCCCTCTGGAGAGTTAAACTACACCTGTCCTAGAACAGCCTCCTTCCAGGGGAGTTAAACTGGCACCGTTATGGAACAGCCCCAGGAGAGTTTCAGCTAGACAAGTCCCAGAACAGCCCCCTCCACCTCCTGGTGAGTTAATCTGGCACCGGCCCAAAACAGCCACCCTAGAGAGTTAAACTAGACATGGCCTAGAACAGCCCCCCCCCCCCCCCCCCCCTGGGGAGTTAATCTGGCTCCAGCCTGGTACAGGCCTCCCTGGAGAGTTAAACTGGCCTGGGCACAAAACAAAACAACCCCCCCCCCTCCTCGGGAGTTAATCTGGCACCAGCCCAGAACAGCCCCTCTTGAGAGTTAAACTGCACCTGTCTCAGAACAGCCCCCCTCCAGGGGAGTTAATCTGGCACCGTCATGGAACAGCCCCCTTCCCCCCCCCCCCCTACTGGAAAGTTAAACTAGACAAGGCCCAGAACAGCCCCCCTCCCCCTCCTGGGGAGTTAATCTGGAACTGGCCCAAAACATCCCCCCTAGAGAGCTAAACTGGACGTGACGTGACCTAGAACTCCCCCCCCCCCCCCCTCCTGGGGAGTTAATTTGGCTCCAGCCTGGTACAGGCCTCCCTGGCATAAAACAGCCCCCTCCCCCCCCCCCCCCCCCCCCCCCCCCCCCCCCCCCTACTGAGGAGTTAATCTGGCACCAGCCCAGAACAGTCCCTCTGGAGAGTTAAACGGCACCTGTCCCAGAACAGCCCCCTCCAGGGGAGTTAATCTGACACCGTCATGGAACAGCCCCCCCCCCCCTTCTGGAGAGTTAAACTAGACAAGGCCCAGAACAGCCCCCTCCCCCTCCTGGGGAGTTAATCTGGCACTGGCCCCAAAACAGCGCCCCCCCCCCCCCCCCCCCGAGAGTTAAACTGGACCTGGCTTAGAACAGCTCCCCCACCCCCCCCTCTCCCTGGGGAGTTAATCAGGCTCCAGCCTGGTACAGGCCTCCCTGGAGAGTAGAACTGGCCCCGGCACAAAACAGCCTCCCTCCCTCTCCTCCTGGGGAGTAATCTGGCACCAGCCCAGAACAGCCCCTCTGAAGAGTTAAAATGCACCTGTCCTAAAACAGACCCCCCTCCAGGGGGTTAATTAATCTGGCACCGCCCATGAAACAGCCCCCTGGAGAGTTAAACTAGACAAGGCCCAGAACAGCCCTCCATCTTGGGGAGTTAATCTGGCACTAGACCAGAACAGCCCTACTGGAGCGTTAAACTGAATCTAATCTAGAACACCCCACCCCATCCTGGAGAGTAAATCTGGCACCAGCCAAAACAGCCCTCCTGGTGAGTTAAAAAACTGGACCTGGCCCA
Organism: Conus betulinus; assembly: GCA_016801955.1. Lineage (NCBI taxonomy): Eukaryota > Metazoa > Mollusca > Gastropoda > Neogastropoda > Conidae > Conus > Conus betulinus. Next base: position 2,159,282 of record JADBJO010000003.1, on the reverse strand, counting down.
GAACAGCCCCCCCCCCCCCCCCCCCCCCCTACTGGAGAGTTTATCTGGCACCAGCCCAGAACGCCTCCTGGAGAGTAAAAAAAACTGGACCTGGCCCAGAACAAACCTCTCCTGGGGAGTTAATTTTGCAACAGCCTAGAATATTTCCCCTGGAAAGTTAAACTGGATCTGGCTCAGAACAGCCCCCCTTCCCCCCCCCCCCCCCCTTTGCACCAGCCCAAAACAGCCTCCCCCCCCCCCCCCCCCCCCCCCCCCCCCAAGAGAGTTAAACTGGACCTGTACCAAAACAGCCCCCTAGAGAGTTAAACTGGACCTGGCCAAAAATAGCCCCCCACCTGGGGAGTTAATCTGGTACTAGCCCAGAACAGGCCCCCTAGAGAGTTAATCTGGACCCGGCCCAGAACAGCCCCCCTCCTGGGCAGTGAATCTGGTACTAGCCCCAAACAGCCCCTAGAGAGTTAAACTGGATCTACCCCAAAACAGTCCCCCACCTGAGGAGTTAATCTGGCACCAGCCCAGAACAGCCCCCTGGAGAGTTTAAACTGGACATGCTCCAAAACAGCCCCACACCTGGGGAGTTAATCTGGCACCAGCCCCAGAACAGCCCTCCTGGAGTATTAGCTTGACCCAGTGTGTAACACCCCCCAAAGTACTTCCCGCCCAGAAGTACTCCCGGGAGTACTTCTGGGCCCGCGCGCCAGAATGACTCCTGGACTACTTCTGGGACAGTACCTCCCCTTGGTCCCAGAAGTACTCCCCCCTATTGACAACTTTGCAAATAAATGTTTGTTTTGTGTAACTATCTTATAACGATGATTCCTTTAGACAGGGGAGTACTTTTGGTACCAGTCCCAACTGACCCCCGATCCCCCCCCCCCCCCCCCCTCCCCCCACCCCCACCCCCTCTGCACCAGAATGACTCCCGGGAGTACGTCTGGGCCCAGCCCAAATGTACTCCCGGAAGTATCTTTGGCGCGGCTCCAGATGTACTCGCCCTAAAGTTAATTCAGAGAATACTTCATTGTTGATTCAGATAGAATGTCCATGTATGAGTTATGTTCATGTATGAGTTTCTAAACCAGTAGGTAACAAACCTGAACACATTAATGAGATATGCAAGGGAGTGTGTGTGTGGGGGGGGGGGGGGGGGTACTTCTCTGTGTGAGCTTATGACAAATAAAAAAAAAACAAACCCTGAACACATTAATAAAGGAGATTTGCAAGGGGGTGGGGCGTGGAGGGTACTTCTGGGACCGGCCCAGAAGTACTCCCCCCCTAAAGTTGATTCAGACTCATTTTTAATGTTTATTCATTCATAAAATGTCCATGTATGAGTTTTTGGCCAGTAAATAACAACCCTCAACACATCAATAAAGGAGATCTGCAAGGGGGTACTTCTGGGGCTGGAAGTACTCTCCCTAAAGTAGATTCAGACTATACTTTCATGTTGACTGAGATAGACTGTCCATGTGTGAGTTTATGACCAGTAAACAGCAACCCTGAACACATTAAAGGAGATATGCGAGGGAGGTACTTCTGGGACCGGCCCATACGTACTCTCCCTAAAGTTAATTCAGACTGGTTTTCAATTTTGATTCAGTCAGACTGTCCATGTGTGAGCTTATGACCAGTAAATACCAATCCTGAACGCATTAATAAAGGAAATATGCAAGGGGGTACTTCTGGGATCGGCCCAGAAGTACTCCCCCTAAAGTTGATTCAGACTCGTTTTCAATGTTGATTCAGGTAGAATGTCAATATGTGAGCATATGACCATTAAACAACAACCCTGAACTCATTGATAAAGGAAATATGCAAGGCGGGGGGGGGGGGGGGGGGGGGGGGGTACTTTTGGGACTGACCCCAGAACAACTCCCCCTAAAGTTGATTCAGACTATATTTCAATGTTGATTCAGGTAGAATGTCCATGTATGTTTTTTTTTGTAACCAGTAAATAACAACCCTGAACACATTGATAAAGGAGATATGCAAGGGGGGCACTTCTGGGACGGGCCCAGTAGTACTCCCCCTAAAGTTGATTCAGACTGGTTTTCAATGTTGATTCAAGTAGAATGTCCATGTACGAGTTTATAACCAGTAAATAGCAACCCTGAACACATTAATAAAGGAGATATGCGAGGGGGATACTTCTGGGATCGGCCCAGAAGTACTCCCCCTAAAGTTGATTCAGACTCGTTTTCAATGTTGATTCAGGTAGAATGTCCATGTGTGAGCTTATGATAATTAAATAACAACCCTGAACACATTGATAAAGGAGATATTCAAGGGGGGGTACTTTTGGGACTGGCCCAGAACAACCCCCCCTAAAGTTGATTCAGACTATATTTCAATGTTGATTCAGTTAGAATGTACTTGTATGAGTTTATAACCAGTAAGTAACAACCCTGAACACATTAATAAAGGAAATATGCGAGGGGGGTACTTTTGGGACCGGCCCAGAATTACTCCCCTAAAGTTGATTCAGACTGGTTTTCAATGTTGATTCAGATAGACTGTCCATGTGTGAGTTTATGACCAGTAAATAACAACCCTGAGCACATTTATAAAGAAGATATGCGGGGGGGGGGGGGGGGGGGGGGGGGGTCTTCTGGGACCGGCCCAGAAGTACTCCCCCTCAAGTTGATTCAGACTATATTTAAATGTTGATTCAGATAGAATGTGCATGTATGACTTTATGACTAATAAATAACAACCTCAACACCTTAACGGAGATATGCCGTGGGGGTGGTGGAGGGGGGGGATACTTTTGGGACCGGCCCAGAAAGACTCCTGGGAGTATTTTATGAAAACAGGGGATCCATTTTTTACCCGACCCAGATGTACTCTTGGGAGTCATTCAGGCGCGGACACAGTAGTACTCTCTAGGAGTCTGTTCTGGGCCAGGTCCAGTTTAACTCATGGGGGGGGGGGGGGGGGGGGGAGGCCAGTTCTGGGCAGGTGCCGGATTAACTCCCCATATAAGCTTTCGCTTGTTGTGCTCCATGTTCTGATGTTTGCAGCACAATGTTCTTGGTTGAATAATGTTTGTTTAAAGCAAAGTCTCCCCACAAGGGGGGGGGGGGGGGGGGGGGGGCTGTTCTGGGTCAGGTCCAATTTAACTCTCCTGGTGGGTTTGTTCTTGGCCGGTGCTAGATTAACTCTCCACTGGAGCGCTTACTGGCCATTTCTTCATTAATTGAGGTAGAGGGGAGGGGGGGGGGGGTGGGGGGACTATTCTGGGCCTGCGCCAGTCTAACTCCCGGGGGCCGGGGGGGGGGGGGGGCTTTCCAGGCCTGTCCTGGAATGATTCTCCACTTGCGGTAGTTTAACTCCCAGGGAGTCATTTTGATGTCAAAAGTTTGGGCCCAGAAGAACTCCCGGGGAGTTAGTTTGGGACAGCACCAGTTTAACTCTCCAAGGGGTTTGGGGGGGGGGGGGAGCTGATTTGGCACTGCCCCATATGAACTCCCGGGAGTTAGTTTAGAGTCAAAATTTTTAGGTTCAAACAAACCCGGGGGTTATTATGAGACTGGTAGGGGTTCGTTTTGAAACAGACCTAATAAACAGAAAGAAGAGATGGGGGGGGGGGGGGGGGGGGCATTCTGAACG
>JADBJO010000003.1:2123173-2150673 GCA_016801955.1 Conus betulinus | reverse complement strand
AATTCTAAGTAAAGGGAAGTATATTATTCGTATTGCTGTTTTCAGTGTGTAGCATGTGTCACTAGACATAGCGACACGCACTTAACGGGGATATACATAACTAATGCTCAGTGATTGTATCAGGCAATGTGTGTTGGTTTCCGTGTCAGCTTATATGAAGAAAAATCTTAACTTGAGTAATGGGAACATGAACGACTCGAACCATTGGTAATGTATGGGTGGACAAATGGAGTGCAACGTCAAGGGAGTAATGTACACATGGATGAAGTTTCATATAAATGGAGAAACTGACACCAAGGCAGTAATGTACACATGAATGAAGTTTCATATAAATGGAGAAATTGACCAAAGGGAGTAATGTACGCATGAATGAAGTTTCATATAAATGGAGAAATTGACCAAGGGAGTAATGTACACATGGATGAAGTTTCATATAAATGGAGAAATTGACACCAAGGGAGTAATGTACACATGAATGAAGTTTCATATAAATGGAGAAATTGACATCAAGGAAGTAATGTACACATGAATGAAGTTTCATATAAATGGAGAAATTGACACCAAGGGAGTAATGTACACATGAATGAAGTTTCATAGAAATGGAATAATTCACAGCTGAATCAATTTCACATTTAATCGCGTCATGATACGGGTGGATCTCTACGAGTGCGAACATATCTCTATGGCATGGCAACAGAGATTTTCAAGACAGAAGTGTGAAGCTGTCTGTAAGTGGAGTGATGAGAACATGATACGAAGTTTACCATGAATGGAGTCTCTGTTGATGTCTCCAACACTGCTAACGGCAGACCCAAATCTGGAAAAGCTGACCTCATCCCCGTTCAAGGCTGTTCCAGCGCGAAAATTGTCCTGAAACCGGGTGTGACTTGAGCCAGTGGAGGATCAAAACAAATCAGGGGGCATTAAAGTTTTATGTACAATTAAAATGAAACCTAGCCCCTCCCACCACCTCACTTATTTCACCAGCGTCGTTGGGAGGCTCAGATAATGGACAAGGATATCATAAAGGAAGGAGGGCTGAAGGGAGGGTGGGCAAGCTGCAGAAAATGGAAAACATCTCACTTCCACAAAAGTTTAGGTTGTATGTGTACAAAGACAGTGACAACAAGAATATTTTATCCCCCCCCCCCCCCCCTCCCCAAAACAAACAAAAACAAACAAACAAACGAACGAACGAACAACTGCTGATAAAATTAACCAGGAAAAAATGTCATTTTCGCCTCATGTACTATAATATTCCGGGGGTCTTTGACTTGGTTCAGAAGACAATTACTATAATTTCGGCCCGTTCACGAACCCCCCCCCCCCCCCCCAAACCAAGTAAGTCCCGCGGCCTAGTGGTGACAGGAGCAGGGAACTGTCAGATGAACACTGTGTCTGGGGAACCGCATGATGGAAGCTGGATCACAGTCTGTCGCTCTCCTCCCACGCCTTTCAACTTTCCTGAACTGAACAAGGTTCCCGTTTACCGCTGAGGAGACAGAGACAGTTTGTATGTCGAACAGAGTCCGACCCTTTGAGGGTTCAAACTCACCACGGTCAGCTCCACAGGCAAACGCTGTCACCATTTGTCTACGCCCCCCCCCCCAGCCCTTCACACACACACACACACACACACACACACACACACACACACACACACACACACACACAGTCTGTGGTCTTTTCTGCCCCACTCTCGTGGGTGACCACACTTTCGGTCGTATTTCATATCATCGCCTCCGATGAATTCGTGTGAGTCGTCGGACAAAGACGGTCGTCGGAGGGACATGATGACGTCCTCCCGTAGGGAATGATCACTTGGCGTTGGCTCTGCCATTTCTCAGTCCTGGCTGTCAGAAGGAAGCTGAACTAGTGGTGCCCCACGTACGTTGGATGTGAACCAACATCACTGGACAACCCCCCACCTGGCTAAGCGGCAGTTCTGCGACTCCTCTCGTGGTGCTTAAGCTATGGCAGGATGTTTCTGGGGGTGGTTAAGTCTCGGGGGGTCAGGAATGAATGACGTGCCGAAATGGACTCTGAAAAATAAACAATGTTGAAATCTGACGACAGTTCGCAGCGGTACCTTTGCAACCATTCAGTCCTAAGGCAACGTAATCATGATGAATTGGGAGTTCCATCTACGTTCACACTCGATCTTCTCTGCTTCATTTCAGCGCTTCTTTGAAATCTGGATCTTGCTTTTCAGGGCCACGGATATTTCCCCCCCCTCTCCTTTACCGCCCCAGGTCCGTCAGTAATGACTGAAGAAGGTCCGGTAATAGGCCGAAATAGTTTGTAGGAAATTATATGAATACAACTGCAAGTCAAAGTAATGAAGTTACAAATTAAGATCTATATCATGGTTTAACAAAAAATCTGGCACGGACCTTTCTGACGCAGATACACTTTAGTGCGGTCAGTGTTCATACATCTGCACAGGAAGAGGGATTCCATCCCTGGCTGGAAGAGTTCTATCCTCATGGACTCTGACGGCAGGTCAGCAGCTCAGAATCCTGATGTTTTGAGGAAAAAAAGGCTTCTGACGGCTCCACCGTATCACTTCAAGGAAATCTCACGGAAATGTCGAACATGGCAACAAGTTTCTCTATCAGCACTGGCAGGCAGGGCATCTCCCCTCAGTCACATGAAGTTGACTGCCTGCCTAATTTAGGGACGGATGCTGCTTTGACTCGAGTTCAGGAGCTTCCTTAAGGGCACAGTGGAGAGTGAACGTTCCAGAGACTGACCGACGAAGTTCAGCACGGACGATGTGAAGGACTGGAACATCTGTTCAACCTCTACCCTGGTTTTTCTTTTTCAGGACAACACCTTGGAGAGATTCTCTGTTGTGGAAGAGTACTACGCGGCCGGAATAAAGATGTCTGATGTCATAGACAGAGATAGAAGGTGATGCACACTCTAATTTTATGACACATCTTTCCAGATGCTACCTCTCCCCGACTTAAGCAGACACTGTGTTTACGCAATCCACCTATCAGGAGTAGACCTCTTCCTGACTGATGTAGACACTGTATTTCCACAACAACCCCCCTGTCTAGAAGACCTCTCCCTGACTGATGCACTGTGTTTCCACACTGTATTGATCCACAACAACCCACCTGTCCGGAGAAGACCTCTCCCTGACTGATGCAGACACTGTGTATTTCCACAACCCACCTGTCCGGAGAACCTCTCCCTGACTGATGTAGACACTGACCTTCTCCCTGACTGATGTAGACACTGTGTTTCCACAACCCACCTGTCCGGAGAAGACCTCTCCCTGACTGATGTAGACCTGTCCGGAGAAGACCTCTCCCTGACTGATGTAGACACTGTGTTTCCACACTGTATTCTCCCTGACATGTAGACACCCACCTGTCCGGAGAAGACCTCTCCCTGACTGATGTAGACACTGTGTTTCCACAACCCACCTCCGGAGAAGACCTCTGGAGAAGACCTCTCCCTGACTGATGTAGACACTGTGTTTCCACAACCCACCTGTCCGGAGAAGTCCGGAGAAGACCTCTCCCTGACTGATGTAGACACTGTGTTTCCACAACCACCTGTCCGGAGAAGACCTGATGTAGACCGGGGAAGTCCGGGACCTCTCCCTGACTGATGTAGACGAAGACACGGCCCTGGTCGTAGGCGCGGATGTCGTTCCCGTAGACGGTGTAGGTAGGGGGCTCCCACCAGCAGGTCCGCCCACCCGTCCCCGCTCACGTCCACCGCACACAGCGCCGACCCGAAAGACGAGTACTCCTGCAAAGTCAGTCTGCCCTCGTTGACAAATGTCCTGTCAAACTACCCGCTTCACCCCATCACATCCTTCCCCTCCCAACGGGCATGCCGGGAGGTCCTTCAGTGTACCCTCCCAACGGGCATGCCGGGAGGTCCTTCAGTGGACCCTCCCAACGGGCATGCCGGGAGGTCCTTCAGTGGACCCTCCCAGTGGGCATGCCGAGAGGTCTTTCAGTGTACCCTCCCAATGGGCATGCTGGGAGGTCCTTCAGTGTACCCTCCCCCCCCCCCCCCCCCCCCTTTTCCGTCACTCTCAGAGTGTCCTGTTTCCTTGTCTTGTCCTCCTGTAGTGCCGTCCATTCTGTGCTGACTGTCAGGACCCCTGTCACCGTTGTTCTAGAAACTTCGCTTTCTCTTTTAGCAGTCTGTAACATAAATCTTAAATAAATGTCAGCAAACCGCCTAGAGAAACGTGGACAAACGAGTGACAAGACAAAATAACGTTATTTTATTCGTTTTTGTTTTCACCTGAAGAAGACCTACGAGGTCGAAACGCGTTGTGTTTTGTTTTGTGACTCGTTTGTCCACGTTTCTCTGGGCGGTTCGCTGTTATTTATTTAAGATTTGTTTAGATTTCCGCCTGCAGTCGTCTCACTTTGCAACTAAGTCTGTAATACATCAGCCTCCATGTTCTCAGTAATCGTATGGTGGACACGGTCTCCAGTGCACTATAACTGTCCACTCTGCGCTATTTTCCCATGAGTTTTTTTTTTCTTTAGGTTTTTGAAAAGTTACTTTAACTTTTTTAATAACTGAACGTAATTAGTTGAACAGAATGGCTGGCGGCTTCAGCACGGCCTAGATTTTTATATCTTGAGGAATACATTAACTATTATTAACTGGTGTAAATACGTGTGTGTGTGTGTGTGTGTGTGGTGTGTGTGTGTGTGTGTGTGTGTGTGTGTGTGTGCTCTATCTTCAGTCTTTGACAAAAAAGGTACTCTGTAACATCACCCTTTTCTTCCTAATCACTTCGGAAATCATTGAAAAAAAAACGAAAAAGAAAAAAAAAAAGAAGTTTTAAATTCAAGGGCTTGATGACATGATCTGAATGTGACCTCAGTTTCGAATTCCTTTCCCAATGTGAAACTTGTTTGTGTCGTTTTCAAATTCGTGCCAGCTGTGTTGAATGGACATGGTAGCGCCCCCTGGCAGGGGGGCTCACTCTAGCAGGTTCCGCAACTGAGTAACTACTGTCATCATCAGTGTGAGGCATTAAAGGCGATGTTCTGCGCTTCCTGCAGCCAAACAAGCACTACCAAGCACCACCGAAGTGACAAAGCGAGGGTGCGGCGGACAATAGCCTGGGTGTGCAGTTGCCGTAACGAGTGGCATAGGATTTATGTCATCAACACCAAAGTAAAACTACCGACGGTTACTATGACTACATCAATGTGAAATACGTTACTTTCGAGACTTCGAAATCCAAAGAAAGAAACACAAGGCGCAGTACTCTGTCACTTCTGACGGTTCTTAGCGTGCCAAAGTCATTCTATCTTTACAGCTGACACGTTCTCGTCCGTCCTGTGAGTATTCTGCTGTACCGCCGGCAGCTCAGCAGACCGACAAAACCATGTCGGAGCTGACTTACTGGGTTGGTGAACCTATGACCATCTTCACCGTCACCTTCATTATCATCTTCGTCATCACCACCATCATCATTGTAAATAAAGACAAAAAAAAAAAAAAGAAAAAAAGAAAAAGAAAAAGAAAAACAAAACGCGGGCGGAGCGTTCGCCTGTACAACAATCACCATTATATACCTGTTACTTACCTGTTCCTTTTTAAACCACAGAGGTCTAATGCTCCATTCTACTTGTTCCAGCACGTACACCTGCCAAACAAAGGATCAGTGTGCAGTCACAAACAACTGATGATACAGTCAAACCTTCAGCAAAGAGCCCTTAATAACAGACTCGCTTTCTGATCGAGACTTTCACCGAAAACATCTTCTGGAGATCAGTATTGAGTGGTTATGCTGTATTGGATATTTCATGTACCTGACGTACACCTTCGATGCTGTCTCTTTAATCACAAATGAATGATCCTGCGATTTGAACAACACCTACACCTTTCATGTTGTTGCTTAACAACAAAAAGACTGGTGACGTTATATAATCAACCAGCACACCTTGAATATTTCTTTTTATTCACAAATGACTGTTAGTGTTATCAGATCAACAGCTCAGCCGTACACCGTCGATGCTGACATTTAGTTACAAATAAATGATGAAGTTGTAAGATCAATTGGTCACCTCTGATGCTGAAGTTTAGTTACAAATAAATGGTGATGTCATCTGGTCATTATTTATAGAGTAAAAGTAGGAGAAGCTCAGTCTAGCGCGCGCGCGCGCGCGCGCTCACACACACACACACACACACACACACACACACACACACACACACACACACACACACGGGGGAGAGAGTTTAAAATCAGTTTTATGTGATCCACGGGCACAGCTAATGGCAGTAAAAGCGAGACAGAAAGAAGGAAATCGAAGAAAAAGCAAAAGAAGGAAATAAAGACAGAAATGTGGAAGAGAAAAAAACATATACAGAAAGAAAGAAAGGGGAAAAGTCAGAAGCGAGATGGTAAACAGAAAGGACGGAAGAAAAGAAAGAAAGAAAAGAAAGAAAAAAAGAAAGTAAGAAGTGAGTAAGAAAAAAAAAAAGAAAGAGAGAAAAAGGAAAAAGAAAAGAATGAATTACAAGAGGAAAGACTGATCCACAGATAGACACATAGAAAGGAAGAGAAAAATGATACAAGAAAGAAAGGAAGAAAAAGAAAATAAGAAAGACAGAAAAAAAAAAAAAAAAAAAAGGGGGGAAAGTACAAAACAAACAAACAAAAACGAAAACAAACAAACAACACAAAAAAAAACGAACGAAATTCGGCACACTGAAGATCCTTTTACAGCGTTGTCCCCCTTAGAATGCACGCCCCCACAACAACAGAAGCGACCGCCCACAATGCAGGAGACATGTACATCTGACCCACAGAGGAACCCACCTTTCCCTGCACCCCCAACAACAGAAGTGACCGCCCAGGAGACATCTCATCTGACCCACAGAGGAACCTACCTTTCCCTGCACCTGTCGGTTGGAGGCCGCGAAGCAGAAACGCTCTGGACCACAGAACTTGCCCACGGCCACCGCGTACCCTGTAACACAACGGGACGCTGACAGAATCCTCAGGCAATCAACTACACACAGACACAGACACACAAAGACACTGACACACAACCACAGATACACAACAGCTCAAACAAAACTTCCTCTCTCTTTCCTCTCCTCACACACACACTACACTAAAGAAAAAGCACAGAAACGGACACACACTTCTTCTCCTCTACACATCTCACACTCGACACACCCACAACGGAGCAACAGCACACCACACGCCTGACATATCATACACTTCATCATCGTCTCGTAACTCTGTGGCATTGACGGATCGTACGCTGAGCTAGACGCCTCTACAGAGCACCTGTTAAAATCGCTGTCACTCTATCTCTCGCATCACTTGTGCACTGATATCTCTATTCACGCAACACACACACACACACACACACACAGCTCACACACAACACACAAGGTACCGCGCTGCCGCTTGAAGTTACGACACGGGCACACACACTCACACAGCCTCTTCATCAGAAGAGTCTCTCTCATCTTTCTCTTCTTTTGATTTCACAACACGACACACACACACACACCTAACAGCTCCTCTCTGGCTGCTTCTCTTCTTCCATCTTACATCGCAGCAGACACCACCACGCACAAAAACAAAAAAAAAAGGGATCACAAACGACCACACATCATGCACAGCAGCACGGAAAGATCACGAACATTGTATCGTGGTTGAATAAGCTCAAAGACAAATCGGTAAGTTTGAAATTTATACGCAGTAGACCACTCAGTAATCAAATTATCAGACATATCAACAGATGGAATCAAAGTTCAGCAGATAGTCTCTTATCATCCAGGATAAAAACTTAATGCGTTACATCACAAAATAAAGCAAGAATGTTAGATGTTTTCCGTGGTGAACAAATTTCTAGTAGCAAACACATCATTTTTTTCAACTGTCAGGAGGTTCAAGATCTATCTTACCCAGTGTGATTTCTGAAACATTGTTATTACGAAGCCGTTTTCGGCAAAAATATTTCTAATAATTTGTTTAATATGCGAAATGTTTACTTATATAGTCCGGTTAGAGGGCATTTGTTATAGACTAGTTAGTTGGTAATTGTGTACACCTACTCATTTTCGCCGTTCATGCCAATTTGTAGATGCATAGACAGTGACTACACGACTACAATAGCGGTCCCGCTCCACTCTCCTCACATGTACCGTCACATCGGAATCCCCTGTGCTAAGCGCCCCCTCCCCTGCCGCGCCTAATCCAAAACTATGACTACCGGGTACGTTCGGATAGGACGCAGGACCTAGACGTATACAACTCCTCCTCTCCCCCCTAACACACTCCACACACACAATCTCACAGGAACTCGCCCGCTTATTAGCGGTCGTCATTCATTGATGTCTGACTGCTGTTTGACGTTCTTTACGGTCTTCTTGTTAACACACTCACCTCTGGCCACAGACGGACACACCCAGCACACACCACACACGATCGACGACGACACACACACATTGAAAGTGGGGGCACACACATCTCCAAGGTCAGCCATCGCTCTCCTCTGCTGGTGGTCACACACACACAGCACACACACACCACACATTCACACCCAGACACACACACATACACAGTCGTGCACACACAGACACGATGAAGTCAAAAAACTCACACACGTCCCTCAGCACACACACACACACCACACACACACCCCACACTTCACACACAGCACACACCACACCGAGTGATGAAACGGCTCGGGGTCCAAGATCTCCTTCATCCTGTTCCGTATTTCATGTGACGTGTGTCCAGCACGCACGACCCCTCCTGTGACACCAACAGTCTAACGGTCAGCCCTCACCTCTTTCCCTCCTTTCCGGCAAGGGGCATCAACTAACTACTCTGCTTTACTGTACCTTTGAAGATATAGGTAGATCAACGGGAAGGACTACTGTTAAAACCTTGACATTTGGGAAGACAGACCAAAGTCAGACACAGACTGCTGACATGAACAACAGTACGCACGCGTTCAGGGAAAAAAAAAAGGCTCGTAAGACTAACGAACGCGATGCCGATGTACCTCCATCCCCTCCCCCTGATGAATTCGTAGATAATGGAAAATTAAATCAGAAACGAGAATGTTCTCTGCTGAATAATTTGACATCATATACCGAGATTTTTTCCTTTAACACCCAAGAGTTTTTATTGCTCTCAGTGGGGAGTTATTTCCCTTTCCTCGTCCCTCTCATGTCGTTTTCATGTCGGAAACATTCTCTTCGGTTTTCCTTTTAAAATTTCTTTCTCTCTCTCTCTCTCTCTCTCTCTCTCTCTCTCTCTCTCTCTCTCTCTCTCCTCTCTCTTTTAAAGATTGTTTGGTGCTGGGTGAGTGACCCTGATGTCAAGACAAGAACAACAAGGGAAGGTGACGGTGGTTTTCCAGCTACTTCTTTAATCTCTTTAAGTACGTGCGCGAGCGCGTGCGCGCACGTGTTGTGTGTGTTGTGTGTGTGGGTGTGTGTGTGTGTGTGTGTGTGTGTGTGTGTGTGAGTGTGTGCGTGCGTGCGCGCATAAGTGTATGTGTGTGTGTGTGTGTGTGTGTGTGTGAGTGTGCGTGTGCGTGCGTGCGTTGCGTGCGTGCATGCTGTGGTGTGTGTGTGTGTGTGCGCGCGCGCGCGCGCGCGCGCGTGGTGTGTGTGTGTGTGTGTGTGTGTGTGTGTGTGTGTGTGTTTAGCTTTTGTTTGTGTTTTGGTTACGAAGTTCAGCTGGATTTATCTGTTTTCCCTCCTCACCACACAACCCCCAATCTTTCCCAGCTCAAGCCAAACCCATCCTGACCCTTCGCCATGAGCCCGTCCTATCACCCCCCCCCCCCCCTCCTTTTAACATCACAATTGTGAAAAGACTTAAGATCCATCCATCTATTCTCTGTACAGTTACGTTACAGCTTTAGCACGACTCCATGGCTTCAGAGATATTTATATTTAAGGGGTGGATTGCTCTCTCTCACTCTGCCAATCGCTCGGTCCACAAACACAACAAAGCACCGGCGCAGCACGGCACATACACACACCGCACAATATATGCCAACACGACAAGCATACATCAGACGAACAATAACCATATAATAATATATACTACATACACACCACATGCTCATGCCGCGCACGCTGCAACGTGTGTGTTGTGTAGTTACCTCTTTGCCGCACTACGTGTGGTATGTGGTAAAGTGTGTGTGTGTTTTGTGTGTGTGTGTTGTGAATGTGTTGCGTGTTGTGTGGTGTTGGGGTGGTATGGGGGTGTGTGTTTGATGTGTGTGTGTGTGTGTGTGTGTGTGTGTGTGGTTCCGTTGGCGTGCTTTAGAATTTGTAAATGTGGTTTAGGCAACTCTTGATGCACTAAACCCCTGCGAGACACACGATCACACCGTTTTCTCCTCCCTGAAACACACAGACCACTTTCAAACCGTCTTCCAAATCATTGTTGATGGGCCGCAATCCCAATGGAGACGCATAAGTAGCATACCTAAATACATGCAGCAAACGCAACACACACCAACACAGCGACCACACAACACACACACAACACACACATAGCACGAGATTCCAGAAACTCCAGGATACATGCCCACAACCCGGGTCAATCGTGCAATCTGGTCAAAGTCTTGGTGTGGCGAAATAGATGCAGCGATCCTGGCATGTCTAAGTCTTTTTTGTATTTAGCTACATCAAATAGCATGATGCCTTGCATTATCTTAGACACACACACACACACACAGCCACCACAACACACACACACCACACACACACGTAGAATTTCTGTATAATGCACATTGCTATCTGAAGATAAGAAGAAGAGAAGAGAAGGTAGAGAGATAGATGGAGGGTGGATATGGAAAGAGAGAGCGCGATCAAAGAAGAGAGAGAGAGAGAGACGGAAGAATGAGATAGGTTGGTTGTGTCAGATTGATTGATTGAAATCATAAATTAAGGTTCTACAGCAAGGGTGAAGTATTTTTAGTCCAGAGCTTGTCTACGCGATCTGTTCCGTTTTCAATTCATACATTACTCAAGCACGTATACAAGGGTCGAAATACTGACAATGTCGAGGCGCTACCATGTTTAGCTCGGGTAAGTTACATACAATGCTACAAACCAACCTATTCCCACCTCAAAATAGCTAAATGAGAGTTGGATGGGGAATCAGGCAGTGAAAACTTATAAACAAGCCAAACAAAACTAGCAGATATAAGAGGGGATCAGAGTGGGGGAGGTGGAGAAGAATAGAGATATAATTATATTAAAAGGGGGGGGGTGTAGGGTGGGCCGGGCTGGGTACGACCAGAAAGATTGGGCGTGGGTAAGAGCTGCGTTTGTGAACACGAGAAGTAGGGGTATATGATATAAAGTAAAAAATCGAACGAGTGAAGTTGGGTAATGTCATAACAGCGGGGTATTGGTACAGAACATACAGTACGTTTGGCTGAATGTAGGGAATACGCTTAAGATCCGACTTTGGGAATAGGGGGAGAAATCGGTGAATACGGGGGATAGTTAAAAGTTGACATTATAGACATAAAACAGTGAAGGGGGGAAAGGAAAAAAATAGGTAGCAAATGGGAGTAAAAAAGTCCATGTGAAAGACAAAAGATAAAAAAAATATGCCGAGGAATCAAATATATGAGTGTTATAACATACTGAGATAATGCGGTTGGAAGTGCGGGAGGGAAATAAAGGAAAGTATGTGGCACACAGACAATGGGGTAAACTGGGGAAATACCATGTAGATAATGGACGACACGACCTATTGCTGTGTGGGTTTGTTAAGATAGAGATGAGAGAGAGAGAAAGATAGTAAAGTAGAGCGCGAGAGTGAAGAAACACTAATAAAAAAGAGAGAGAAGAAGATGAAAGTATCAACACACAACAAGAAAATTAAATACCCTATAGGATAATATGAATTATGTGCCTAATATGAATTGTCACTCTGATAAGATTGTGTTGGTGTCCGTGTGTTCGTATAATTCAAACATAGTTACAGCAACGAAGTGGGCGGTGTGGCCAGTACACCACCACCTGAGGTAAGTCCATTAAACCAACGGGGGCCAGACGCCTTGTATCAATTTGTCACAAAAACACATAAAATCATCAAAAATATGGTCGGACCTGTGGGTTGGTACGAGAGCTACAGAGGACGTCATGACCTGGTTTGTAATATACTGTGTTTAGGACACAGGAAAGACGATAAAAAGGAGGGGAAGAGTCAACCTAGTATATGGAAATATAGATAGTTATGTATTTTTTGTAGGTTCGCTTTGTGTTGGGGGTATGTTAATATGGACAGAGAAGATAAGGGGACCAAAAAGTGTGGAAGTAGTATGTGGTTGCCGGGTTTGTAGATTAAGAGAAAAAGAAAAAACCGGGGGAAGAAAAAAAGAACACCAAAATCATCACATAAGTTGGTGTTGCAACATTGCTTGCGGGGAGCTGATGCCAAAAAAACAAAGAACGATACCCAGCCACCGGGTGCGATGTGGTTAGCGTCGGCAGTACACGCCGGCTGGCCTGTCCGGGTGTGTGTCGAGAGTCCCATCAGAGTGGTCATGTGAGGGGAAAAAAATAATTTTTCTGCACCTGAACCCGGCTACCTATAACAACAGATATGTGAGAAATATTTACTTGCGGGGACTCCTGTGGAATACTTGATAACCCACAGTCGAGTTAAAATCTCCAACGTTAATTAGAAAATGCCGGGGGTGTTTCTGATAGTGGTTGCTTCAAATATTCCTTACCAACACGTGCAGGAAGGATATAAACCTGATATGCAGTGCAATAAACTCAGGCGCGATGATTGAACGCGCGTGTGGATATATACGAAAGCAACGTAAGAGTACAGTCCCTGTCATGTATAATATCAGAAGGCCGTGATGTAATAACCGTGCAAAATCATACGTTAGGGAAATCAATGCCTACAAAATGATCCGGCATCGACTCGAATCACTAAAAAAGTCTCAGTTTCTGTGGCCCTATCATTCCCTGCAATCTCATGTGAACCTCAGTTTATCGGATGTTCTCTCCACATCTGAATGTCCTGGTTTTGGGTTCCGTCGGGGTCCCGGTATCGGTGAGTCCAGTAGGGGACTCGTCGTTGGCGGACGGAGTGTGGCGCCCGCCGGGGGGGAGAGCTCACTCACGTCCCGGCTCCGCGACAAAGCAATTATTGTCCGTCCGTAGGGTGGCTGAGTATGTGGTGTGCCTGCGGTAGTAGATGCAAACAGCTCCACTGGACACCACCGAGTGGAGCTCGGCAGCATGCAGGGGTGGGTCCCGGTCCGGTGGGTTGCCTCTTGGACGACTTGACAAATGTGTCTGCTCACTGCGGATTGCCGGTGCCGTGCTGCGTGCGGTGTGTGACCGGGCGGTTTGGCTTTTGCCTGGGTGTCGGGAATTAAACTGCGTGGTGACACTGTCTCTAATGGTAACGCAGATGTTGGGTGACATAAAGTCACACAAAAAAGAACACAAAAAAAGACAGGGCGAAAAGTAAAACAGTGAAAAAGAGGAGAGAGAAAGGAGGAGAGTCACATAATGAAGAAAGAGAGAATGAACAGAGAGATAGAATAGAGAGATAGAGGAGAAAGGGGAGTCTTTGAAGAAAATGAAAAATGAAGATTGGTTATTAGGAGGAAAAGATCGAGCCTGAAATTGCCGAAAATAACTTATACATACTTAATTCCTCGGGGGAAAAGTAAATCACACCAACATTCGAAGAAATATGACACATCGAAGACTAAAGCGTTATCACATCACGCTGCAAACAAACAAAAGGTTCAATTGCATATTGACAGTCTCAAGAAATGGCCAGGTGCGGCGAGAGGGTGCGTCCAACAGCAATAGGAAGACTGAGGAAGTTCAAGTAGTAAAGATATCAGGGGGGGGCTATAGAGGGGTGAGTAAGGGGTGGAATGTGAAGCTCACACAAAATAGGATTTATGTAATGTCCGCGGAGGGACTGGAGGCTAACAGGATGATCAAGAAATAAGAGTGAAGGATGGGTGGGAGGTGCGTAAAGTAGCAAAGGTGCAGGAACCGGAGGCAATCCGCACCACAGAGAACAAAAAAGGTCAGGTGGCAAATACAATCCAAATCAATACACAGGTGGCAAGGTGAGGAAGGCCGTGGCATCCGCACGAGATATGTACCACAAGATCATAACAGGGTGAAATATGAAGGGTAGATTCAATTTGACCCTGTGTATGGTAGGGTGTCTTGACAGTACAAAAAACAACGGAAAATAGCACTGAGGTTGTACTGCGGAGGCTGTGCTGCGGAAAATGAAACATAAAAAAATGAGACTGAATAAGGTCAAGAAATGATACGATGGCGTATAGTAGGAGTCCGAAAAGCAGCCTCAGATTGTCCGCAAAAAGTGTGTTGTTACGAGACATACGACTGTATGAGGGGTAAACGAGATGGGCGAGGGGGGAGCGAGATGGAGTTTAAGAGTCTAAGTCCTAAACTAAATACACCAAAAAACCTATAAACAAAGGCCGGATGTTGCTGAATAAGGTGCAGTCCTACTTAAATCACGATGAAGGTGCAGCTACACGAGTTTTTAATAGAATATTTCCATCAGACCATAAGCCGGTGAGTAATGTTCCAAAGCGTGGGGGGCAAATAGGCAGAAATTAGGTTAACTGGGAAAACAAAGTGCCTGTACCGTACCTAGGAGGGGTAGAGGCGGGGGCGAACCTGAAGTAATTAAGGGGCAATACGTACAAAGTACGTGGGTGAGTCGAAAGATATGTACATCCTGTGTGTGTGGGGCATTAGGGGGAGCAATAGTATTAGGTAGACGAAAAGTGATAGCGGAAATAAGAGGCGGGCACAGAATATGCACTTACCACACACGAGACGAGAGACAAGCGAGGATAGGAATATGAGACGAGTGTAACTGTGTTATGGCAGAGGGAATGCAGGCTCGTATGCCGTGGAAAGCCTGCGTGTTGTGCTCATTTTTGCGTGTTTCGGCGAACAGCTTTAGGGGGGTCGGCCAAACGACAGATTACATTCCTCGTCCCTTAACAGTTTCCTCCCAGACATCTTGGAATCCGCATCCTGTATACAGTCTGTAACGAAGTTCGTGGAAAAGGACGTGACCGACTCCGTTTTTTCCAACAGTGACATAGTCTAGTTTATGTCAGAAGCACAGGGAGGCTTACGTCAGCATTGTACCACTGACAGCGCGCGTGCCGAGTTTGTAGCTGGACCTTGCAAGTACGAATCTCGTTGCTCTTCGAACATGAAAACTGGCATTTCCACACATACAAGCGCGGGATTGCTGTGCTGAAATCGATGGAATGTTGGCAGAACTCCTAGCGTCCCCAACCCCCCACCCCCACCCCCCCTGCACTTCCCTGTCACCCTCTCGCACCCCGACCCCCCCCCCCCCCCCCCCCTCCGCTCCCATTCCCCCCTTCCCACCCTTCCTCTTTCGCCACTCTCTTAAGATGATTCTTCCCCCGTTTGTGTTTTTCACCTTGAAGGACGTTGACGTGAAAGCTGAATGTAACGATTTGCTGTTGACGTGAAAGCTGAATGTAACGATCTGCTGTTGACGTGAAAACTGAATGTAACGAACTGCTGTTGACGTGAAAGCTGAATGTAACGAACTCTGTTGACGTGAAAGCTGAATGTAACGAACTGCTGTTGATGTGAAAGCTGAATGTAACGAACTCTGTTGACGTGAAAGCTGAATGTAACGAACTGCTGTTCACGTGAAAGCTGAATGTAATGAACTGCTGTTGACGTGAAAGCTGAATGTAATGAACTGCTGTTGACGTGAAAGCTGAATGTAATGAACTGCTGTTGACGTGAAAGCTGAATGTAACGAACTGCTGCTGACGTGAAAGCTGAATGTAACGAACAGCTGAAATAACCACAAGGTGCTTCAATATCTTGGCTACACCACCGAGCCCGCATTTTGAGTACAGGAGGAGGGGGAGGAGGTGGGGGAGGGAGAAGAGGACATAAAAATCGGTATGTTTGCTGCACATCCTAATGTGTTGTCGTTCTTGTGGTGTCAGAGTAGTGTGGGGTCTGCCACCATTCCCTGGGAAGTAGTAGCGCCCCCCCCCCCCCCCCCCCTTCAAACAAAAAACAAAACAACCGACATCAGTGACAAAAAATATTGCGCCTTTGGCAGTAACAAATTATATCAACCGCAACACAACAGACCTTGTTTTACCGCAACGAAAGAAACACTGATGACGTATTTGAGGCTTTGCTTAAGCTTACTACAATAGGTATCAACTGAAAGAAAGAAATACCAAAAGTATATTTGAGCGCCTTGGTTACTTTAGAGATACCCCCGCAGCAAAACAAAAATCACATGATTCATCTAGGCCGTTGGAAACTGAAAAAAAATATATCCACTGCAATTATTTTTTTGAAAATGGCATACTTCAGCCCTTAGTTGCTGAAAAAATATACCCACCGTAACAAAAAGAAACACCAAGGACATATTTCAGATCCTGGTTACTGGACAATGTATCATAAACACCAAAAACGACATCAACAGCAACAACAAAACAGTCAATGACATCTTGAGCCCCTGATCACTGAAAATGTACTCTTGAAATAAAAGAAACACCAGTGGCATATTTGGGCTCCTTACTGGAAAAAAAAGTATTCCAACAACAAAAACCAGTGACAGCTGCACCCTTGGGAACTGAAAAAATATTTATGCTTACTCATCGCAACAAAAGTGCTACCTACCGACATACGTGGCCCTTTGGTTGTTGCAATAAAACATCCAACACAACGAAAGAAACACCAGAGACATAATGTGAGACTTAGTATACTGAAAAAAAGAGAGGAAAAAAAAGAAAATCTATAACAAGAAAAGAAACACCAAAGACATACCGAACCTTGCCAGAGCCTCAATAGAAAATGGGCGATCTATTGAGCAAAACTGTGGGGCTAATCTGTCCGAACTCTTCTTGAAATGATCACTGTTAATTCAAAATATTACACAGCAAGATTTAGATACTGAAGAGTGGGTATTATCCTTTCATTTCTTGCACATGTTTGGACAAGACAGTATTCAAAGCGTTTCGTTGAACTGAAAATAATAAAAATGTGTCACCTGATGATGAGACCTACGTGAATTGTGTACACTATGCGTAACATGTTTTTGCTTGCTTTCCTACTTTTCTACAAAATGGATTTAAAAGTATTCAAATGACAACAACAATCAGACACAGCATACCCCATCACTGTCTGCCGAGAAGCCGAACGCTGCCCTGCCGTAGTACATTTGCCAAACATATCGTCCGTCTATCTTCAGGCGCCTTATGTACTCGTTCGGATGCTTGTATGGGGTCATTCCTTCGTTGTAGCCCTGTGCTGAGAGAATCTGGCAGCGTCCAACGTTGTAGACGTACTGATATGTGTCCCATTGGCTCAGATCTGACCACATGGGGCCACACACCTGAAAAGGAGAACAGCGTGGTCAGGAATTACTGGACATGGGCTGGGACAGTCCATCGTGTGAATAGTGCAGGAGAAGGACACACCAGACAAACAACAGGGGTCGATCAAAGTGAAACATTCCGCTTTTTAAAGAATGAAACGTAACTGAAATGTACAGCAATTACATCTTATTCAAGACCCTTGTCACCACTACACTTTACTGTTATATGAAATCGTTGTCTTGGGGAGGGGGAGGTGTGTGTGCTTTCTGTCTTTCTTTTCTTCTTTTTTTTTTTTTAAGTCGCATTCTGATTATAGTTTGGCGTTTTTTTTCCAAAGCAACAGTTCACTAATGGAATGTTAACACTGTATCATTCTCAGACCATAGTTCACTAATGGAATGTTAACACTGTATCATTCTCACACCATTGGCTGAGGCTGTACCTGTCTCTCTTTCTCTTTCATCTGGCTCCAAATCAGTCATGTCTACACCCAGATGGTTCTTTGATATCATCGTTATTATTGTTTGAACCGTCTAGTTCCGTTTCATTATCAAATCTCATCGCCCACCCTTTTGTTGTTGTGGTTTGTATGGACAGCACTTAAAAACCAAAGCAGTAAACAGCAACCACTCATTTACTGAATAAAGCTCCATACGCTAAACAAGAGAAAGAATGAAGTCAATATTTTTCGTGTTTATTACGGGGAACCAGGTGACGTAGGCACACATCTGCTGCCGCCTGCATTGAAACTGTCAGTCGGCTGTCCCTCTTAACATTCTTCCCCCTTTCTCACAAGTTTTTTTTTTTCTAACTGAAATCTTTTAGCATCCACTTTTATTTGTTTTAAACTAAGGACAGAATGTCCGTGGGAATTTCAATCTGTGTTTACAAAATGTAAATAAATCATCACCAAAACTGTCAACTTCAGAAAAAAAAATGGAACGAGGACGGGGTTAGTTACCGCCAAGGACACAAACGGAGCACAGGACTAGATTACACTGCATTTCGACCTCTTGGGTCTTCTTCAGATGAAAACAATTAACATTTAGGACAGCGACAAGAACATGGAACCACTTAGCTGCGTCTGTTGGCCTCCAATTCAAAGTCAAAATGGCCGCCAGACAGACACATAGAACAGCCTAGCTTCATTTTCCGCCCTCAGTCACTCCGTTTTGAAACTCAACTTTTACCGATACTGACTGATACCCTTTGTCGTGTTGTCTCTTTCCAAATTTTGCTTTAGAAAAAAAATGAAGCTCCTCACCCCATGTACATCAGCACTGTGCAGATTTTTTTTTTGTCCAAAGTCAAAACGGCCATGACAGTTTATTGCAAATATAACATACATATCATCAGATATGACACATTTATTCCTGTCCTTGACCATAGCGAAAATGGTTTTTCAATCGGTTCAAACAATCCTTGTTCAAACTCTATTCGACAAAACCTTCACCGACAAATCGTTTTCACTCTGACATCCAACCTTCTGAAAGTTTCACACACACAGACTCATACGGCCTGAACATCATACACTCTTTTGGCCTGAACATCCGTCCTAGGATTACCTTAGCAGTCGGCTGGGCTATGAACAATATGAATCGAAAGCCTGATTGTCAGCTTCCTGTTGACTTCGGGAATGGAAAGTGTGGTCCAGATATGATTCGAACAACTGATCCCGTACCGGGGGAAGGTTCTTGGCTGCCCTGAGAAAGTTTTAGATTTCACCAAGACCGTCCACGAAGTTTTGATACCATTTCGATTGCTGTCAACTGATACATAAAGCACACACGTGTGTGCGGATAAGCGTCGGTGAGCGAGTACTGGATCTCAATATTCCTTGCTGGTAATTTTTTGTTTCTGCACACCTTTTTCAGCATCACAGAAGTTCTTTTTCGTGAGCTTTGTGCAGTATTCTGTTACGTTATCCTGTACTGCATAACTGTATCGCCATCACAGATTGCTCGGCCTTAAAACTCTGACTGTCCATCCCAGACTCTCTCCCTGAGCGAGAGAGGTTTAACCACTAGACCACTTTTCCACCACTCTATCTCCTTGGCCAGTCGTCCAAATCACATCAATGCTTTACTAGACCACTTTTCCACCACTCTATCTCCTTGGCCAGTCGTCCAAATCACATCAATGCTTTACCGGTATGCACGATTACAACTGATATCAAATCTGCCGTCGCACAGTTATAGGTCATACAACAACACCAACGATAAATTTACACTACATGCAACGAACATACAACCATGGTAACACACACACACACACACACACACACACACACACACACACACAAAGCGCGCACGCACGCACGAAACACACGCGCGCACACACACACACACACACACACACACACACACACACACGCACATGCACGCACGCACGCAAGCACGCACGCACACACACGCACGCGCGCATATACACTCAGGTGCGCGTGCACTCACACTCATTGTTGTTTCCTTGCTTGTGTGTCTGTCTGTCTGAGTTTATGTCAAGAGAAAAAGAAACGGGGACTCACCACAGCCAAGCTTTCGTTGGCCATTGTCAAGGCCATCCCAAACAGTTCGTCCTGTTCCCCAAATCTGCCATCCCTTATGACCGCCTCTCCTGTAGAAAAAAGCGTTCTGTTTGCAACAGGACTCTCCTGTTTGTTAATCTGTCAGAGTGACTGGTATTCGTTGACAGGGGCTACCTGCATACGGCAATGACAGAAGAGCTGCACTGATACGAAGTGGCAAAGCAAAAGGGGCAATTGGCATGTGGTGATAATGGGGAAAATGATTACCAGCCTGGGGCTCCAGGCACGTGGACACAGTGGAAGAAGGGTTACTAGCATATCACGATTCTGGAAGGAGAGCTATTTTCTGTGTGAAGTGACCACGGAAAACGGTCACTGGTGTGTGGGGATACTGAACGAAAGGTTAGCTGCATGTGATGATGAGAAGGACTCTTTCGTGTGCTGACAACGGAGCTACTGGTATTTTCTGGTAATTAACGATGGCTTTTGATGTATGACCATGGAAACAATGGATGATGTCATCTGCATGTAGTGGCATAATGACAATGGAAGAAGGGCTACTGGCATATGGATAATAACGGCAGAAGGACTACTGGTATGTGATGATAATGGAAGGATAAGGACTACCGTAATGGTATGGATGATGACATCGAAAAATGGACTACTGGGCATGGCGGATGACAATGGACAATGGATGGGACTACTGGCATGGAGTGACAATGGATGATGATGGACTACTGTCATGGAATGGGAGTGACAATGGATGGCTACTGGCATGGAGTGACAATGGATGATGGACTAGTGGCATGGAGTGACAATGGATGATGGACTACTGTATTGATAACAGAATTCATATGCAAATATTTGTTGTAATAGGAGAAGGGCTTTAGCCATGAAACAGAAGTGCTATAGTGAAAGAGGGAGATCTTGCCTGTGACGATGAGGGAAGAAGTGCTGTTGGCATGTTATAATGATAGAGAGAGGGCCATTTGGTGATGACACAATAAGGGCTACTGGCTTATGTTGATGATAAAAGAAGATATGCCGTGACTTGATGAAACTAGAAGAGTAGATACTGGCATGTCGTACTACTTATGGGAGAGAACGGTCACTGGCATGTGAAGCTGTAAGAAGTGCTGCGGGCATGTAGTTATAATGGAAGAAAGATAACCGGCATGTGGTGGCAACGGATAGATCTACTGGGATGTGGTGATAATGACAGATTTCCTGTCGCTGATGGTCACGAAAGAACCGACACTGACATACGGTGAAAAAGGGAAATGGGCTGCTGGTACATGCATGCAGAAGCCTTTGGTTGTGCCTTGATGGAAGAGGATAAAGAAGAAGGGCCGCGGGCATGTATTACAGGAAGAAGGGTTAATTGTATGTGTGGCGATTGCATGTGGCGATTGCATGTGGCGATTGATAGTTCACTGACACATCGCGATAGTGGAAGAACGGCTATGTGCAGTTGATGTTAGCAGAAAGGTTACTGACATGTGGTGATAATGACAGGACTGCTGGACTATGTTTATAATGCGAGGATACTAACATTGGTAAAAACGAAAGAAGGGCTACTTGTGCGTGGTGATAATGCAAGGGGACCAAATTGCATACGTTGATAATAGGAACTGGGCTACTTACGTGTGTTGATAATGGAAGATACGTTATTAGTATATGTTGTTAGAGGAAGAAGGGTAACTGATATGTGTTGATAATAGAAGGGCGACGAGCATGTGGTATTAAATGGAAGAAGCTTTCCGACATTCTGGATAATGAAAGAAGAGCTACCGGCATGTGATGTAATGAAAGAAGAGCCACTGGCATGTGGTGTAATGAAAGAAGAGCTACTGCCATGTGATGTAATGAAAGAAGAGCCACTGGCATGTGGTGTAATGAAAGAAGAGCTACTGGCATGTGGTGTAACGAAAGAAGAGCTACTGGCATGTGGTGTAATGAAAGAAGAGCTACTGGCATGTGGTGTAATGAAAGAAGAGCTACTGGCATGTGGTGTAATGAAAGAAGAGCTACTGGCATGTGGTGTAATGAAAGAAGAGCCACTGGCATGTGGTGTAATGAAAGAAGAGCTACTGGCATGTGGTGTAATGAAAGAAGAGCTACTGGCATGTGATGTAATGAAAGAAGAGCTACCATGTGGTGTAATGAAAGAAGAGCTACTGGCATGTGGTGTAATGAAAGAAGAGCTACTGGCATGTGGTGTAATGAAAGAAGATCCAATGTCATGTGGTGAATTAAAAAAAAATTATTGGCGTGTGGTGAGAATGGATTTGTATCAATCAGAATGTTGCGATAATGGAAACAAAGCTACCAGTGAGTTATGACAACGGCATTTAGGCTAGTTTGTACGCTGTGATAGTCGAAGACGGGCAACCAGCATGAAGTCACAATGAAAGGAGTAATGTGTTGCCAGTGGAAAAGGAGCTTCTGCTCTGTGTTAATAAGGGAGGAACGATTTAGTTCAACATTCTCGCGTTGTTACTATTAAGTGTAGAATACTTTGTTATGTGAACATGTAGAATATTATGTCACTGAATGAGGATGACGATCCAGTCCTTACAGGAGACATAAAGGTAGCAATAACATCGCTCCAAAAGGGAAAGTCAACTGTCATAGCCGACATACCTGCAGAGCTAATAGAAACTGGTGTAAAAAAGGTGTCAAGAATTACCTGTAACAAGATCTGGCAGACTCGTGTCCTTGCACGTATTCCTTGGTCTTCACATTCTTGTGTCCTTGCACCTACTCCTTGGTCTTTACATTCTTCAAAATAGATCATGCTCAGCTATGTCAAAATTATCCCAAGATAAGCCCCATCGGCCACTCTAGAAAGTAATGCTGAAGATTCTACTTAACAGAATGAAAACACATGTAGAACAAAATTCTTGTTGAAATGAAAAACAAAAACCAGACAGGTTTCAATGCTGGAAGAAGCGCCACCGAACAAAACGTCAACCTCTGAATCCTTTGTGAGAAACACCAACAACACCACAGAGATATACTCCGAGCTTCCATGGACTAGACAACGTTTGACATGATCCGGCCAGAAGCCTTATGGGCGGGCAACTATGAGAAGGTACAACATCTGTAGGAAGCTTGTCAAACTACAGAGGAACTTCATGAAAAGGCTACCAGCGCAGTTCTCCACTATGGAAGCGTAAACGAATGGTGTCACAGAACTGTTGGCCTTAGACAGGGCTGCCTATTTCCCCCTATCCTCTTCAACATTTCTCTGCAAAGACATAGGAATGATGAACTAGCAGACCATCACGGAAAAAAATGAGCATTGGAGGCAGGACCATGACGATCCTAGGCTTTGGCCACGACGTCAATGGCTTTGCTGGACAGGAGTGAGAGCTTGCCCAACCAGTAACACGTCTGGTCAAAGCATCCGCGGCATACGGTATGGAAACCAACACAAACTGATGACCAACAACATCAAAGCCATCAAAACAGCCTTCAATACATGTTGTAAACAACTTGAGGCAGCATGAAACTTCAAATGCTTATGAGCAGTTATGACAGACGACCGGTTCAGACCGGGCTGTTCTCTAGGATGGGCCAAACATCAACAATGCTCTCACAGCCCCATACTGTCTGGAACAACAACGCCACTCTGATTTCCTCAATGAGAGCGCCAAACTGGGGCTAGCGTTTGTAACACCAATCTTTCTTTATACATGCCGAACATAGACTCTGAAAGCAGATCAACAAAGAAGAATCCAGGCATCTGAAATGACACAGTAACTCATCTCCAGCAAGAAACATGTCACCAAGATGTGTGCTAAAGAATCGATGCGGCCTCTAGTCTCTTTGAAGACCCGCTGTTAAGTCCAGAACCCAAAAAAACTGAAACGGTATGGTCACATCTCTCAATCATCCAGCTTGTCAAAACCATCTTGCAGGGTACTGCGACAGGAAAGAAGAAGGGGCAGACAGCGGAAGACAACATCCAGGAGCGGACGGTCCGGGCATCCGGCTGTTCCCTGAGAGAGGCACAGGACACAGGAGCATGGAGGAGGATTGGTATTTGAAGGTGATGATTATTATTTCATTTGTCTGAGTCAGTACATTTGTCAGATCAGAAAAGGCGTTCTAGCACTGCATATAGGTTCACTTTGAATTTTTATTTTCCTCGTGATAAGCCTTCCGAAAATATGAATTTCATTTCAAAAACGTTTGCTCGAAAGTCTGGGACTCAGTGCTTGGCTACAACAAAACGGCTTGCGTTTGTCGTTTGATCGTTTCAAAGAACAAAATTAATGGTCCATGTCTGACCAATACAATCGAAGATTGTTTACAATACTTGATCAAAAGGATTTGTGCTTACATCACTGAATGTTCAAAGACATGTTTGTGCTGCAGATGATCTGAAACTAGTTCCCCAGTAACAGTTCAACTGATCGGCTAAATTTAGAATGTTAACGCCCAATTTGCTTGTTAAAAGTGACCACGTTTTGCATTGTATTTAGATCCCAACTCTTGTGTACAAATGATACAAATAAAACTGAAGTTGAATACCATTTTGTGCGTTTGAGTGTAAATATTTTGATGACATAACACACAGATTGCGTTTCAGTATAGTACTGGAACTGGATTTGAGCGGAACTTAACCAAGACTGAATTAATCAATACATTCATCTTTCTTATTTTTATCAACAGTAATCTAGATGGCTGTTTGTTCGCTGACTTTTCACCTTGAATATGTATATAGCCTAGTCTGCTACCCTCCTGCTTGTTAGAAGAATGATTGAAATTGTATGCAAACTGTAACTGGCTCCGTTATTTTTCTCCACGTTTTTGTTGTTGTTTTCCTATTTTTCTTTCTTGTTGTTGTTGTTGACCTTTTTACTTTGCAATTGTATGTTAACCCCAGTGTATTTTATTGTACGCTCCTTGACGGCTGAGAATAAAAACACTGATTCATTCATTCGTTCATTGACTGACTGACTGACTGATTGATTGTCTGATTGATTGGACTAATGCCATGTATGATAACGTTTCATCATGATGGGACGGTACTACTGACATAATGGCGATGGTGAGAAAGTGACCACTGACAAGTCATGATAATGAAAGTGCCTGTGATAATGGAAGAAGGGACACTAACGTGTGATGACAACGGAAGATGGGTTACTACCTGTGGTGATAATGCGAGAAAGGCCCCTGACATATGGTGATACTGGAAGATGGGTTACTACCTGTGGTGATAGTGCGAGAAAGGCCCCTGACATATGGTGATACTGGAAGATGGGTTACTACCTGTGGTGATAATGCGAGAAAGGCCCCTGACATATGGTGATACTGGCATGTGGTGATAGTGCGAGAAAGGACATATGGTGATACTGGAAGATGGGTTACTACCTGTGGTGATGCGGCCACTGACATACCCTGGCATGTGGTGAACATGGAAGAAAGGCTAGTGGTATGCGGCGATAATGCAAGAATGACTGCTGGCATATGGTGATGACAAACGGAGGGTTACTGGCTTGTGGTGATGGAAGAGGACTAGTGGCATGTGGTGATACTGGAAGAAGAGTTAATTGTATGTGGTGATAATGGAAGAAGGGTTAGTGATTTGTGGTGATAATGGAAGAAGAGTTAGTGAATTATGGTGATAATTGAAGAAGATTTATGATTTGTGGTGATAATGGACGAAGAGTTATGATTTGTGGTGATAATGGAAGAAGGGTTAGTGATATGTGGTGATAATGGAAGAAGAGTTAGTGACTTGTGGTGATAATGGTAAAAGAGTCAGTGATATATATGTGGTGATACTGGAAGAAGAGTTGAATTGTATATGGTGATAATGGAAGAAGGGTTAGCGATATGTGGTGATGATGGAGGAAGAGTTAAAATGTATGTGTGGAAATTGAGGAAGAGTTGGTGATTTGTTGTGATAATGGAAGAACAGTTGAATTGTATGTGGTGATAATGGGAGAAGGGTCAGCGATATGTGCTGATAATTGAAGAAGGGTTAGCTTATGTGGTGATGATGGTGGAAGCGTTAATTGTATGTGGTGATAAAGAAGGAAGAGTAAATGATTTGTGTTGATAATGGAAGAAGGGTTAGTGATATGTGGTGACAATGGAAGAAGGATCACAGGCGTGTGGTGACAATGGAAGAAGGATTACAGGCGTGTGGTGATAATGGAAGAAGGGTTACAGGCGTGTGGTGACAATGGAAGAAGGATTACAGGCGTGTGGTGACAATGCAAGAAGGATTACAGGCGTGTGGTGACAATGCAAGGATTGCAGGCGTGTGGTGACAATGGAGGAAGGATTACAGGCGTGTGGTGACAATGCAGAAGGATTACAGGCGTGTGGTGACAATGGAAGAATGATTACAGGTGTGTGGTGACAATGGAAGAAGGATTACAGGCGTGTGGTGACAATGGAAGAAGGATACAGGCGTGTGATAATGGAAGAAGGTTACAGGCGTATGCTGATAATGGAAGAATGATTACAGGTGTGTGGTGATAATGGAAGAAGGATCACAGGCGTGTGGTGATAATGGAAGAAGGATTACAGGCGTGTGGTGATAATGGAAAAAGATTACAGGCGTGTGGTGATAATGGAAGAAAGATTGTTAGCGTGTGATGATAATAGAAGAAGGATTACAGGCGCGTGGTGATAATGGAAGAAGGATTACAGGCATGTGGTGACAATGGAAGAAGGATTACAGGCGTGTGGTTATGATGGAAGAAGGATTACAGGCGTGTGGTGACAATGGAAGGAGGGTTACAGGCATGTGGTGATAATGGAAGGATTACAGGAGTGTGGTGATAATGGAAAAGGATTTAGGCGTGTAGTGATAATGGAAGGATTACAGGCGCGTGGTGATAATGGGAGAAGGATTTAGGCGTGTGGTGAAAATGGAAGAAGGATTATAGGCGTGTGGTGATAATAGAAGAAGAATTTAGGCATGTGGTGATACTGGAAGAAGGATTACAGGCGTGTGTGATACTGATGAAGAAGGATTACAGGCGTGTGGTGACATTGGAAGAAGGATTACAGGCGTGTGGTGACAATGGAAGAAGGGTTTACAGGCGTGAGGTTACAATGGAAGAAGGGTTACAGGCGTGTGATGACAATGGAAGAAGGGTTACAGGCGTGTGTGATGACAATGGAAGAAGGGTTACAGGCGTGTGGTGACAATGGAAGGATTACAGGCGTGTGGTGATAATGGAAGAAGGATTACAGGCGTGTGGTGACAATGGAAGAAGGATTACAGGCGTGTGGTGACAATGGAAGAAGGATTACAGGCGTGTGGTGACAATGTAAGAAGGATTACAGGCGTGTGGTGACAATGCAAGAAGGATTACAGGCGTGTGGTGACAATGGAAGAAGGGTTACAGGCGTGTGGTGACAATGGATGAAGGATTACAGCGTGTGTGGTGACAATGGAAGAAGGATTACAGGCGTGTGGTGATAATGGAAGAAGGATTACAGGCGTGTGGTGACATGGAAGAAGGATTACAGGCGTGTGTTGACATGGAAGAAGGATTACAGGCGTGTGGTGACAATGGATGAAGAAG
>JADBJO010000003.1:2118173-2120673 GCA_016801955.1 Conus betulinus | reverse complement strand
CAGATTCTCTCCAGCCGTTGGCAACACTGGCACACTTTTCAATCTTGGAAGCCAGATCTCTCCAGCCGTTGGCAACACTGGCACACTTTTCAATCTTGGACAGTCAGATTCTCTCCAGCCGTTGGCAACACTGGCACACTTTTCAATCTTGGAGAGCCAGATTCTCTCCAGCTGTTGGCAACATTGGCACACTTTTCAATCTTGGAGAGTCAGATTCTCTCCAGCCGTTGGCAACACTGGCACACTTTTCAATCTTGGAGAGCCAGATTCTCTCCAGCTGTTGGCAACATTGGCACACTTTTCAATCTTGGAGAGCCAGATTCTCTCCAGCCGTTGGCAACACTGGCACACTTTCAATCTTGGAGAGTCAGATTCTCTCCAGCCGTTGGCAGCACTGGCACACTTTTCAATCTTGGAAATGTGACCTGGTTTCATACTGCTCTCATCGATCACAGCGATTTTAATCAGAATCGTCTGCTTTGATGACTCTGAGTGGAGAACAACATTCGGTCTCATGCCACTCTTTCTGATCATCTCTGGATGGTTTTTCCATTCTGGAAGTCTGTTGTGCGCTCCAAGTCATCAACTTGATCAGGTAAACCCTCACTCCCTGCTCTTCACGTCACAGCTGTTCCAGACCATGATTTGCGGCCGTCTGCCGTTTAGAATGTCGTTCCTGGAGTTTCTGGTGGCGTAATAGTTTCTCTGATAAGCGCTAAAAACATGGGCGATCTCCATAAGCGCTTGGTTGTTTCCATGTGTACCTTCTCTGGGCTAGCGCTGCTTTGCAGGACTGTTCCACTGTTTGCCCTGAAAGTGCGGGCACGTAGGGTCAGCTTACTTCCCCCATCTCACCAGGTTTGAAACTCAGGGACAGGGGGTCATGCACAGATCTGAGAGTGAGTCTGTTCTCAGATGTGCCATGTGCTACATTTCATTCGAATTCAGATTTCGTCGTCGTTTTCCGCGCGTAGTCCATGGTCCCTGTTGGTGTTGTTGGACTGTCTTCTGGGTTCTCTTAGCATCCTCCTCTTTCTTCATTCATTCATTTCACACACACACACACACACACACACACACACACACACACACACACACACACACACACACACACACAACAACAGACCAGTGAATTTGGGATGTTTATGTATAAAACAATGTGTGTGTGTGTGTGTGTGTGTGTGTGTGTGTGTGTGTGTGTGTGTGTGTGTGTGCGCGTGTGTGTGTGAACATGAACGGTACATACGTTGTTAAGCATCGAGATGTAAAAGACAAAAAAATCAGCCCAGAAATGACAAAAAACCATAGTAATCGAAAATTCTTTCGTCTTTTTCAATTGTGCGTTTCACGTTGCGTTACTTTTTCATTTTTTTTTTTTTTTGTTTTTTTTGTTTTGTATAAGAGGATTTAACAATAAAAGGCCAACCTATTCTGGCATTTTTTTGATTTCGTGAGTTAACGTATACGCCGATACTTGAAATAAAATTCATGCTTTCATGCAGAAGTTTTCGACAGAGCAATCTCTGTTAAAATATTTGCATTCACCTCCGTTTTTACATATTACCTTACAATTGATAAACTCCATCGTAACTTTTATATGTGTAGAAATACACCATCATGTTTTGCGGTGAAAACTATAAATTCCATTGTAAAAACAAATAATAATGAATATGAATGTAGCATAATGTTAGTACTGAGGTGTGTATGTATGTATGTATGTGTGTATGTATGTGTGTGTGTGTGTGTGTGTGTGTGTGTGTGTGTGTGTGTGTGTGTGTGTGTGTGTGTGTGTGTGTGTGTGTGTGAACATGAACGGTACATACGTTGTTAAGCATCGAGATGTAAAAGACAAAAAAAAAATCAGCCCAGAATGAACAAAAACTTAATTATATGAACGAGTTTCAAGATATAGGCCTATATAAAGAGAATTACACATTCTACTTAATAAGCAACTTTAAGCCAGCCTTACCTGGTCACTCCATTGACTGGCGTATAAACTCAGCAGTCAGACCAAAGCCAGTACCTGGATCGCCTTCAAACACTTTGGCCGATGGCACATCAATATTGAAAGAATGTGACTGGCGCACAACACACCACCAACACTGATCACACAGAGATAGACACTGACGAGACCCATTTCAGGACGTTCAAGACATCACCGCTGGTTCATAAGCAGATGAATTACTCCCTGAATTAAATTCGCATGGAAACTGTTCATGAAATGAAAATGTCAGTATGCTCAAACTCCAAATATCATACTCAAAACTCAAACAAATGTGGAAAAATAACTAAAGCACAAAAGTCTCAAAATGGAGTGACTGAGGGCGGAAAGTGAAGTAAAATTTAGAAAATGAGGGGTAGTAGTGTGTCTTGTCCTGTACTCTGTGTCCTTGGCTGTAACTAACCCCTCTTTTTTTCTAAATAAAGCACAAGAGAAAAAAAAATCTCATCACAATGCTTATTTTCACATTTTTAGTCCGAGCTTCACCATTTCCTTTTC
>JADBJO010000003.1:2110673-2115673 GCA_016801955.1 Conus betulinus | reverse complement strand
TGTGTGTGTGTGTGTGTGTGTGTGTGTGTGTGTGTGTGTGTGTGTGTGTGTGTATATTAAAAACGACATTTATATCACAAAAATGGGGGTTTGGGATGATGAAAACTGAGTCAATCACAGGAATATACCAACTGGACAATTAATCAAACACTCCGAAAAAATGCGGAGAAGTGAATAACTGTTCAAAACATTTTCAAGAGAGATGGAAGACTCGGATAAAAAAACTGTCGTCCCACTCTCAGAGATACTAGTTCTTTGACTTTGGAGCAATGAACAAGTAAATGACTGATCGTTATTTCTCTTCCGCACATGCACTGACATTTTTGCTGTATTTTGTGCGGAGTGCATTTAAACGAAACCTATACATCAGGCTGGAAACAGACCTCGAATAAGTTCCGGACAAGAACACTAAAAGAGGTTTAATATTTCCTCTGTTCTTAGCATTTATGCAGTGCTGACTGTAGTGACACTTTAGATTTTTAAGTTTCTCGTCAAACATTTTGTATGACGCGTTAACTAAACATGTGTAACCTTCTTGTAAATCTAACAGCATCTTAACTGTAACTGAACCATCATGGTTGTTTGCTCCTTTTCTTGCAGCTCGATCAGCCCATTCATTTGGAACGATTCCACAGTGGGAAGGCACCCAACAGAAAGTGACGCTGGTTCCTTTCAATGATAAAGATGAACAGTGTGTTTAATTTCAATTATCAATTCCGATCGCATTTTTTGGTTTAAGGATTTAAGTGCCTGTAAGACCGATTTAGAATCTACACACAAATAAAATCTTAAATATGTTTTTCGGAAAATCAGAAATGTAATTCAGGGCCTTCAATATTGCAATTAATTCAGCCGTAAAAATAGAAACATTTTCACATATGTGAAACCGTTTCTCTATTTCTAAAGCTGGTATAACGAAGGCAGCTCCTACTTTTCTGTTTCCCAAGTACAGACCCATCTGTATAAATCTTAAATGTTCAGAATACTTGTTATCAATATGGGAGCTGACGGAACTTTTCAGAATATTAGGTGAATCATTTTTGGATAAGTTTGTGTGATCTATGTCAAGCTCCAGATTGTTCATCTCCCATGTAGGTATAGGTGAGTAGGAAGGTTTTGTTGCTATTTCCTTTCTGTTTAATTTTGATTTTTTTTTTAAGAGATCTGAAGTAAATGTGTTAATGGATTTTAATGATTGGATGGATTTAGCTCTTTTTGCAAAATGAAGATCGGACCTCAGGCAAACTTCGGCCTCTGTGAAATTTTCGAACGAGGAGCTTCGTAAAACATATTTGGCAGCAGAAAGATATCTTAGCTCGTCAAGAGGTAAAACACCTGCTTCTTTATAGGTTCCTAAATTTGATGCATGAAATGGAACTCCTAGGGAAAGTTTATAGGCTTTGCAGTCAACACTTTGCATTTTAGTCAGTAAATGTTGTGGAGCACTAAAAAATACCTCCTGTGCATACGTCAATTTGGAACGCACAAGTGACGTTGACAGTAGTATTAATACTTTTGTATCCTGTCCCCACTTTTGTTTGCTTATGATTTTTAATAAGTTTAAGCTCCTTCTTGCTTTTGTTAGTATGTGCTCAATATGGCTGGTCCAGGAAAGTTTTGACGTGAGATAAACACCCAAAAACTTAGTCGTTTGAGAGTATATCGTATGACTGAACCATGGATAGAAAATACAGGAAGTTTTTCAGGGTTGTATCCTGAATTGAAAAGCATCATACTGGTTTTTTCAAGAGATAATGAAAGACCATTTTCAGTCATATATTTACTTATTTTATCGAGTTCGTGTTGGTATAACTTCTTGGTGTAATTCAGAGCTCTGGTTGGAGTTTTTCTTTTCATTGATACTTTCATCCATCCATAAACAGATGTCGTCGGCATATTGAACTACAACTGCATCTTTCGATAACCCCCTAGGAAGATCTGACATTAGAATATTGAACAAGATGGGGGCAATGACTGATCCCTGAGGAAGGCCCATATGAAGAGATCTAATATTGGAGTACGTATTCCCAATCCTTGTCTGTATTGATCGATTAGAAAGAAAGCTTTTGATAAAATCAAACATATTACCCACAATACCAACTTTTCGTAACTTTGTCAGTAGTCGATTGTGCCACACTTGGTCGTAAGCCTTTTTGACGTCAAAAAACGTAGCAGAAACATTCTTTCGTCTGGCAAACTGTTGCTTAATTTGAGTAGTTAGTTTTATCAGGTGATCAATGGTTGATCTACCTCTTCTAAAGCCTGCCTGATTAATTGGAATAACCTTGTACTTTTCACACATAGTGATTAAGTCTCCTTAATATAATTCTCTCCATAAGTTTACATGTGTGTGACGTTAACGCAATTGGTCTATAGCTGTTTTTATCATTCCGGGGCTTTCCTTGTTTTGTGAATAGGTACAACAATTGACTGTTTCCATACGGTTGGTAGTTGTCCACTTTCCCAGCATTTTTGAAAGATAAAATGTAAAAAAATTCAACATATTTAGTGATAAATGACCTAACATTTCGTTAGAAATTCCATCCAGCCCAACTGATGTTTTCTTGCTGCCGAGATTAGAGATACATCTTTTAATTCTCCTATTGTAATTGCAGCATTAATAGATAGATTTTCTGGTCTGTTCCGTGTCTTCATCACTAAGCTGTAACTCATGTTCAGCTCTGTACTTTCTATCTTTGTCCGACAGTCCATCGCTGCGACTGTTATTTGCAAACATATCAGCAAAGGCTTCGGCTTTTTCGTAATTAGTTGGCAATCATCACAATGAGACAATTGTACTGGATATTGTGGCAATTTTACGCCATTCTTCATTGTTTTCAATTTTTCCCATACTTTCTGAATATCTTTATGATTTGAAACTTCGTTTGTACAAAAAGATGACCAATATTCTTTTTTGGCTTCATCTATTACTCTGTTACATTTATTTTGGCTTTTTTCATTTCCACATGATTTTCAATAGATTGGTGCTTTAGATAAGCATTAAATTTTAACTTTTTCTCGTCTTTTGCTCTCTGGCAAGCTTCATTCCACCAAATGTTACCGACATGCTTTTTTGATGTTATTGACTTATACTTCGGAATGGATTCGTCAGCGGCATACAGAACAGCTTTAGTAAACATCATGTATAAGGTGTCAACATCCTGATCAGAAGTTTCGAACTCATCATAAGAAAGTAATATGTTTGTAAATTTGTTCCAGTCAGCACGTTTGTAATTATATTTTGGAATCTTGTCTTCTGTTGAGTCCGTAGCGGAAGGTTGACCTAGTTCAAACCTGGTCACAAGTGGTATATGATCACTGTTCAGAGGATCATCTATTGGGTTCCAGGTACAAAAGGGTGTTAACTCAGGTGACGCCAGTGTTAAGTCGATGGCGGTGGCTCTCTGATTGGGGTTATCGGGTATGCGTGTGATTCGCCCATCGTTTAGAAGACAGAGGGAGGAATCCACTAGATTTTCAACAAAACGGTTGCTTGTAACTGTTTGACATTCCTTCTCCCAGAAAGGTGAGTGAGCATTAAAGTCACCCGTGATTAAGAATTTTTTTATTTTGTTCTGTTTGTAGCATACGAATCCATTCAGTGTTCTGCTGCTCATTTGGACCAAGGGGTAGGTAGACAGAAACTATGGTTAACAGTGAAGAATTGAATCCGACTGTAACAGCACAAGAATTTAAGTTAGGTATATCAGATGGTGCAGGACTGGGGCAAAGAGTGTAAGAAACCCCCTCACGTACATAAATAGCCGTAGAGACTTTTCCAGTGGCATCATCCTTTTGATGGATTGGTGGATAATAGTAATTGTCTATCTTTGGCAGCTTTTCTTTTTTGACATTCAAGGACTGAAAAGACAGAATCTTGTGATCGTGTTGTGCAAGATGTTGAACTAAACAGTCTAAATTTTTGACAATGGAACGACAGTTCCACTGAAATATATCAAAAATGTTCTCATTAGTTTCTACTCATTATTGGTAACCAGTCGTATCAAGTTAAATGTTAAATCAAGGTAGTCTCAGAGATTTACATACACTGAGAGGAGAACAATTAAAAAGACAAAGTGAAGCAAGGAAGGTGCGGGGGAAAAGTAGTAAAGTATGTTAAAAAAAAAATAATGATAATAAAATAATAATAATAATAATGAAATGAAATAAAAATTCAAATTTCTATATGCGTTAAACAATAGCTTAAATCAACTAATTCTTTTTAAACTAAATGTACTTAGATGTCTAGTAGGCATAAAGTCATTAATGGCGAAGAACAATGGGAAATGCTCAGCTTCGTAAATGTCAGGGAATCTTGATCTCTGTGACAAAGGTTATCACAAGTGTTGATGAAACATGTCCCAGTCACTCAAAGCATAGAAGCGGTTGTGCCAGGGCGTGGTGTTGAGGGGCCAGGGTAGGACTGGGGTCGGTGGAATCTGGGCTGACGTGCAGGCCGTTTCGGGATTTCCCACACCAGGTTTCGGACGCGACGTCCATGTTGCCAGCCAGT
Source organism: Conus betulinus (assembly GCA_016801955.1). NCBI lineage: Eukaryota > Metazoa > Mollusca > Gastropoda > Neogastropoda > Conidae > Conus > Conus betulinus. The sequence continues at coordinate 2,111,160 of JADBJO010000003.1, read as the reverse complement.
ATGCTGGAGCCTCTTGTGGTGGGGATGAATGCCGTCCCTGAGGTGATATTTCTTCAAGTTGTCGTGTTTGATTATACAGATGTTACGTATCTCCAACAGTTCTGACGTGATGGCAGCATGAATAATTCTCTTTTTTGCCTCCAGCGTCTGGTCTTTGACGGTGGTGACATTGCTTACTACGAACTGCGTTTTGGGTTTTTTCTTGGCAGCTTCCTTCAAAGTAGTAGCAAATGACTTGCTTAATTCGATACTGTTCTTTGATTTCAAGTCGTTGATTCCAGAGTGTATTAAGACAACATCTATATTTCTGGAGTCGGAGCTGACAGCTGTCAGGAAATTCTGCACGTCGGTTACAGTTGAGATCTTTTTCATGGAGGTTTTGAAATTGTATGACCTCCCCAATCTGTCCCCATGTACGCGATTCAGCACCGAGTCGTGCAGAATCAAAACTTCAGGCATATTCTCACGTTTCTTTTTTTTTCTTTTT
>JADBJO010000003.1:2083173-2105673 GCA_016801955.1 Conus betulinus | reverse complement strand
CTACCTGTGAACTCTTTGCTGATGATACAACAATACACACAAATCATTCTGCGATTACTGTTCTTGCACAAACTTTACAAGAAAGTGCGATTGACATAAAATGGACTGAACTAAATCACATGTCGCTTCACTCCTCAAAAAACTAATTCCATGCTTATCACAACCAGGCAAAAAAGACAAATCTCACTATTAAGTTTCCTCCTGTACATCTTTAAAATGAACCCGTTGAACAGGTTACATACCTCAAAGTGCTATGAATAACAATAGATAACAATATTAGTTGGCAAGCTCATATAACCCCATTGTGCAAAAAATTTCACAGAAAGTTTATCAACTCTCCAAAATCAAACGCTTCCTCGACCTGCAATCACGCAAGCTCTTTTTCCGGTCTCGTATTCAATCATACATAGACTATGGGTCTACTCTATGGGACTGTGCTAGCGCTAACACCCTCAAACCATTGCTAAGCCTACACAAGCGAGCACTCAAATTAGTCCTCCTAGAAAGCAGTAGTCTTCTGAACTCGGACTATAAAAAAGATTCAAGTTCTCCCATTAAGTCTGAGATTAGAATACAACAAAGGGGATCATAATGCACAGGATTGTGTCTGGGAAGTACCCTCAACATTAGTTCACAGATTCTCAATCAATTCCTCAAGGATTCTACCCAAACTTTATGTCCCTGTTCCTAGAATTGACTTATTCAAATCCAGTTTAATATATTCAGATTCCTGTCAATGGAACTCGCTCCCTGAATCAACCAAACAACGCCAATTTACATCAACCTTCAAACCCATTACTTCAACCATCTTATGTGCCAGTACTTGCATACTCCGCCATAAATCCACCACCACCACCACCATCGTCTTTGCCACTCTCTCTTTCTCTCTCCCCCCCTCTCTCTCTCTCTCTCTCTGTTCTGCTGAAATGAGATGATTTATTATCTATATGATATTCTCCCCCCTCCCCCTATAACCCGTGGTGACTGGCTATCATGCATTTATCCCCCTCCATTTGTGCTTTATTTTTCATTCTCCTCCTCCTCCTCCTCCCCCCCCCCCCCCCCCCCCCCCCCCCCCCCCCCCACGTGCTTCAAAATCGATTGTCTTGTGTCTCTTTGGAAATTTTTGATTGTCAGATTGTTCTAAACATGTTCTTTCCCGCACCCACTCTCACCTCTTTCTCTGTCTCTCTCTCTCTCTCTCTCTCTCTCTCTCTCTCTCTCTCTCTCTCTCTCTCTCTCTCTCTGTAGCCCTTCCCTGCACTCCTTTCGCTCCTGCGTCCTCCCCCCCCTTTTCTCTTTTCTCTCTCTCCTCCCTCCCTCTCTCTCTCTCTCTCTCTCTCTCTCTCTCTCCTCTCTCTCTCTCTCTCTCTCTCCGTTTTTAACAATTTATTGATGATGTTAAAATTAGCGAAGGTTTGCTGTTTTTTATGCTAGAGTCTAAAATCATCGACACGATGAAAAGACTTAAAATTATACAACTTAACAACCATGACGGCATGCTTCAAACTATAGGAATTTCTATTCGCCCATGGCTAGATTCCATCAGAAATATTCTGCATCAGATGGGAATGAATCTATATGGAACCAGTATGCAGTGCTTTGATAACAAAGTCTGCCATAAAAAAAGTCTAAATAAATAGACTTCTGGAAACGACAAAAAAGTTGCTTTTCCAGACTACAATTTTACAACAAAACCACCAGAAAATATCGACTAGAATCATAGCCTACATGATAAACGTAGGCCTGCAATCAATAAGCTTACAAGACGCGAACTCGCCTTAGAGTCAGTGCTCACAGCCCAGAGAGAGAGAGAGAGAGAGAGAGAGAGAGAGGAGGGGTCAATAAACGAATACAAAGAGAGTAAGCAGAAGATGTGGTCAAAAGATGACTCTTTACTGGACTGCGGCCCCATGAGATACCAGACCCAAACTTTCGTAAACAATGCCCGTGTGAAATGTTCTGCCGTGACGACGATTTACAAATCTATGACCAAATATGTCGATAGCCGCGTAAACATGAAAACACAATAGCCTAAATGGCACCTAGAGCGGGCTAATTTAAATCGTGATTTGTCTCAATGAACCGACATTGTGTATATGGCCATGAGGAGTCTGAGTTTGAGTCTCTGTCACGCGCAAAGCATACTAAACCACACACACACACACACACACACACACTGACTGACTGACTGAAACCATTTACTGTCAGATTAACATATTGTTGTACTGACATTTTAAAAGGATAAACCTAAATAAAATGATGAGAAAAAGAAAATAATACAGATAACATCTGAAAGACATAAAAATCGTGAAGGAAAAATTAACAGGGAAACATTTAACATTTGTAAGTAGAATAATAGAAACAGGAATTGTAATTACACAATTACAATTGTGTAATTGTGTGGTTTTGTTGCAAAACACACACACACACACACACACACACACACACACACACACACACACGCTGTCAGTCGTAACGTATTGTCGTTCTTGTAGAGCAAGAGTCTTCTCCCCTCACTCTCTTTGACGTAGTCGTTTCCCGTGTGCCGAAAGGATGTGTATGTTGAACGTCGATTGTCGACTGTGACCTAATTTTCCTTAGAGAGAGAGAGAGAGAGAGAGAGAGATTGGTAATTTCTTATGTGTGAGACTTTCACATCACACAAGTGCGTATAGTCTAGTGCCGACTGGTACGGAAACGTTAAACATTCCTGCAGTGGAACTGACGTTGTACGAAACGCACTGACTAGTCTGAGAGTCAGTATTAGTTACTGTGAATCGGGAAAGGGGAGGGAGGAGGACAACCTATGAAAGCTGATAAAACGCTGATTGACGAGTGTAAAGCGTTGCGACAATCTAGCTTCCCCACCTCTCTCACCCCCTCTCCTCTTCCATCATCTCCCCCCTCCCATTTTAAAAAAAAAAAAAATTTTTTTTTTTTTTTTTTTTTTTTGGCCGGAAAAGAGAATTAACGAACAATATACAACTGTCAATATGCAACATTACTGATTTTCTGTGGCAGTTGGGAACAAAAATTTGTTCTTTGTTTTCTTTTCTTCTTTTTCACCTTTCTTTACTTTTTTTGTTTTTTGCTTTTTTTTTTTTTTTTCTTTTTTTTCTCCTTTTTTTTTCGGGGGGCCTTTGAATTCTGATGACGATGAGCACTCTAAGTCTCGGTAGAGTGGTTGGAATTGTCCACTTTCAATAATAGTAAAGCTCAAACCCGGAGATTTCGCAGGACTGCATCCTTTCAGTTCTGTCTCCCAATAGAGCATAAGCTTTTTTTTTTTTTTGCTTTTCTTTTTTTTTTTAATCATTACATCCCAGGTGACCACCCAGATCCTTTTCAGGGCTATTAAACTCACACGGGGAAAACTGCAAAGTGAGGCGACTGCAGGCGGAACTCGAAAACAAATTTGAAAAGTTATTGACAAAGCGCCGCCAAAAAGACGTAGTCAAACGAATCACAAGATAAACACGACACATTTCGACCTCTTAGGTCTCTTTAGGCCAGAGATATCAGGGCAACGAAAATGAACGAACTATCACTTATCTTCATTCAGTTCGGGCGCAAGATTCAACGCCTATCTTGCGCCAAACTGGATGAAGATAACGCGTCGTGCTTTGATCGTGATTCGTTTCTCTACTTTTTTTTTTTTTTTTTGCTGAGCTTTATTAACAATTTTTCAAATTCACACGGGAAAAGTCAGCTCATTAAAACGTTAAAATCGTCGAGAAAAAAATCATATCCTGAAAAACAAACAAACAAAAACAAACAATAGACGCGAGTAATAATATGCTAGCTAAACTATTGACTTCTCAGCATAAATATACAGAGAGCTCCAGGCACTGTTCATTTATCGCTCCCAGATTTTGTTTTCAAACATGAAAATAACAAAGAGCATTCGACGTAAAATGAAAAGAAAAGACATAACAAGCCACGGTAAAGAGACGCTGCAGAAAGGAAAGATAGAGTCCTCTCTAAGCAGTGTTTACTATTTTCATTACCTAACTAAATCGACAGATCACAATTAAATAAAAAAATGTCGGCATGTCATAAATTGCAAGCAGATAACAAAACAAGAAAAAAAAAATGTTAAAGAATTTCCAGGACAAAGTCAACAGGAGAGCAGCAGTCGGCAGTAAAGAAAGTCAAAAATGAATTAAACAGAAAAAGCCTTGATGTCAAGGTTTGTAAACAGACTGGCAAACTGGATGTTTCAATATTAACAGCACGCAGCCCTACAAAGCCCTTCAAAGCCCCACAAGCCCTACAAAGTCCTAAAGCCCTGCAATAGATACACGATTGCTGACATGTCTGCACCGTACCGAGTATCCATAAAAATGAGCATGCTTATTGACAAGGGAGTGACGGGGGGGGGGGGGGGGGGGGGGGGGGGGGGGGGGGGGGGGGGGGGGGAGGGGGCAGGGGAGGGAGAGAAAGAAAGAAGACACAAGGAAAAAACTGTGGAATGGTTCCCAATACACAGAGTTGTAAGACTTAGACAACAAGAAACTGTCATCGGGATGCATCATTCAGTTGGTGGATGTGTAGAAAACCTGATCATCGTCAATATATGTCATAATGTTTCAATTGCATCTGACGTTCTGCCTTGCCCTCTGTGTGTGTTGGGAGTGAGGGGAAGGGAAGGGGTGGCCGGAAAAGTGTTGAAGTGTGGTTTTATGCAGGTTGTACCTTAACACACAGAAAGTCTGCCTGTGTGGCCCAATCTTCTGTCACTTTGGGCTGGGTTAGAAGATTTCTGCACTTGTTTCCTCCGTACAAAGGGTTGTGCCCTGATCAACTTGAGGAACACGAACAGCGCCCAAGATACACCCCTGATGATTCAGTTTGGATTGGAATTACTTCTTTTTTTTTTCACTGGCTACTGATGAAAGTCAGTCCATCCTGTCTCCTGTCTTGAGCCTGATCACCCGTTTTACATCCGGCGCTGCGAGAGCAGGATACAGCAGACAAGATGTTTCAATATTAACAGCACGCAGCCCTACAAAGCCCTTCAAAGCCCCACAAGCCCTACAAAGTCCTAAAGCCCTGCAATAGATACAATGGTGCAGACCAGCAATGTATTTGGATCATCATGTCTTCCCTCTTTCTCAGGCGAACCTGCTGATCTATCTGCAGAGGACTTTGCTGCCATGGAGGTGAAATGGATACCGGCTGCCCACTTTGTTTACAGCCACCTGAGTGGAACCGCTTGACGAGAAATCCAGCTGCGAGACTCGGAGGAGACAAACACCCCAGAGAAGATGAACAGCATCCACCTGGAGATATTTAGTGTGAGACGACGGATCACTACATTGATGCTTGCCTTCTTCAGCTGGGATAAACAGTCTGAGTCTATCCTGGACTACTCATATACCGTAAAAAGTATGGAAAGGACCCATCGGTCTTTAAGATCCAGACGTCCTTACATCTGATTGGATGAGAGGGCAGGTTTACTGGCGGTCTCAATGACCCAGAACTGATTAGGCAGAAGCCTGAGGCCATCTTCCAGGCAAGGGAGATGAGGAGGTGGGAAGAGGGTCGGCTGCAACTGCTGCAATGGACAGCTAGTACAACTGAGGAACCATGTGAGCGTGCTTGAAGAATGCATCAAACTCATGAAGAATGGTCTTGCCAGATTAGATAGAAATAGGTGTAGAGTGGCCAGGTTTTATTCATCAATCCCCTCTCTCTACACAGTCAGTGTTGGTGTTAATGATACTGATAATTCCTCTCACCATTAGCATAAACTTCCAGATCAGAGATATGGTCAGGAGCAATAATGAAATGGATTTCAAAAGCAAGGGGTGCATTTTCTGTGCCTGTGACACGAATGGTAGTCCATAGATGAACCGACAAAAAGAATTTCATTCGGAGCACCAGATGATTTGAGGGTGTTGCAGGTCAAGGACCACTCCACGACCCGTAGATGACCACGAGGCTGAAGCTTTGAGATTTTACATGGTAACGCAGAGAATATGTTAGCATCAGAGGATAGTGTCACAACCCTATTGGTCGGATATAGAGGTCAGCCAATGAAATTCTTAGAACCGTTTTCTTATGCGGTAAAGATCCTTTTAAAAAAAAAACCCAACAACTGTGGGTCTATATAAAGAAGTGCATCGGTGTCCGTTCCTCACCTGTGTTGTTTCCGTTGATGGAGAAATGTTTCTGGCAGCAGTGAAGGCACTGTAGAGCTGGTACTCGACGTTCTGCAGTAGATCAAAGTATCCCCAGTCTTTACTCTTGAAGACGAATTCAGCAAAGAACCAAAGCCTCTGGACAGGGCTGTGAGTATTTCAGAGTCAGATTTCTTTCTTTGGGGAAAAGCACGTGTTCAGGTAGACGTGGGAATTTCATTCATTCTATCTTGCCAGAGCAATCTGTGATCTTGTAGTTGATCACTGATATTCTCAGATGTTTTATAGCAGATCTGCTTGGATTGTTTACAGTACGGGCTTCTCTTAGGTTTGTAGTAAAATCAGTCTGTCAAACAGTCGAGTGTCTACACACACACACACACACACCACACACACACACAGAGCAGAAATGAGCTAGAATCGCAGGCTGAGACTGGACGCTCAGTCGTATACAGTGTGGATCAAGCTGGTGAGGATTCTAGCAATTCGCTGACATCGGTTGTAAATTACTTCGGCTGTGTACACATGAATCTGCACTTGTGAATGTTTATCGTTTTTTTTTTTTTTCCCCCTTTTCTAATGAAACAGTTGAAATGAACTTTTTGCGTTTTTCTTGCGTTTGAGCAATTATTTAGCTATGTTTTCCCTCCTTTTTTTTTTTGAAAGAGATGGGGTTAGTTACTGCCAAGGACACAGACAGAGTACAGGACTAGACACAATGTGTCCTTGGCGGTAACTAGCCCCCTCGCTTTCCAATTTGTGCTTCATTTTCCGCCCTCAGTCACTCCGTTTTGAAACTATGTTTTCCTTGTCTGAAGCGATCCAAGTTCTGCTCGACATTTGTTACAGAGTTGTAATTCCTGGGTTAAATTGATGGGACTGCTAAAGGCCACTCTCATTACACCTTTCCCCGTTTCCCTTCTTTCTGACGTCTGTCCTGATATTGGCAATGGGGCCCACACTTTAGACACATTGTTCTTATTTTGTGGTTTTGGTTGAACAACCCCTTAGGCCTACAGCGGTGTTGCGTGACCTCCGCGATAGGTAAGTCTAACTTTTGGCCCTAGGTGCCTCACACTTGCAAGTCCATAGGCCTGTATAGCCTACTGAGAAAGTACTCGGACTGAGTTTGTTACTGTGACTATGCCGGCACTTAATAGGCTACACGTGGTGTGTGTCTCTCGTCAACCCCCCCCCCCCCCCCCCCCCCTCCTTTCCACCTTTCCCACTTCAATAGTTGGCCTGCTTATTCTGTAGTCTATCTAGTTAATGTTGATATGCTTTTAAGATTCAGTTTTTGGTGTTGGTATATTTTTTAATGGAAAATGATTTGAAACCGGTGTGTTATACCGTGGCGGATTTTGTGTTGACTAGTTTTGTGAACAATATCGCTGGAATGTTGCTTGCGTTTGGTAGAATTGTGTTTCTCAGCACGTAATAGTGTGGCACTGTGGTGAATTATCTGATGTTGGGTTTGATGTAAAGTTGAAGCAGTGCTTGTTGTAGGTCTGTAGTTGCTGGTCTATAAATGTGCTTTTAGCAGTCATTAAGGAACATAAATTGTTCTTAGCCCCTTCTACAGCTATGACTACGCTGTGGTGATCTTAAATAGTATAGTAGATCAGCGTTACTATTAATGAGTATGGTAACACCACAAGTAGAGAGCTTCTTGTTGTGTGTGTGTTTGCAATTGTTGTTTAGTTGTTTTTTTTTTTTTTTTTTTTTTTTTTTTTTTTTTTTTTTTTTTTTTTGGGGGGGGGAGAGAACTGTGAAGTGGTAACTTAATTGGGAAAACTGGTGTGTACGATAGCTCGCTGGTCCTACACAGATTGGTTCATCGTGGTTAACGTTGTGCTTTAAATGACAGCTGAATACCTATGGGACATTTGGTTGAAAATGTAGCAGAAACAAGCTGTCTGTACTGTTATGAGAAGCCTAACCCTTGATGTGTTCTGTGACAAAGATGAGACAGCAGAAAAGGTAAATTGTCAACTTGCAGGTGGAAAAGAAGTTAGGACATTTCGATACTTAGAGTCTTAATCGGCACAAAGAGTTAGTGACAGACAGACACAGAAGAAGAAGAAGAAGAAGAAGTAAACAACAACAAAAGAAAAAAGTGAAGAGTGTTCAAACACACACACACACACACACACACACACACACACACACACACACACACACACACGCACACACACACGCACGCACGCACGCACGCACGCACGCACGCACACACAGGGTACACAGACGGTGAGCACAACCAACAAGATATGGGGAGAGAGAGAGAGAGAGAGAGAGAGAGAGAGAGAGAGAGAGAGAGAGAGAAGACAATGCAAGACAAGACAAGACAAGACAAAATTCTTTATTTACGAGGTTAATAGATAAGCAGTGATGTGCTTTTTTTACATTCAGTCCTCGCCCTGAGTAGGGTCAACAACATAAAATGAGATGAGGTAACAAATGAAGCATGCAAAAAGTGAGTAGAACTACAATACAATACGGGATTAACATTTAAAAAAAGAAGGAAAAAATAAGAGAGAGAGAGAGAGAGAGAGAGAGAGAGAAAGAGAGAGAGAGAGAGAGAGACAGAGACAGAGACAGACAGAGACGCAGGAGCGAAGGGAGCGCGGGGTAAGGCTGCAGATAGATAGATAGACAGATAGATGGAGAGAGGGAGAGAAAGAGAGAGAGAGAGAGAGAGAGAGAGAGAGAGAGAGAGGTGGGGGAGGAAGAGGCGAGAGTGGGTGCGATAGGAGAGCATGTTTGGAACAATCTGACAATCAAAAATTCCAAAGAGATACAAGACAATCGATTTTGAAGCACCCGTGGGGAGGGGGGGGGGGGGGGTGTTGATAAAAAAAAAGCACAAATGGAGGGGGGAAGTGCATAATAATAGCCCAGTCGCCAAGGTAAGATGTCATATGGATAATAAATCCAAGTCATTCCAGCAGACCGAGAGAGAGAGAGAGAGAGAGAGAGAGAGAGAGAGAGAGAGAGAGAGAGAGAGAGAATGAGAGAGAGACAGAGAGAGAGAGAGACAGAGAGAGACAGAGAGAGAGAGAGACAAGACAAGACAAGACAAAATCTTTATTTACGAGGATAATAGATGAGCACTGACGTGGTTTTTTTTTTTTACATCCAGTCCTCGCCCTGAGTAGGGACTACAACATGCAGCGAAATCAATTACTGTAAGAAAGCAAAAGAGCAAGCAAAGCGCTCATGTAATCATAAAGGAACATCAAATGAAAATAGAAGAGAAATGAAAACAAAACAAAAAAAATATAATTAACAAACAAAAAAATAGAAATAAAAATAAGAATAACAATAATGAAGATGGAGGAGAGAGTGGGGGTAGGGAGTGAGATGGGCTGGGGGAACATATGTAAATGTACTACAACGTACAAGGTTAGCATGTATGAAAACAGACAGTAAAATGAATGTGACAAAGTACGTACACATTTTTGAACACACACATACACGCACGCTCGCACGCACAGAGAGAGAGAGAGAGAGAGAGAGAGAGAGAGAGAGAGAGAGAGAGCGAGAGAGAGAGAGAGAGAGAGAGAGAGAGAGGAGAGCAACGCACAACATGTAATCATTTTTTGTAAGGCATGAAAAATACGTAGAAGATATTAAGCATAGTGGGGGGGAGGAGGAGGGGGGATAAAAGAGAGAGAGAGAGACGGGATGGAAGGGAGAGGGGATACAGCATGAAATATAATAATTTGAAATGGAAATGTACTAAAACGTACAATAATTAGCATGTGTAAAATCAGACAGTAAAATGAATATGACAAAGCATGTAAAGAATTCTGAGCACACACACGCAAGCACGCACAGACAGACAGACAGACAGACAGACAGACAGACAGACAGACAGTCATACAGACAGAGAGAGAGGGGGGGAGAGAGGGAGAGAGAGAGGCAGAGAGAGAGAGAGAGAGAGAGAGAGAGAGAGAGAGAGAGAGAGAGAGAAGGGCACAACATATAATTTTTCATAAGATTATATCCATACACACACACACACACACACACACACACACACACACACACACACACACACACACACATATATATATATATATATTATATATTTTTATCAAAATGCTTGATACCTGAAAAAAGGTAGAGAAAAAAAATGGTTAAGTACCTGAAAATGGGATGATTCGTGAATTTGAGATACTTGCTGGTATTATTTACGAGTTTTTTTTTTTTTTTAAACCCGCAGAAGATGGGTAAGGTAAGTGTTTTCGAAAGTTGTGGTGCAATGGACTTGTTTGATGGATTCTGGAAGGGAGTTCCACAAAGAGGAGCCCGAGTATGTTAGACTTGATTTAAATAAGTCAATTCTGGGGAATGGGATACGGAGTTTGGGTGGAGTTTCTCGACGATACTTTTTCAGAATCGGCTCATTAAAGTTGTTGGAGCATTCCCGGTCAGAATCTTGTGCATCATAGTCCTTTGTTGTATTTGAGTCTCTCTGGCTGAATGGAAGAATGTGAAGATGTTTATAATCAGAGCTTTCGAGGCTAGTTTTCTTCAGAAGGATTAATTTTAGCGCTCGTTTATGTAGGCTGAACAATGGTTTTAGTGTGTTTTGCACATATAGTCGATGCATAATCAACAGAGAGAGAGAGTGAGGGGGTGAGAGAGAGAGAGAGAGAGAGAGAGAGAGAGAGAGAGAGAGAGAGAGAGAGAGAGAGAGAGAGAGAGAGAGAGAGAGATGAGAATAAGCCATACCGATAGAATGACAAGAGGGCAGGAGGTAGTAGGAAACACACACACACACACACACACACACACACACACACACACACACACACACACACACACACACACACACACACACACACACACACAGACATACTTAATAAACAAATAACATACATGTGCATTTCAAGTACAAAAACACTTTCTAAATAGTCAGGTACATACATAAGGCAAAGAGGGTGGTGGTGGCTGGTGGTGGATATAAGCATGGATTTAGTTTGTGCAAGAACAGTAACATCAGAATGATTTGTATGTATTGTTGCATCATCAGCAAAGAGTTCACATGTGGATGTGATATGGAGAGGTAAATCATTGATGTAAATTGTGAACAGTAAGGGACCCAGGACAGAGCCTTGTGGGACGCCATAGGAGAGAGAGAGAGAGAGAGAGAGAGAGAGAGAGAGAGAGAGAGAGAGAGGAGAGAGAGAGAGAGAGAGAGAGAGGAGGGTGGGTGGAGGGATGGGGGGGAAAGAGGCCTACTGTAAACACACATCCTAGTGTACACATGCACCCCTCACACACACAGACAAGGTTGACACACATACTGACAAACAAACAAAAATTGTCAGGATAAGCCTGGAAGACTCTGCGGTCACTCCTTGGTGTTCAGTCCATTTGGGACGTGGGTGCCGAGGCGGGCGATGACTGTAGACTCTATGAACAGCCTGTAAGGGCCACTTGCATGGTTCTGCCAGACCACAGCAACTCTTGAGCCTGCTCAAGACCCTTGTAGACCAAGTCCTCTGGATACTGTCTAGCACGAAAAATTCCACCATCTTGTGTGCTTGATGCTCAAAGTTTTGGTCCTCACTGCAGACGCGATGGAGCTGTTGGAACTGAGCCTGTGGACTACTGTATTAGCAGGATTTGGTGTGTGTGTGTGTGTGTGTGTGTGTGTGTGTGTGTGTGTGTGTGTGTGTGTGTGTGTGTGTGTGTGTTTGTCAGTACAACTTTGAGTTTATCTGACAATAAATTGGTTTCAGTCAGTCAGTGTGCGTGTGCGTGTGTGTGTGTGTGTGTGTGTGTGTGTGTGTGTGTGTGGCGTTTCACAGTTAGTTCGCATCTCTGGATTGGAACTTAATTAATTTGAGAGGATTATTTCCCCAATTCTTAGTATTTCCGACTCGGACATCACAAAGCAAGTAGCCAATCAGATCGATTGTTGCAGGCAGCTTTTGGGAATTCCCCTTGATAGACCAAGGGCCAGTTGATATCACTTTGTCGTCTGCTTTGGCATAGAGAAGAGCGATGCCCGATGTTTGAACCTCTGCTTGGTGATTTTCAACAGACATAGATCGACACTCATGCTGATATTTGTAAGTATAACGTGGAATTTGTTGGGATTTTAGGGAAGGTACTTTGTTGAGAACAACACATGATTTGTGCAACAGTTACTGAAGAAGTACTACGTAAAAGTAGGAACGTAAAGTTGGTTTAGGTTACAAAAATCAATGATATGTTACGCATCTTCGACGAATTCGTCGCTACGCCCCCTCTGCAAGATAAGCGAATACAACAGGCATGTGACACTGTACTTGCATCAATAAAAGAAAAAATGTTTAGTGCTTCTGCACTCGATTAATCTTGATAGTGTGATGCATCAAGATTATACCATGCTATCACATTAATGTAGGATTAAGGGCAAAAGTCCTGCTTAGAGGCCCCCATTCTTCCTATACTATACTATACTATACTATACTATACTATACTATACTATAGGCCTACTATACTATACTATACTATACTATACTGCTACAGACTGGATTAGGCTACTCGATCGTGTGAGCCTTTAGTCAGATCTTTTAAAACAAAACTAGTAATTCCTACACTATAAACTTTTAGATAATCACAATGCCACTCTTCTAATTTAAGGCCACGTGGCCTTTTTCAAGATGCCAAAGATGGACATCACATAGTTGTAGTGGTTTAGTTTTTTTTTCTCTTGAAAAAGGCCACGTGGCCGAAAATGAGAAAAGTGGCATTGTGATTTTCTATAATGTTTTCTTCCCTGTGGAGGACTATTGCTTTTGTTTATAAACTTTTTTTTTTTTTTTTGGCATGGGTGATGATAGCGCCAAAATCTGAAAGTTTATCTAATCACGTATCTACGGTCTGCCCAATGATTATCCAGACTGGCCTTAAACTAGTAAAGCTGTCGAGAGATGGTGCATTAACCACTTTTTTGGGGAGTTCTTTCCAAGGATTCACCACTATGTAGGCGAAATAGTGCTGGTGCAGTGAACCATCACGAAACCTTTTCCTAAGCTTCAGATTATGTCCAGGGTCTGCTTAACACTATTTTCCATCATAAGAGGACTCTTCGCATTGTATAGCCCATGAGTGAACTTGTAGGTTTCAATCATGTCACCACTGTCCCTCCTGTACTGCATGCTGGGGGATCTTCATTCTGGCAAGTCGCTCTTCATAGGGACAGTCAGCCAGACAGACACTGTTGGCAAACTCGAAGTGAGGGCGTATCAGTGCAATGAAGAGCTGTCGCATAGTCTCAATGTCGAGGTACTGATATGAGCACCTGACTAGTCCTAAAATTCTGTTGGCTTTGTTGACTTGCATCTTGACATGCCGGCTAAATTTGAGTTCCTGATCAACTAATACACCTAGATCTTTCTCCCCTCTGAGGACTCCAGTATCACTCTCTTTTTACTGTTATGTAGTTTCATGCTATACTCTGCCTTGGGTTTACTACGTCCGAGGTGTAAAACCTTGCATTTTGTCGCATTGAACCGCAGCTGCCAACACTCTGCCCAGTTGACGAGGTTATCTAAATCCTGTTGAATCCTGTCCCTTTTGTTTTGTTCCTCTACTGTGTCAAACACTTTTGTATCATCAGCATACATCTGACAGATGCAGTTCACACCACCTCTGGCATGTCATTGATGAATACCACAAACAGCACTGGCCCCAAGACGCTACCTTGAGGGACTCCACTTAACACATGCTTCCAACCGGAGAAACTCCCAGCCACCCCCAACCCTTTGTCTTCTACCTATCAAAAAATCTGTAATCCAGGACAAAACCTGTGAAGTGACTCCGTAACACTCAAGCTTGGACTATTTTTTTTCCTGTGGAGAACAGTTTTGGACTAAAGCAGGCCTTTGCCTGATACACTAGATCCTATTGAGTTTTGTTTTAATCTTTGGAGTGCACTTCTAGCCTCTTTGTTACAATGTAAGTATTTGAACATTTGGATGATAGCCAAGCAATAAGAGTTGTGCACCCCAACAATAAATAATCCTGTTGGTTAAAAAAAAATGAAACGATTGTGTGTGTGTGTGTGTGTGTGTGTGTGTGTGTGTGTGTGTGTGTGTGTGTGTGTGTGATTAAAAGTTTATTTACTTTGATTTATTTTATGTGAATGGATTTGAGGGATATTCACATCATGTTAATGAGAAGATAGTGTGTTTAAAATCACTGTGACCTCCCCCTTGCACTTAAGTATGTCAAGGTAAGGCAAGTTTAGTTGTTTTACCTTTCTGCAAGGTTCACTTTGTTTGAGTGATTTGTTAAATATTTTCTCTCCATATTTTCAACTACTAGTACAAGGTATACACTAGGGACCATATCACAAAAATGCCATACTCCAGAACTGACCGTAATAGATTTTTAAAATCATGTTATTATCATTAGAAGTAGTGGTAGTAGTTGTGATCATTATTATTGTTATTATTACATTATTATTTATTATTTGCATTAATCCTTAGAAGCTTTTTCCATAATGAAAAGAACAAGAGAGTACAAAAAACTTTTCTTCATTCACTTCACCGCCCTTCTTGCATTGAAGTGAATGAGGATAAGTGGTTGCTCGTTCATTTTCGTTGTCCTGAGTGTTTTGTATCTTGCCTGAAGAAGACCTAAGAGATCTAGTTGCAAAGTGAAACGACTGCAGGCGGAAATCTAAACAAATCTTAAATAAATGTCAGCGAACCGCCCAGAGAAACGTGGACAAACGAGTCACAAGGCAACACACAACGCGTTTCGACCTCTTAGGTCTTCCTCAGGTGAAATAAAGACAGACAAAATAACAAAATGGACTTAGCTTTGATCGCTTCAGATTGCTTCTGAGTTAAGCGCAAGGAAGGCGCTGAACTCAACGCCTTCCTTGCGCTGAACTCAGAAGCAATCTGAAGCGATCAAAGCTAAGTCCATTTTTGTTATTTTGTCTGTCTTTATTTCACCTGAGGAAGACCTAAGAGGTCGAAACGCGTTGTGTGTTGTCTTGTGACTCGTTTGTCCACGTTTCTCTGGGCGGTTCGCTGACATTTATTTAAGAAGACCTAAGAGGTCGAAACTTTGACTCTGACATTACAAGATTCAGGTCCTTTCAGCCATAGGACCATGTTCAGGTTCTCAAAACTGAAAACTGATTGGCCTGGGTGGTTTTTGGATGATGCCAATCAGATCACTTATAACTTATAAACGTGTCGTGTTTGGTCTTGTGATTCGTTTGTCTACATTTTCTTGGCATTTCACTATCAATTACATTTAAATTTGTACAAAAAAAGTTATTGCAATGCAGTATAATGTCTCATTAATGGGTCGATGTAAATAGATAATTGATTAAACATACCAACTACAATATCAATAAATAGCAGTAACAAAAAGCACAGGAACAAAGAAAACAAGATATATTTAACTTTTCGTATAAGCTCATATACATATAGAGATTTAGATAATCATGCATTGCATTTCATTATTTGAGATACTTGTTTTTAACCAGTGCTATGGATAAAAGGGGAGAGAGAGAGAGAGAGAGAGAGAGAGAGAGAGAGAGAGAGAGAGAGAGAGAGAGAGAGAGAATGATTTAAAACTGATATGTTACCTGTGAAATATACACATTTCTTTAATGTTAATCAAAAAGAAATGTACATGGTTATATTTAGATTCCTGGTTTTACACTGCAAAGTATTACCTTTTGTTTCACTTGAAGTCTAAATCTCTATAAGCTTCTATAATTAGATACACATACACTTTTTCTTTATCTACAAGTGTACAATCAGTTGGATTTTATTGTGCATACATTTCTTATTTATAAACATTCTTAACACTGACACCCAGACTTATGAGACTGCAAATTTCATGGATATATATATATATATATATATATATATATATATATATATATATATATAACGTAATCTCTCTCTCTCTCTTTCTACACACACTGTGTGAGACTAGCCACTACCCTTGTTCACTTCAACCCAGTAGAAATTCTAGAGACAACTTCCCTCCGGTGTATGTAGAGAGCACCTAGAACTCCAACATCTTGTTCAAAACCGAATCATTAGGGTCAGTACAGCAGATAAAGGGGAGCCTGTCATTATCCAAGATACCAAACAGTGCGTACAGGAAGTGTGCAGATTACTTAGCGGCCTCTTGCGTCCTGAGCATGTTGACCATGACCCTACTAGCAACTGAGACTAACAAGATCACAAACGAGCTCAAGAACAAGTCCTGTATTAATGGTAATGCCTATAAATGGGCTGTGGTGGACCCCAGAAACACAAAAATGCATTGTTCTTATCATTTACCTGAAGTACACAAAAGTGTTGTAACCCACCCATCCCTCCCCGGTCACCTCATAGTCTCTAGTGTGGGAGGACCTGCAGAAACTCTTGCTAAACTTGTAGATTACTGGCCTGGAGACTTTATTACACATTTAACTAGCTATACACAGGATTCCTCATGATAGCTACAGCTAGTTAAGGAATGGAACACCCAGCTGAGTCTGTTTCCCCATACCATTAAATGATTGACATAGTTTCTATACTAACATTCCCCTTGATGACAAAGATGAATGTGTGGATCATTTTTCAATCACTCCTACACACTGTGAAAAAGCTCCTCCCAGATCAGTTCTCTGAAAGATTATGAGACATATTTAAAAAAATACTTAAACATTTTTTTTTTGAGGACCTTGACTGATTTAGTTGGTTTCTGAATTCTCTCTCTCCCCCCCCCCCCCCCCCCCCCCCCCCCCCATCAATTTGCAGTAAATAGCTCCTCTTCTTAAATATCTTTCTTACATATCCTTTAAATCTTGAGAATGGGTGTATCAGCACTGACCTATACACCAAACAGACAGGTGCTTATGCATACCTGCATCTTAAATTTTGCTACCCCAGGCCATTGCATAAACCATAGTCAGTCAGACAGTTGTTAGGATTACAATGCATTTGATCTAATCTAGCAGATTTTAAAGCTAGCATTGCTAGTGAAGACACAATCTGACACTTTTTTTGCCATGGTTACCGTCTCCTGGCCTTCAACGGGCTAAGCAGAAAGCAGAAAAACACCCCTAGACTCAACACATGAGAATCTAGGTCCAAAAACAAACATTTCAGAGTGCCCTTAGCTGTGACCCCAAATCCTCCATTGAGAAAATGGCTAAAACTAAAAGAAAATCATACATTTTTGAAGACAGTCTTAAATGTGAAAAGCTGTTCCAGGAGAACCAAGTATGTGGGAGAGGAATTGCAAGTCTGTTAAAAACATTAAGATCTCTCTGCCCTTCAACACTGTGTTTAAAATGCCAGAACAAAAATGTGTAATATGCTTAGAACACTTGATGCAAAGTTAGTGTTATACTTGTTCCAGAACAGGAGAAAATGTTACCATATGAGACAGGCTATACTGCCAGAGCAGCAATGTTATATATCTTTTATTTTGTGACAAATGCGCACATGCTCAGTATGTGGGAGAAAGAGAAGATTCTGTGAAAAATATAGTTTTAGCAATCTAGATCTGGTATAAAAAGGAACACTGGTACTTTGGTCACCCAATGTTTTAACTGTGCATTGTGTTACAAAGAGTACATATTCAAAATCTTACTTCAAGACTTAAAGAGAGCAATTCTGGATTTGTAAGCTGATGACATTATTACCACTAGGCCTCAAAACTTTAGGGTCTTTAGTCTCCTTTCCTCCCTCTTGCTTAGTCCTCTCTCCCACCTAACTCCCTTCCTTGGTTTTTACTTTTTTTTTTTTTCCCAATTCATATGATGTCTAACATGTTCATTTTCAATGTGTAGAACTAGAAGGTAGATCACCATTGTCTGGCATGTCTGCACTTGCATTGAAGTGTGTGTGTGTGTGTGTGTGTGTGTGTGTGAGAGATGGGATATGGGATGGGTGGTAGACATGTGTGGGGGATGCAGGTTGTCTTAAATTTGAATTTGTATGGCATTCAGTTATGTTTGGCATCTCATACTTGGAGTGATGTGTATTATTGGACTTGGTGTCTGGCTTTGCATTCCACATCTCCTCTTGCTTTTTTTGTTGTTGTTGTTTTGCTTTCTACCCTTTTTCTTCCCCCCCCCCCCCCCCCTCCCTCTCCCCTCCCTCTTCTTCCTCTCTTCCTCTTTCTTTCAGTCATACCTGGCTGTTTACCTCAGTCTGTTACTTCTCTCTCTCTCTCTCTCTCTCTCTCTCTCTCTCTCTCTCGCTCAGTTTGAACAGAGAAAGAAATATTGTGTAGCCTATTAAGATTCATTGTGTGGTGGAAGATGTTCCTGTTGACATAGGTCTGTAAACATATACTGGTATGTTATTCCCAACAGACCATAGTGGACTGTTATAGATGATGTTAGTTGTTTCAGTGTTGGAACATGTGTCTTAATGGAAAAGATATTATCTTAAACTCGAACATTTTTATCAGTTTTAAATGGTAATGCTTTATATTGTTTTGTGTGTTTTGTTTGTGGTGGTTACAAACTTCACTGCTGACTATGGCATGTTCTTTTTTCTGTGAAAATCTGTCTTTGTGTGTGTGTTTCAATGGTAAAAAAAAAACCCAAACTTGTTTAGACCTCTCTATTGTGATGAGTATTAGCTATGTGCTCAGTGAAACCTTTCTTTTGTCAAAGTATTGATGCACAAATTGTTTGAAGTATTTTAATTTTCCTTTCAGCAAAGAAGTGTTTACAGAAATACCTTTTTTTTTAGGCAAAACTATATAGTTCATGTACTTAGGCTGGTATTGATCTAACATAACTCTAATTCAACAGCTGAGTCAATCCATTGATCTGATTTTGTTGTATTCCTCTCCTTCCCCAAATGATTTTGTTGTATCCCCATCCTTCCATCCACCCACCACCCCTTCCTCCCTACCTATATCCCCAACTGCACGCTGAGGATTCTGACTTTCATTTCTCGATACATGGATGTGTATAATGTGAATATTTCATAGAGTTTTGTCTGAAGTGTATGTTGCTCTGTTATGATTACATGTGTAGTAATAGATGGACATGCTAAGCAACTTTAATGAACAACAGAAAAGAGTCCAGAGGTATATTACTATGCCTTTGTGGATGGCAGCCTGCCAACCATTGAAGAGGTATGATAAATGCATGGGTTGATGTTGTGTTGTACATGTATGGCTTGGTTCTCTGATGTGAGCACTTCTGAAAGTTTGTTTTACTGTGGAGAAAATGATAGTTAATGAAAATGGATACAAACAAATGTGCACATATTCTGCACAAGGTAAAATACTCCATCGTTTGGGTTTTGTAGAGAGGCCAAACATTTTGAGATTTTTTTTTCCTGCTCTATTTAGGCTAGGCTAGTGCTTCACAGTAGAGCAGATAACCATTGTATTCCCTCATAAGTTGATTTTTTGTTGAGTTCTTTAAGATTTGATACATTGGGATGGTCCAACTAATTGTGGTCTGATGTGTTTCATCTCTGTGTGTGTGTGTCTCTCTCTGTCTCTGTCTCTCTCTCTCTCTCTCTCTCTCTCTCCCTCTTTCGCTCGCTCTCTGTCTCTCCACACACACACACACACACACACACACACACACACACACACACACACACACACACACATATAAAAACATTGTTTGTCTGACTTGCAGGTTTGCAGTCAGCATTCAGAATGAAGTACTGCAGCACGTCTGGCAGGGTCCAAGGACTGTCCTTTGAGGAAGTTCTGTTCTCTGGGTTCTCTGGAGGACGGTGGGATGGCTCTTCCAGAAACTATCCCCAAAGTATCCAAGGAAACCCTGAAATCATGGGCAGGCTTGTCCTACAGAGACATTGTTCTGAAGATTGTTCCCTGTATGTCACCGAAGGAGAACTACCTTTCACCAAACTTGAGGGTAAGAAGATGTTCGGTTTTAATTTTAGCCTTGAAAAAGTTTGCAGTTGTATTTGGTATGTTTTTTTTTTGTTTGTTTGTTTGTTTTTTGGGTGTGTGTGTGTGTTTGTTTGTTTTACTCAGTATAGTTATAAACCATCGTATTTAAAGACACGAAGTGTAACTTTGAGTCATTCATCATCTTAATGGACATCAGACACAACACATGACTTACACACTGTCACACTTTACACTTACACACAGACATGCATGCATGCAGTTGGAGATAGGATTTTTAGGTGTGAACAAGACATTACGGGTACATTCCCAGACTAGGCCTCAGAGTGTGTAGTCTTATGCAAAGGACTGTGGGGAAAAGGGAGTCAGAACCAGTGTCAGCTCCAAGGGAAAAATCCCAATGTGCCAAAATGGCCTGGCAGAGATTCAAACCCGGAACCCGTGGATCACCAGAATTACAAGTCTGGTGCTGTACCAGCTTGGCTGTCCCAGGTACAACTGTTATCAACTGCTGTCTACATTGTGAAACAGATATCTGCAGAGTGTTTAAATTGCACTCTTTGTGTCATGTTTATATATCATAACATCTGTGTACTACTAATTATATGTCTGTTTTCAGCTGCACTATGATTATGATAGTTAGAAGAGGGAGGGTTTCATTACTGCTATTTTCTGTGCCTTTGTTCCTGATTGTTTTGTTTCAATTTTGTGTGTGTCTAGATCAGTGTATGTGGGTGTGCGCGCACGTATGTGAGTGAGTGAGTGTGTGTCGTGTGTGTGTGTGTGTGTGTGTGTGTGTGTGTGTGTGTGTGTGTGTGTGTGTGTGTGTGAGCTTCATTATCCTCATGAGAGTTTAAAAGGTAGAGATGTTATAGTTGCTGTTGTCTATGCGTTAGATGCCGGTTTTTTCATTCTGTATTTGTCTAGTTCTCTGTGTGTGTGTGTGTGTGTGTGTGTGTGTGTGTGTGTGTGTGTGTGAGAGAGAGAGAGAGAGAGAGAGAGAGAGAGAGAAAACAGAGAGAGATTACTATCATGACAGTTAAAGAGTAGGGGAAATTATTGATGCTGTTTTCTACACATTTGATTTTTTTTTCATTATGAATATATCTGTGTCTCACATGTGTGTGTGTGTGTGTGTGTGTGTGTGTGTGTGTGTGTGTGTGTGTGTGTGTGTGTGTGTGTGTAACGTTGCAGTTTTTTAAGCAGGAGGTAGTCATTTTGAATATTTTAGGTGATTCATACCTTCTCCACACAAGAAAAGGGGCTTTGATACCCTTTTAAGGATAAACAACGCTGAACCTATATTAATATGTTCACTGGAACTTTGAAATAGTAATATAAAATGTTAATAATAACATGTAAGACATAGGTAGTCATTGTGTGTAAATGGAACCAGGAAGAAAGATTCAGTGACAGGACTGGTTTGTTGTACAGTCATGGGTGTGGGGTTGACATAAAGGTTTTATGAGAGGCAACACTGCAACAAGCAAACAACAGACACAGACACATGGCGGAGCCCGCTGGAGAGAGAGTTCATTCATGTCGGCTTAGGGACTAAGCAATTATTGTTATCAGTAGGAGGCGTAATAGGTGGTTTCCTGTGTACGTTGAATCAAAACAGACACCACTGTGACTCAGCAGCAGTGCAGTGTCTCCTCAGGTGGGTATCCTCTCGCTTGACATTGACCGTTCTCTGTGAACTGCCAGTGCTGGGGCTTTGGCGGGATTGGCCGGGATGAGGCTGTGGGGTGAGAGGTTAGAACGAGCGGCATCGGTGCAATACCACACAGTTATATACTTTTTTTCTAGACAACTTTCTTGATGTACTTTTTTAAATGTCTGTACTTGTGCATGATTTACTGCCAGTTGTGTGTGATTACACAGCAGCGAAACATAGCACATGAAAGCTGCTCAAGAGGGGAAGAGCAATGCTTTGAACTCAAGCTGCCTTAGAAGTACTCAGACCAAATTCCAGTATCCTCCATCATATGCAAAAGGTGGTTGAATTGGCTAGGTTATGTTTCTTGTCTCCCCCCCCCCCCCCCCCCCCCCCCCCCCCCCCCCCCATCTTGCAAATCAAGCACTTTGGTGGACACCTGAAGGAAGAAGATGCAGAGGATGCCAAAGCTGAGTTGGCAATAGATCGAACAACATGACCTTCGGATCAGGCATGGGAGCAGAACTTCTGAGGGAGTCTGTTGGAGAGCGATGACTGCGTGCCACCCTGGTGGATGTGGGGGACCTCCTAGTCTAAATCTGTGGGTTTTAAAAAAAAAAAAAACAAACTCTAATGTGCATGTTGAAGCAAATGCACTACAACCTTTTTCTTTTCTCCTTTGTTCTGATTGTTTACTACAGTCCTCCCTGTGTCGTCATGACTTCCCCCCTTTTTCATATTTCAAAACTAAAACAGCTAAACATGATAGAAATGGAATTCCTGTCCATTGTTGTTATTAGTAGCATCCATACTATTACTTAA
>JADBJO010000003.1:2058173-2078173 GCA_016801955.1 Conus betulinus | reverse complement strand
GTCTCTCTCTTTATCTCTCTCTCTCTCTCTCTCTCTCTCTCTCTCTCTCTCTCTCTTTTGCAGAGGGTTATGGGTTATGATGGTGAATGTTGTACTTACGCTTTATTTCAAAATGTAAGCCAGCTGATGTTGTTATCCCAGAGTAGCATCATACAATATACTAGGTTATACTTGCATTCAGTTGCCCCTTCCTCCAACTCCATGAAAATTGATTAACTTTTTTTTTTTTTTAACAAAAAAGCATGCCTAGAAAAACTGGTGGATTGTAGATTATGTATGCAAGCAGTGAAGAGGCCAGTGACAGGAACGCTACAAAACCTCTGGTAAAAGGGTTCTCCTCCATGTGGTTCTGGGATGAATAGTTCCCTCCATGTGGTCTGGGATGAATAGTGTCTACCAGTTGGACTGTCACCATCATCACGATCACAGCTAGACATTGTCAGTATTTTCCTCTCAGTATTAGTGTTGTCATCAAGGTCACTGGTACCACACAGATCGTTGAGGACTGTTGTGGGATGAATGTGGTGGCACCCTTTGGAGGGGATGTTCTGTCATGCTGGTTCTGTGATTAAGCAATGATTGCCGTCAGTAGGGGGCTTAGCAGGTAGTGTCTTGCCTGTGCTGGATAAGAAAAGGCACCCTTGAACACCACTGAAGGTACTCGACAGCAGCGCTCCTCTGGTTGGTTGCCTCATGATGATGTGACAGGTAACCTACCTGTGGATTGCCACTACCAGTGCAGTGAGGGGACAAGCCAGGGTATGGCATTGGGCAAGGAGTGGAATGAGCACCTCAGGGTTAATGCTGATGAAGTGTAGCATGGAACACAGAAAGAAAAGGGGGAAAAAAGATTGCCAGTGTGTCTTCCATCTGCAGAAGGTGGCTGTTCCAGTATTGATCCTCATCTGTAAAGAGTGGAGGTCTCTTACAGGCATGATTGTCCATGAAGCACTGGGCCCCAGTCCCACCTCCTGTTGTAGCCCTGTCTCAGCCACCCACCAGATGCCCATAAACCTCTCTCCAGTGGAGCTCCTAGGGGAAAACTGGGAGGATCGGCAGGGCCTCAGTGGACTTGCCCAGCATGCTGGGCTTGTCATCTAAGAAGCCCGTGAATGCTGAGGAAATCTGCAGTGAAACATTTGATAGACTTCAGTATTGATCAAAGAAATTGTGCTCTCACAAATGCTTTGATTCAATATTGCGGCATGTTTTATTCATGTAAATTGTTTTGAATATGTACAAAGTCAAGTGTACGCATATATCTAACAGCAATTGATGGGACTTTTGGGCAGAGGGTGGGAGTAAGAAGATGATGGATGGGGGATGATGGGGGAGAGGGTGATGGAGAGAGGGGGTGCAGGTTACATATATAGGTACCGACGGATTAAAAAAAAATCTCTAGTGATTCACAGGTGGTGTTGCTTTATTGGGAATCTGGAAACTGCATGGCTGTCCAACAACACTGACATGAGATATGTATTTTTACACAGTTGTGCCCAGACTGTGACAAACCATTGGAGATAGTGATTCCAACAGGTGGCGGTGGCAATGTCACTGGTAAGCTGCACACACAGACCTGCAGACACAGACACACAAACATACATACATGCACACAGAGAGACATAAACGCACACATGCACACACCCAGTCTTGTTTTGTCTGCCTTTGAGGACTTGAATCAGTTGCAGTTTTTTAAGCATATCTTTCAAGGATGGTACAGTGTAAATTTGTGAAACTGATCGTACTTCATCGATGTACACAAAAAAAACATGTCAAAGTCTCAAAAAATCTCTTTTTCCTGTAAGAAAAAATCCCATACTCTCAAAACATGCTTCTCTTGGATGAAATCTGTATGATTTCATTTCTCAGCATTTTGTTTCCACTTGTCAGGACCTGACCCTCTCTTTACCAGAAAGAGCCCTCACTTGGGTAGGAATGTCAGCACATTGACAAACAGATGGACACATACTGATGCATACACTGCTGACTGACTCATCACACAGACATGCATACATACATACCAACACACATGCACACACACACACACACACACACACACACACACACACACACACACAGAGTCGTTCTGTCACTTATAAAAGTGATTGATACTGTTGCCTTATGTCATGTTCTTATAAAGTTCTTTTTAATCATTTTTGTGTTTTTCAGCTCTCACCAAAACAAAAAAAAAATTCAAAATGGGAAAAGAGGAACAGATGGGATGAACAGAGAGAAAGAGAGAGACAATTAGAAAGGGGGAGAAAGGAGAGACAGAGAGAGAGAGGGAGAGAATAAAAACTGGAGTGGTGTGACACACTGACAGAGGTTTGTTTGCAGCTGGTCTGATTGCGAGGAGAATGGGACTGCCAGCAAAATATGTGTGTGCTGTCAACGACAACGACATTGTGGCTCGCATGGTCAACACGGGCCTGTGCCAGCTGGCAGAAGTGACGCCCTCCTTGGCTCCTGCTATGGACATGCAGGTGAGCATTTTCTCTCACCTTCTTCAATGCCCTAACCAGAACTTGAAGGATCACTGTTTGCAAGACTTTTTGCTCTTGTGACAGTTTCTGATACCCTCATTAAGGAAGCCGTATTCCATCTTTGGGGGATGCTGTCTAAACAAGACACTTGTGAAGGGATTTTTGGGAAGTGGAGAAAGGGAGGGGGGGGGGGGGGGGGGGGGGGGGGGGGGGGGGGGGGGAGGTGGGTGAAGGGTGGGGATAGGGGTTGAGTCATCCACCCCCGACAGCACATGATGGCCACTCCTCTGCAAAGGATGGAATTGGTTTAAATTTGCGGGTACATTTTTTAATTCTTTTTGAATCCAAGTATCCACACTCCGGACTTCAGTTTAGAGTCTCCTCTGAAAACCTGTTTGCGTGTGTGAGTTGGTGGGTGTGCGGGTGGGGCATGTGTTAATCTCTACAGGGATTTATGCTGAAGAGCAAGTCGTCCATACACGGCTGTCTTAAGTAAGAATTGAACCCAGGACTCTTAGATCATAGGAATGAGGCTTTGATGTGCTGAACTAGCCAAGCTGTGTTTTCTGTAATGACTAATTTATATGTGATTCTGTTTCTGAAATTCTTGTCCTGTGTGTGGGTGAGCATGCGGATGAATGTTGCATGCACAAGAGAAGTCTGCTTTTCACTTTGTATGTGTATGTATAAGTAATAATCAGTGTCTGTTTTGCAGCATATGTTTGCGCATCAGTCTGTTCACATCATCATCTAAAGGTAGGAATACATATGATTGCTTTCAGCATTCATAGCAATGGCTGATAAATAAATTTGACATTAATTCATCCATCAGATGAAAGACAGAAAACAAGAGAGTGGTGAAGAAATCGTTCAGGTGTGATTGCAGTTTGCCTACAACTTTGAGCGAGTGTGGTACCTGTGTTCCAATGGGGATGCTGCACTGGTTAAACGCATGATGAACGAGGTGGAAAGGACCGGAAAGACCCAGATTCCAGATGAGCTTCTCAACAGGTATTCAGTAATACTTTCCGTTACACTTGTATTCTGAAATGTATTTCTCTTTGCCTGTACTAGATCTGTGGTTTAACCCCCTCCCCTTCCCTCTCCAGGTAAAGACCCAGTAATTTCTTTTTCTTTCAAATGTGTGAAGATAGTTTTCAAGATATTCTTCTGAACTTCCCTTGCAGCTGTTGTAATTCTGTAGCATACTGCCAGTTCTCCAGATTTTTCCTGGAGTTTCCCTGTTATAGGTATCATTCTCCAAATCCTGAAACTGATATGAATATCCAGAATTTCAGTTTCAGAGTTTTTGTTTGAATATGGGGGCTTGGGGATCATTATGCAAACCCTTCCCTTGAATTTTGATGCACAGCATCTTCACAGCAATAAACAGGGCAGTGCTCAGGACTGTTGTTTTTTACTGAATCCACTCGCATGGATTATATGTGTCACAGGAATAGAAAAATAGAGAGAACCTACTAGGATATTTTTCTTTTTTAATGCCACTGACCTTGGGAGGGGGGGCAGGGGGTTGGAAAGGTGGATTGGACTTGGTCACTTGGTTCAGAGTGCTGCTTTTATGATTATTTCTCAGTTCAGGTTTTAAGAAGGCAGACACGTCTTAGTTGCACAGGTACATCCAAGAATGTGCTGCTTTGAAGTTTTGCAAACAGTCTGTAGTTTTCTATGCTTAAAATGTATTGTAAGCAGTGTGTTACTTTTCCCTGTAAGTTATGAATAATTAATGAGATGATGTTAAGTTTGCCTGCTGATTGATGGACTTCACAGAGAGATGTGCCCTTTGCCAGACATCAGCATGGATCAAACGACCTGGATAAGCAGGGAGAGGGCAAATGGAAAGAGAGTGAATGTTGTTTATAACCCAGTTGACCCCACCCAAGGGCCCATATCAGGGCTGTCACCTCATTGAAAGTCAACTCTCAAAACAGATCTATAAGAGGAGAAAAACATTAACATATAACTCATTACAACAGATTTTCTTAAAAAAAAAAAAAAAAAACATGCAGGAATTTCGTTACAATCTTTCCTCCCCAAAAATCTCAAGATCAGGTGAAAAATGCTAAACACTTTCAGAAACTCAAAAATCATGTCAGGTTGGACGCGAGGTAAAGCATGCTTTAATTAAGAGTATGTTTAGAAATGGAATGGTATTGATCAGTGCATGAAATACAACATAACATGCTTTAATCAACAGTATGTTTAGAAATGGAATGGCATGGATCAGTGCATGAAATACAACATAACATGCTTTAATCAACAGTATGTTTAGAAATGGAATGGCATGGATCAGTGCATGAAATACAACATAACATGCTTTAATCAACAGTATGTTTAGAAATGGAATGGGATTGATCAGGGCATGAAATACAACATAACATGCTTTAATCAACAGTATGTTTAGAAATGGAATGGGATTGATCAGGGCATGAAATACAACATAACATGCTTTAATCAACAGTATGTTTAGAAATGGAATGGGATTGATCAGGGCATGAAATACAACATAACATGCTTTAATCAACAGTATGTTTAGAAATGGAATGGTATGGATCAGGGCATGAAATACAAACATAACATGCTTTAATCAACAGTATGTTTAGAAATGGAATGGTATGGATCAGGGCATGAAATACAACATAACATGCTTTAATCAACAGTATGTTTAGAAATGGAATGGTATGGATCAGGGCATGAAATACAACATAACATGCTTTAATCAACAGTATGTTTAGAAATGGAATGGTATGGATCAGGGCATGAAAATACAACAAACATGCTTTAATCAAGTAGTTTAGAAATGGAATGGGTATGGATCAGGGCATGAAAATACAACATAACATGCTTTAATCAAACAGTATGTTTAGAAATGGAATGGTATGGGATCAGTGCATGAAATACAACATAACATGCTTTAATCAACAGTATGTTTAGAATGGAATGGTATGGATCAGTGCATGAAATACAACATAACATGCTTTAATCAACAGTATGTTTAGAAATGGAATGGTATGGATCAGTGCATGAAATGCAACATAACATGCTTTAATCAACAGTATGTTAGAAAATGGAATGGTATGGATCAGTGCATGAAATGCAACATAACATGCTTTAATCAAGAGTATGTTTAGAAATGGAATGGCATTGATCAGGGCATGAAATGCAACATAACATGCTTTATCAAGAGTATGTTTAGAAATGGAATGGCATTGATCAGGGCATGAATGCAACATAACATGCTTTATCAAGAGTATGTTTAGAAAATGAATGGCATTGATCAGGGCATGAAATGCAACATAACATGCTTTAATCAAGAGTATGTTTAGAAATGGAATGGCATGGATCAGTGCATGAAATACAACATAACATGCTTTAATCAACAGTATGTTTAGAAATGGAATGGCATGGATCAGTGCATGAAATACAAGACAATGGATGGTGTGTGATTTTGGCTGTGTCAGATGCAGTCTGAAATCCAGACGTTTGTGATGGGAGATGAGGGGATCAAGCGCACTTTGAAACGCTGCTGGGAAGAAAACAAGTACATGCTCTGTCCTCACACTGCTGTGGCTGCAGCTTATCACTACAGCACTCGTGCCCAAGGGTAGGTAACATGCTCACTTCGTCAGCATCCTCTCTGCCATACCAACCAGCCCCGATTGGTGTGGTCTCTGTAACCAGCTGGGCTAGAAACAGTTTGACTCGCCATATAATAATGCACCCCATCATCGACAGTTTTCAGGTTTCATTTGTGGATGTTAGAATACTATGTTGGTGATGGCTGAAGTTTCAGTAGTAGTATTATGAGCACAGTAATACATAGTGGGTGATGTTATTTTTAGTGATGTTCACACAGTAATATTAGTGGGTGATGTTTTTTTTTAGTGATGTTTGCACAATAATACATAGTGGGTGATGTTATTTTTTTAGTGTTGTTCGCACAATAATATATACATAGTGGGTGATGTGATATTTTTAGTGATGTGGGCACAATATTTTTATAATGTACATACATAGTGGGTGATGTTATTTTTAGTGATGTTTGCACAATAATACATAGTGGGTGATGTTATTTTTAATGATGTTTGCACAATAATACATAGTGGGTGATGTTATTTTTAGTGATCTTCATGGGTAGGATAATGGACAGCGACAGTTTTTGTCCATTTCATCTACAGGAATTTCCATTCCAAACTTTATCAGGTAAATTTTTGGTCATTCACTTTCAGTTTTCTGATCGTAATTCTGTGTCATTTCAGACGTGACGCATCCTTCCCATCAGTCTGTGTGGGCACGGCATCGCCGCTGAAGTTCCAGGAGGCCATCTTGGCTGCGGGGCTCCAGCCGCTGGACTCGCCTCGCGTCCAGGAGCTCAAGGCATCACCCACTTACGCTGAAGACATGGAGGCCACTGATAACTGGGAAAAGATTCTCCGGAAGAGAGTTGAACAGATGACAGAAGATTTCTTTGTCAGAAATAGTGCATAGGTTGACAGAGCAGCTTTTGAAAGTGAATTGATGTCTTGATAGAGCAGGATTTTAGAGAAAACTTATATCTGTTGAAAAAAAAAGTTTTCTAGCAGTGTATATTTTTTGATAGCATTTTTTTCAAACATTCTTTTTCAGTTTGACTTTGTCTCCAAAGTAGCTGATTCTTTTGTAAACATTTAAGTCTAGTGAAATATTGTTTAATCAGACTTGTAAAGAGTTTTAAACCTTGTCATATGACTACAACAGTCTTAAGGAACCAGGTATTGAGCTTTTTTCATGCATTGCAAACAGTTCTGCTATCATTGTGACGGTGATGACTTGTTACTTTACAAAACAACCTCAGATAGGAAAAGGGATGGGACTTGTGAAGGAAAGCAGGGTGTATTTTATGATCCATCAAAATCTGTTAACATGAATCAAACTTTGTTGCATTAGAGATGCCAACTGTCCCCGTTTCTTCATGTTTGTTACTACTGATAAGTGCAGTTTGTTCTGGTGTTGTGCCAACATCAAGATTGTTCCAAGTTTCTTCTTGGCAAGATTTTTGCCTCATGTGTTAAGTTGTTTGGTATACTGAGCACAGTGTAGGATAGTGAGTATCACTGCTAGTCTCATTACATCAGTGTTTTCCGATGTTTCGGTCAGGGTGCTGGTCTCCTCACTCAGGGACTTTAATCAATACTTGAGTGTATACATATATATACATACATACATATATATATATTCATCTCTCTATCTAGCAATCAGTTGATCTACATTGGTATATCAATTAAATGTTAAAATTCATGGTTATAATTTTAATCAAAAAAACTAGGTAACATTATCTGATTGGATATCTTTTGAATGTTTTCTGTTGACCCAAACCAGAATGACCAAAGCCAGACAAGCCCAAACTTAAACTTTGATAGATTAGAAATCTGATGTGTACAGTAAACTATTTTTTTACAAATACATCCACTGCTGACACTCCTATTTTAGTTTGCTGTTTACATATGTAGTCAGACAAGTTCTCTCATCCATCATGTGTAGAACATAAGCTTTGCTATCTGAGAAAATGAAGTGCATGCAAATCCGAGGACCAGCGAGTGTTACTGTTTGTGCTGCATATTGAAAGAAAAAAAAATCTGAAATCTGGCCCTGAGAGACAAGATTCATCTTTGCACTGAAGATGATTTGGATGTTAAATGAAAGGTGAAATCAGACATGGTTGTTTCAGCTTCATTTTTAATGTCAGTCTTTGTTGTTCACATGTATTCATGTACATGTCAGCCTACAAGATTCTTCAAATTCTGTCAGCTTTCTTTCAATTGCTAATCATCTGCTCAATTCATCCGTCCCTCTAAGACAAATTCAAGGGAAACAAATCTAGATGGGGACAACATGAGCTCATCTCTTTTTCCCACAAAAAGATCGTTGTATTGTTTCAATACACAGATTTCAATTTTTGATCAAATATTCTACAGCTTAAAATAAGAATAGTGGTGCAAACTTTCACAGGAAATCTGATTTGTTTGTTTTTTGGATGATTTCATTTCTCCTTTTTTTTTGTTTTTAAATATTGTTAAAAATTTTTTTGATGATTTCATTTTTGGCTTTTTTTTTTTTTTTTTTGATAATGATTCAGACTGCTGTACTTGTCCTTTAGGACTGTTCTGTCCAAAAGCAGTTCTGTGGTATGTGCAATGCCAGTGTCATGATGAATAACATGAAGGTTGTAAAGGAAATAGAGTGTCCAGTGACTGAAAGGCTTTCCATGTCGTCTGTGATCAAGAACTGGGAGGGATCATTGTACCTGCCAGTGAAGACCCAGCAAACTGACTCTGTCCCTGTAAAGATTTGGAGTGTGTGTGCGTGTGTGAGTGTGTGTGTGTGTGTGTGTGTGTGTGTGTGTGTGTGTGTGTGTGTGTGCGAGTGTGTGTGTGTGTGTGTGTGTGTGTGTGTGTGTGTGTGTGTGTGTGTGTGTGTGTGTGTGTGTGTGTGTGTGTGTGTGTGTGTGTGTGTGTGTGTGTGAGTGTATGTGTGTGTGTGAGTGTGTGTGTGTGTGTGTGTGTGTGTGTGTGTGTGTGTGTGTGTTCCTTTCCAACATTTTTCACTTTGTGCATGCCAGATCCTCTGCTCCCCCCCTTCCCCCCTCCCTTCCTTCCCTGCCCTCCTTTTTGAGAGACGGTCATTGGAGAGGTTTCACTCCACAGCATATTATTGACCTTTGAACTGTCAAGTATTGTCTGAAGTGATTTTTGCTTACCTATCAGATTTCTAGTGAATCGGACAAGTCACACAACTGAACTACACATCTGCTCAAATTACACACACACAAAAGCAAACAAAAACAACTTACCAAAGTCCAAACTGCATGAAATTTTGCAGAGAAATGTAGTAGTGGATGTATTTTGATGGCATATGTCTGTCTGTGTGTTGTTGATGTTGATGACTGTACATTGTAGACAATCAGATGGACTTTGAAGATCCATACGATGCAGGCTCAGGGATCTTGTTTACCCATGTAATTGTCCCTGACTCAATTTGAAACACACACCCATGTAATTATCTGCACTAATTTCAGAGTCATTATTGCGAAATTTGCCGCACTTAGGCCACAAATCGCGGATATCTCTGGAACTAAACAACCAATCTCATGCTATTTTTTGTAAAATGGAGGAGATACACTGTACTTTATTATATCGTAACATGTTAGTAATGGTAAGTCAACAACAATTTCAATTTTTTAGTGATTTCAAGTGAAAAAAAAATGCAAAATAAAAAAAGAATGTTATGTTTTTCTTCTAAGCGTAAAAAATACAGAAAGAATGCCAACAAACTCTCAACAATGGAGGAAAAATACTCCACTCACAACTGAAGACCAGAAAGTATGGTATTTCCAACAGAAAAGTGCATGAAACAGCCACAAATACAACTACTCCAATAGCAGGGACACACACACACACACACACACACACACACACACACACACACACACACACACATTATTATGCCTAACTGGTACACATGTAAGAAAGAAAAAGGGAACACACACACACACACACACACACACACACACACACACACACACACACACACACACACACACACACACACACACACACACACACACACACACACACACACACACACACACACACACACACACGTCCCTTTCACTCTCAACAGTAATATATATATATATTTTTTTTTTATGAACACAAAGTCATTCATGTGCCTGTTGGTCTCTGAACCCTTGTCATTCAGTTGATCAGCTGTACACCCACTCGAAAGACGTCTGTGATACTCGCCTCTCACGTGTCAGTTGGCCACGCCCCCTTCAACCTCGACCAGCGAGAGTGGGCCCACAGCGTGTGTGTGAAGTTCGTTGCCTAAAGTCTTAGTTGGCTCTCCCTCACATAGAGTTAGTGAACAGTCAGTCAGTGTTGGCTGGGCAACGCAAAAAAAAACACTGGGGCACACGCGGTAGGGTAGTAAGTGGGCGTCTTATCAGCCTGTCATAACAAGTTGGCAACGGTCCAACGCTTCACGTTGGAATAATTCGGTCAAGCCATCACTATCGTCTTTACTCGTGGCTGTCTGGGTCTTCTTCATCTGTATTAGGAACAACCAACTGTCTATTCAATATTCCCAGCACTTGATCTGTGGTAAATGTACGGCAAGTCAAGTACGTAAAGTGCTTGGTGGTGACGTCATAGTGAATGGAAAAACAATCGGAATAAAGTCAATAAAACACTGAACTGAATAGTGTTCTGACAAAGCAAATGGCTGTGAGCATGAGCCAGACCATCCCCTCTAAGCACTGTATTTTTTAACACAGAATTGAATATCTGACAAAATCTTTCTGCAAAAGCCAAAATATTTAAATAACAATTTCATTTATTGCACTGAACAAAATCAGTAATCTTCCTGAATTATAAATGCTTTTTGAAATTGGTATTTCATGACTTTTTTCACAAGATACTTTACTTTTCATGACTTTTGTTGTTGTTGTTGTTGTCCTCTTCAAATAATATTTCATGAAAGTATGTCATGGAATTGATGAAATGATACAGAATGTGGCATGTTTGATATACCTCCCATTGATTTGTTAAAACAAAATTCTATATCCTTTGCAGAACAGTGCATTTTGATGCTCTCCCTTTTTTTCAATAACCCATGAGAACACAGAGATGCCCTCAGTGGGCAGATACTGGTGATTTGGTAGTTACCAGAAAATGGTGAAAGGGTGGATTGATAGTGAAAAGGCTATAGTGAAAGAGTCCAGTGGTGAATGCCACGATTCTCTCTGTACTAAGCTTCCTTCAGTTTTGACATGTCCCTTGACGGTGATGTCAACTGTCCACTTTTTGCTGGATTTCATATTTTGTTTTGTTTTTTTGAAAACCAGAGATATTCTGCTTGTGATAGTGATTGTCTTCTCTCTGTGCATGTGGTTGATGTGCTTGCTTTTAACAAAAACTACAATGTATGTGGAAGATTTGTGTACACTTATTTGTATGCACATTTTTTTCCCCCATTTATTTTGTTCAAGGTTGTCTTTCATTCTCCTGATGTTTTACATGCATCCATGATTAGAAACTGTATATTTTATGGACGTAAAAAAAAAAACAACTTTTTTAATATTTACTTTTAATACAGTAATTTTTTTTTTTTTAAATGACTATTGCCAAAAAAAAATTCAAGGGTATTTATCTGTGTGCAAAGCATTATGTAAAAAATCCAAGACAACCAGAAAAAATAAAACAATACAAATCAGCAGGTGTGGGGGTTTTTTTTTTTTTGCTGTTCTGTAAATGGAAATGGTCTGTGTGAATCTCCTTGCTTTGACTGGGACTTAAGGCCATAGATAACTGTGTCAGTGATAATACTGTTCTAGCTAAATTTGTCCTGTGAGCGGCAAATAATCCTTCCTTAAAATCATGGACTGTCCTGAGTGTTGTGAATTGTTAGAAGGGAAATGAATGGTACTATTGTCAGTGAATTATCTTGAGAATAATCAGTGTCCTGAGAGCAACAAACTTCCATAGGAATCGTGAATTGTCCCCAAAATAATGACTCTGAAAATTGTCCAGAGTCCTAAATTGTCCTAAATTGTCCTTCCTAAATTGTCTTAACATGGGTCAGTTGTCTTGGGAGTAGTGAGCTGTCTCAAGAGTCATGACTTGTCAGAGGTGGGAAGAAGAATGAAAGAAGGCGGCAGCAATCCAACTTGGGTTCATGGGCTGGTGGAGGACCCTGGTGAAGTCTGGGAGCAGAACACCTGGTACAGGTTATTGTGTCTTTAGTTGAAGACAAGGGCAATAACCCCTGACCGCCTATCGGTCGCAGGAGGGGAAGGGATGGAACGGCCGCGGTTTGTTTAAAAACAGCGCACTTCTGCTGACAGCTGCCAGCTTCCTCGCGCTTACCTGCCACAAGCTTTCCTCCCTACGCGTAATGTGATACTAGCTGTCTGGCTGATAGTGTGTTGAAA
This sequence comes from Conus betulinus, assembly GCA_016801955.1. Taxonomy (NCBI): domain Eukaryota; kingdom Metazoa; phylum Mollusca; class Gastropoda; order Neogastropoda; family Conidae; genus Conus; species Conus betulinus. Next base: position 2,065,705 of record JADBJO010000003.1, on the reverse strand, counting down.
AACAGGATGCTATGTTTCTTCATTAATACTTTGCGCCAGAATGCAACGAACTGTGGTTGATTGATGTCACTGTATTGTGGGGTCTCTGACTGACAGAACGACACCAAACATGAATGGGTCTTCTTTCATACGCATTGCTGACAAGCACCACAAAGATTTGTCAACAAAAAACAATTGAAACAGACTAACGAACACACACAAAGTGAAATGAAATCGCAACTCAGTGGAGAGCATGCGTTCCTGAAGCATCACGCTCAACCTCTAGCATATTGGACATGCATATCTTTCCTTTAAAACTGACAGAAAATTAGTCGCGGGACTTCTACCTGACAGCAGCCGTACTTGGCCTGAATAAACAGTGTCGGTCTCTGGTCAGCTTCACTGGGAACACTGGTTTCCCCTACCACACCACGGCCTAGGCATGTTTTGCTTGTTTATCTGCGTGCTCTACGTGCTTGTGAAGCATGCCGAAACTGATTCTATCACAGCCACACCATGCTTTTAGTAAAGCAAGATTTTAGCATGCCACACATGCAGATGTCAGTTATAAACAATGAAATGCTTCCTACCTGACCTTGTTCTTTCGCCCCCGTTCAAATCATTTGAAACTGATGTCACATATACACACACCAATGCAAAATGTTGCCGCATTTTCATCTTCATGGTGAGCCTGGGGGGGGAGGGGGGGGGGGGGGGGGGGAGAGGGAGGAGAGAGGGAGAGAGAGAGAGAGAGAGAGAGAGAGAGAGAGACAGAGGGAGGGACACACAGGGACACACACACACACACACACACACACACGCGCGCGCGCAAATTAACAGAAACCCACACACCAACAACAGCGGTATATAAGCTGATGGATAACACACACACACACACACACACACACACACACACACACACACACACACACACACACACACACACACACACACACACACACACACACACAGACACAGAGAGAGAGAGAGAGAGAGAGAGAGAGACTAGATATTACAGCTTACTCTATCATTAAAACACGCTAGACTACTCACTTTGCACACTCTTACTCTTATGTATACAGAGAGAGAGAGAGAGAGAGAGAGAGAGAGAGAGAGAGAGAGAGAGAGAGAGAGAGAGAGCAACAACAACAGTAACAGCACAATAACACACACACACACACACACACACACACACACACACACACACACACACACACACACACACACACACACACACACGCGCGCGCGACGAGAGAGAGAGAGAGACAGACAGACAGACAGAGAGAGAGAGAGAGAGAGAGAGAGAGAGAGAGAGAGAGAGAGAGAGAGAGAGAGAGAGAGCACAAGATATTACAGCTTACTCTATCATTAAAACACGCTTGGGTACTCACTTGCACACTCTTACTCTTATGTATGCACAGAGAGAGAGAGAGAGAGAGAGAGAACAACAACAACCAACAACCAACAACAACACACACACAACAACACACACACACACACACACACACACACACACACACACACACACACACACACACACACACACACACACACACACAGACACAAGCGCAAGAGAGAGAGAGAGAGAGAGAGAGAGAGAGGGAAGGAAAGTAATCGCCTGGTAGGCCTAGAATGTCTCCTCTCGAGCAGTAGCACCACTCACATACACCAACAACATGCCGGATCCTGGCAACTTATGAAAACGAACTTCTCAATGGAAAAAAAAAAAAAAAAAAAAAAAAAAAAAAAAACCTCAAGAACGCGGGATGAACCAAGTTATATCAAACGGCACAAAGCAGAATCACAACACACAAAATCACACACACAGTTAATATATATGAATGTGGAAGAATAATAATCCGTAAAGCACAACAAGAACAGCACAGCATGAGAACACATGCGCTCACTTAAAAAAAGGGATGGGGCCCTACACACGTGCGCTTCCAGCTTTTCAGCACTTAGCGCTGAGTCACGCCGCCTCTGTTTATCGCGCCTGCCGGGCAGGCTGGAACTAAAGAGCAGGATTTTTATCTCGGCCGGACAGCTGTGATCGCATTGCTAGAATACAAATATGTATTTAAAAAAGACACTTTTTTTTACTTACAATATGCACCACTTGTCAGTCACATTCAAACTACAAAGCCATATAAACACACACATGAAAAAAAAAACAATACTTGCAATCACATTACCTTGAAACGATGATAAAGTGCAACCCAGTAGCATGTTTTAATAAAGGTATAACACGCCTAACCTAAAAGGGTGGCAAAAAACAGAAGGCTTTGTCAAAGTAGTACACAATCACATGTCGTATGGAAGAGTGGGCCTACAAAATGGGTTCATCAAAATTGACTCACGAATCTGAGTGCTGGCCAGTCATTCCATTAGAACAAATGACAGAGTAGGGTAAACAACAACAACAACAACAAAAAGCATTGAAAAAAACATGCTGCTATTTCATCTGAACAGTTACCTTTTTATCTAGCTTGTTCAAATTTTGACATTTATTGTAAATTCGAAATCTAAACTAACAGTTATCTTTACAAGTCCAAGAAGGATAGGGCCACTGAAATTCCCTTGTTCCAAACTGACGAGATTATTACGGGTAATTTTGCCTTTGGTACCACATCTGATTGTATCACCGCACCACATGCAGATGTCTTGGCCCTGCTGGTTGATAAGGCAGATGTAGTTTCCACTCTGATTGTCTCTTCGCAGTTTATGATGTCTTTACCACAAGATAAACGACCATCATCTTCACATCTTCCCCAAGCCACTTCCACATCCATTTATTTTTCACAGAGGGATCAATTTTTGAGGTAATATTCAGTAACAGGATGCAACATTTCAAAGATTTTCATGTCTGAAATTTGAAACCACATGTGGCGCTAAACAGAGTCTGCAAATAACACTTTTTTCCAGTGAAGAGATCATTTCCCTTTAACTGTCATTAAGTTAATCGTGCTATTTACTCAAAGTAAACCTGCTTCAGGTGCCCAAGCAAGCTGGAAGTCATCCACATGAGAACAAACTGATCAAGACAAAAAATGTCATCAATGCTATGGCTTGCAACACACACACACATACACACGCATAACTAACAAAAAACATGAAAAAAAAAAAACTCACACATATATAGCCGCCATGTTTTCTAAATGAGAATTTTTCACTAATCTCAAAAGCCATTCCCTGAGGCCCCTAAACGGGGTGCAACCCTGCCGAAAGATGATGAACAATTCTCACGCATGATCGTCCTGGAAGTAATGAATAGTCCTGAGGGAATGGAATGTCTGGCTGAGTGAAGGGCATTTCAAGGCCTGCCAAAATTGTCCTACAAAGTAACATGCAAAGAACATGGATGACAGAGATTGGAAAGTCAAAATGCGCCTGAAAAAAGAAAATCACCTCATATAAAGATCGGAAAATGACAACATTCATTTAATCATCAATAAACACACACATGATACATAAATAATTGTAAAGAAACTGTCAATTTATTTGGCAATTTGAAACAAACTAACAAACAAGACCACTTGATCAAGATCCAAATTGTTCCATATTCTCACCAAATTTTCACATTTTGTCTGTAAAAAATTGCAACAAAAACATACTCTGCACAGGAAGTTCCCTGTCATCAACAAATTTCCCAAACAAAAGTTTTATATTTTATTTGTCACAAACACAGTTCTGGGTTTTCAGTTTTGAAATAAAAAGTTGTAAATATGTTCACATGCATTAAAAAAAAAAAAAAAGACAGAAAGAAAGAAGTCTGCAAAAATTTATTCAAATATGTGATTGTGAGAGGATGTGCACATCCACAAATGGGTTCTTGCTGCTCAAAATCTTCCACAGTACATGTGCACGCACTAAACACACACACACACACACACACACACACACACACATACGCATACACACACACACACACACATACACGCACGCATACACACAACAATACAAATTATAATGTTATAAAACAGTTGTGAACTTAGGAAAAATGGCACCAAATCACAGCACTGATCTGACTTCCACAGTCGGCTGGGCTTCGAACACCCTAACTTGGCACCTAAGTCAACATTCCACAAGAAGAAAAAAAAGGAAGACAAAGGCAGAGAATGGAGGCAGGAGTGAAGGGGAGCATCCTCAAGTGACACAGACCAACGTAAACTGAATGGCATTGTGCTAAAGCTTACACTGCCATGCATCGCACACCACCGTGACATGCCAAATGTTAAGGAATGATGGAACACAATTTTTTTTTTTTTTTTTTTTAAAACATGCATGCTTAAGTTCTGGGAGTTTGTTTTGACAACTTATGTATACACACTGTCTTTTCCCACAGACCAAAACCAGTGCAGCAGATTTTTGGATTGTGTGAATTTGATATGGGTCAACATTTAATGAATTTATATGACTTAAGAAGCATAGTTTCAGGGAAAATCATCAATTCTTCCTATGGATGCTGTAAACATTCTTTGGGAAGCGCACCTATCTTTCACAATTTTTTCAGAACTTAGTGACCCAACATGAATAAAAAAAACTTGTAGAAGTTCACAAGCAGCACTCGTGAAAACTCTCTTTCAAAATATTAAAAGTAAACATAAAAAAATTTCAAATCAGATATACTATCTCTGATTTAGTAACTGTGAATAAATCTGTTAAGAATCACAATGTGGCCAAATACCTGTCCTTAGGAAGTGATGAGACTATGTTTAGTATGTCACCACTCCTATACCCAGCTTCAAGAAATATGGCCCAAGTGATCCCCATCTGAAGATTTGATCCCACAGTACTCTGTGCAACAGTTGGTCTGGGCCGAACAATCCTGCAGAAAGAATTCCGACAGCATTAGAACCCGCTACCTCCCAATCAGTAGTCCTTGATGCAAACCATGGCGCCCCCTATGAACTTTTCTGGATGCAACATTCTGACAGAAATATAACTGCTGCCTCTGCTAGGGCAGGAGAGTTGCTACAGTTGCAGACGCTGCAGTTCTACACATCCTCAGATCAAGCCCGGTCCAGATATACCAGCTGTATTCAAAAACATAACTCATTAAAACAAACAATCTGAGCAAACATGAAACAGAGTTTGTTTCACTCTGTAAGATTTCAGACCATCCAATAATCCATGAACAAAAGCTTTCATGTCGATCAAATTTTACTTAAACTAGCACTTTACATACCCGACATGTCATGCACCTTCATTTTTCTAGACTATAAACAAACATGCAGACATCAAACTTCAACAATAAAAACAAAAACAAATCACTGAAACAAAAAGGTAAATAACGTCATGAACACATACACAGATACACAGATACACACACACACACATACACAGATACACACACACACACACACACACACACACACACACACACATGGACATGCACACACTCGCTAAACACACACACCACTCCACACAAAGTATGCATGGCGATGGGTACGGGCTATCAAGTTAAACGCAACAACCATGATATACAATATGAATAAAGTATAATATGAACAAAGAATGCTAAGATTCACTGGGACTTGAGTTTGTTGTGACGCATCTGTCGGAGCCACTTGACGGCCTGAATGATGGAGGTCAACACAGGGATGCTGATTGGCAGGAACAGAGGGATGTAGATGGCAAACCTGGCAACCAACACCATTTCCAGGTCATTGGTGGACTTTTGTGCATGCGTGTGTGCTGAACAGTTTCTATAACGTACCCATTTGTGCATGTGTATGTTCGCAAGTTTCTATATCATACCCATCTCTGTGTGTGTGTGTGTGTGTGTGTGTGTGTGTGTGTGTGTAACACTTCCCATGAGTGCACAGCTTCTCTGTTTTGGAGTTGATCTTGCTCAGCTGAGCTAAGCTCCGAACGATACAAATTCTACATGCAACAGCCAAAGTCAAAATAAAGTTGAAATATAGAAGGGGGTACAAGATTCAACTGTGAAATGTGTGCATGCTGTTCATATTACAGCAAAACTACCTTTGCTTGTAATATTTGAATATCAGCATTTCTTGTTGAAGGTGTGATCCACATATGTGGACATAGGAAGGCAAACACTGCAAGGGAAATACTGGCATGACGTGAGTTAATGCCTCAGAAACATGCCTCAAACACCACTTCAAACTGCAAAAAGAATTATAGTAATTTTTCCATTAGTTTTCTTTTATGACGATAACATTGCATATTCATCACACACAGATGCACTGGCATTCACGTGCACAGACTACTTACTTTTGATCCTCTGGGAAGTAAAGAAGTTCCAGCAGAGACTGATCAAAGAATGCCTTTTCTGCACAGCAATCAATATAAGTGCACTGAACATGATGTGATTTTGCACAGCAAATCAATATAAGTGCACTGAACATGATGTGATTTTGCACAGCAATCAATATGAGTGCACTAAATATATAATGTAACTGCGATACCCTCATTCTCTCACATCAGCCACATTTACAGAAATGTGGTCAGTGTCATCATTCTCACCACTGTCAACTCCATCTCACTGTCAACATCCATCTCACATCTCACAGTCTGTGTCATCATTCTCACCACTGTCAACTCTCCATCTCACAGTCTGTTGTCATCATTCTCACCACTGTCAACTCCATCTCATAGTTGTGTCATCATCTCACAGTCTCTCACAACACTGTCAACTCACCACTCACAGTCTCATCTGTTATCATTCTCACCACTGTCAACAGTCTGTTGTTATCATTCTCATCACTGTCATATCTCACAGTCTGTTGTCATCATTCTCACCACTGTCAACTCCATCTCACAGTCTGTTATCATTCTCACCACTGTCAACTCCTCACTCACCACTGTCAACTCATCTCACAGTCTGTTCATTCTCACCACACTCACATCTGTTACACTGTCTCCATCTCACAGTCTGTTGTCATCATTCTCACCACTGTCAACTCCATCTCACAGTCTGTTACATCATCACTCTCCACCATGTCATCCATCCTGTCAACTGTCATCCATCTTACTCTGTTATCAGTCTCACCACTGTCACTCCATCTCACATCATTCTCATTCTCACCACTGTCAACTCACATCTCACAGTCTGTTGTCTCATTCTCACCACTGTCAACTCACATCTCAACAGTCTCTGTTATCATTCTCACCACTGTCAACTCCATCACAGTCACAGTCTGTCATCATTCACAGTCTGTTTATCATCCCACTGTGTCAACTCCATCTCACAGTCTGTTCTCACATATCATTCTCACCACTGTCAACTCCATCTCACAGTCTGTTCTCATCATCTCACACCACTGTCAACTCCATCTCACAGTCTGTTATCATCATTCTCACCACTGTCAACTCCATCTCACACCACTGTCAACTCCATCTCACAGTCTGTTGTCATCATCTCACCACTGTCCATCTCACAGTCCTCACACTCTTATCTCACAGTCATTCTCACCACTGTCATCTCCATCTTACTCAGTCTGTTATCATTCTCACCACATCATCTCACCAGTCTGTTATCATTCTCACCACTGTCAACTCCATCTTACAGTCTGTTATCATTCTCACCA
>JADBJO010000003.1:2035673-2048173 GCA_016801955.1 Conus betulinus | reverse complement strand
ACACAAAAGCCTTCTTGTCTAAACACAGGTCCCGCTGCTTGGGGCTTACAGAATTCCATACTTATTCCCCAGTGTGTTCCAGAACACAAACAATGTAGTTCTATCAACCTGTTTTAACCAACAGGATTCTTCTAACAAACAGAAAAAAAAAATCACGTTTTCAGCACAGGACCTAAGAAATTAGGACACTGATCTCCACTTATTCTTATGCTGGTAATAGTGTCTTTTTCATCTCACAAAACTTGAAGCAGTAATTCTTTATGATTTAAAAAATGTGCATGGAGGGGTTTCAAAATTCCAATGACATGAATACTGCTTTTGCAAGTATCTTTCAAACCCTTGAGAATGCCATTCTTTAACCTTTAAAGAACTCCATGATCACTGGAACAATTACGTGCATGTGAGCATGCAAAATATACAGTTCCCAAACTCAGAAAAAAGAACTTTTATAGAATAACTCATCCTTTTCCTCTGTAGACTGAGAACCCAAGGATCAACAGATGTGGAACAACACCTTAAAACAACACATCCAGAGCATACTCACCCAGCTTGGCTTCCAGTGGGTTGATCATGTGGGGCAGGTCTCGCTCTGTGTAAAAGAAGGAACTGTCTGTGGAGTCCTTCCTGGGGGTAGCCACCAGCCCCACAAAGTGCAGGACCTGGAGGATGGAGCAACACATCAACATCTGACCCAGGAACAGACTGGTTTGTCTTAGGTATGTTGTCAGTATGTTTTTTGACATAAAGGGACATTTTGTTTCTTCATCATCATCACATCGTCATCACACTGCGTTTGTAATGTGCCTTACCAAAGGTTCTAAGCCCTGTCAATCCACACTCTCATGTACCTAACGGGCTGCCTACCTGGGTAATGCCGACCAAAGAGCTGCCTGCTGTTGCTTCATTCAGTCAGTTCACTTGTCATCCAGTCAATGTTGTTCACTCAATTTCCTTACTTCCTTCATTCTTTCAATTTCTCATGCTGGGTGCATGCTATGTGTAACGTGTCATCCATACCAACAGCCAAACTGGCCTTCTCTTCCGAAAGTTGGAGACAGGATTTTATGTGTGTGCAAGGTGTTATGCATGCATTCACACATGGAACCTCGGTTTATAGTCTCATTCAAAGGACTTCTTGGGAATAGGAGTCAGAACTGATGTTAACTCCGAGGGAAAAATCCCCCTGCACTGAAACATTCTGGCAGAGATTCGAACCTGCAACCCCAGGATCACCAAGATTATGAGTCCTGTGCTCTACCAAACAGAGCTATTCCAACCCCCCCCCCCCCCCCCCCCTCCCCCCGCCATTTAATTCAATCAATTCTATGCTCCAACACTGTTTGGGTGCCACTGAACATCAGTCTCAGCCTGTGCCCGAACAGCGTTCAGGAAAACTAGCAGTTCACTCAGAACAGCGTATCAGACCATGAATAACGTGTTAAACTGCTATGAATGGGAGGTCACTTGCACACGACTCCTTTGCTCAAAGGCACTTTAAATTTCGCTTTGTAAGAATACCAATTACTGTGGGGGGGGTTTTTCTTTGCTTTATTTTCTAAAATGTAGACATGCAAAGCACAAAATAATGCTGAACTTGTCAAAACATCAAAGGTCCAAAAGTGCATCATGTTCTATGAAATCTTAGTATGTTGATGCAGGTACCTGGCAATGACTGTTAGAAATTATGATCCTCTTACTAGAACAGTTTCTGAGACATTCAAGCTCAAATGACGTGTTTTTGGTTCATGCAGATCAGCACACACTGTCCAGGCAGGAGAGGCTGCCACCGCAGTAAACTTGATTGGACTGAAAGGTAAACAACAAACAAGTGCAGTAACTCTTGGTTAAAACGCAGAATTTGGCAAAACAGACAAAACTGAAGTTCGATCAGACTTCGTGTCGGGAGCCTACGCTTTTGCATAAGCCTAAGATTCTGTTATACGTGGTTTACTGGCATGTTTGGGATATAAGCTCCTCCGTTCTCAGGGGTGGTCATTATTCAGATTCTGAAGTCCCACAGAGCCACGCTGTTTAAGATGCAGACTGAATATGTCAGGATTTTGCTTGCAAAAGTTATCATCTGGTCAAAGTGTACCAGGGCAGCATGACAGCTACACACCACTGATGCAATTACCACTCAAGAAATTCCTGTCTGTCTGTCTGTCTTTCTTCGCTTCTCTCGGCCCTCGTGCTCCCACCAAGTGTTCATCAGATCCGTCACATTGCAGTGCAACAAACATGTGTTCAGAAAATGCTAAAAAGGTACTGGTAAACAGATACGGTGGTTACAACCCTGAGGACTTCCTTTTCTCTCTTTCAGACGAACAAAATATCCTGGTCAAAAACAACTTTGTTTTCTCTCCCCCCCCCCCCCCCCCCCCCCCCCCCCCAACATTTAGATTTAATACTCAAATGTGTTTAATTCATTTACTATTTCATGAAAACACAACCTGATGCCAGCCCTGGGCTATGCATATGTGCTAGGCATCTGACCCAGAATCAGTCGTCAAGGCCCCTTTCCTGCCTCTCATCTAAACCCCTCCTGTTTTTATTCCATGTCAGTTATCTGGCTTGGCAGACACAGTGCACTATGGCCACCCTGATGCAGCTGGAATCCATGATATCCACTTACACTGACCTTAAAGAAATCAAAACTGACCCACAGAGTGTAAATGGCAGAATGGAGGAGGGTTAGGGGGCACTAAGCTGTCAAATAAATACACATTAGACTACAATGTCCCGACAAGTGTCTGGCACTACTGCCAATATACGTTTTTGCAGAAAGACTGTCAGAAACCCCTTACCTGGGATGTAACAGAGACTGTGGTAAAATCTGCCAACTTGTCCAAGAAAGGCTTCAAATATCCTGCAAACACATTTAAATCTGTCTATCCACCCATTCAGTTATCATCAGAACAGCAACCCATCCATCAGCTGACTAACCAACCAGCCAGCCAGCCAGTCTGTTACTCCACTAACAAATGAACTGACTGAAAAATTGTCAATGCATAAGTTCCTCCCTTACACCTGGGAAGACATTAGGTTAAAGCACCTGCCAACAAGGTATTTATCAACACAGCCATCCAGTTAATCTACTGCTTGATGTTATATCTGCTACAATGATTTTAGGAGACTGATGGGCGCCAAAACTGTTTCCCACAGAATCTTTTTCAATTGATCTGTTTGAGAACAGGCTATGACAAAGAAGCCAAGTATTATGAAACCAAAAAGAACACACACTTTCACACACACACACACACACACGCACGCATGCGTGTGCACACACAAACACACACACACAAACAAAAAAGAATATGCTCTTCTCCCAGCACATGCAATGAACCATTGAACTGTCATCTCACTGTGTAACACAGATCTAAAAAGCAAATAAGACAGAAAGTCAGCAAGAGACATATATCTGATTTCGTTTCATCCACGAAGACTGATTTGATCAGCACACCAACTAGATTTTTCTGTTTGCTCTTTTGTTGCATTATGATTGCATTTACAAATAACGACAGACGGTACAATGAAATCTTACTACTGTCCACACTGTACCAAGCAAATGATCAAAGAAGTCTGCAAACCATTTTCTGTTTCAAGTAATTCATCTGCCATGCTAGCGTGACATTATAAAGGAACAACTTCAGCACAGGAAGAAAGTGCCTACCTTGTACCCCAGCCAGAATGTCCCCCACTGGACGTCCAGCACGTCAGGCTGGGGGTTGATGAGCGTGAACGTCACGTCGTAACCAGGATTGGAGCGAAACCATCGCATGCTGTCCTTGTCTGGCTGTGTCGTGCACATGACAACAGAGACTTTTACAGCTGAAACTGCCTGGCTGTGTCATGCACATGACAACAGAGACGTTTACAGCTGAAACTGTCTGGCTGTGTCATGCACATGACAACAGAGACGTTTACAGCTGAAACTGCCTGGCTGTGTCATGCACATGACAACAGAGACGTTTACAGCTGAAACTGCCTGGCTGTGTCATGCACATGACAACAGAGACTTTTACAGCTGAAACTGCCTGGCTGTGTCATGCACATGACAACAGAGACTTTTACAGCTGAAACTGTCTGGCTGTGTAGTGCACATGACAACAGAGATTTTTACAGCTGAAACTGCCTGGCTGTGTCATGCACATGACAACAGAGACTTTTACAGCTGAAACTGCCTGCCATGCACTTTGTCCATGAATACAACAAACCACATCAATTCAGCTCATGTTGTTTATAATCCAGCCAACCACCAGAAGCCGTATCACCTGACATGTATACATATATTTTAGGCTTACTATACACAGGATAAAGAACATGGAAATACTGATCTTTTTCTTTACATGAATGAGTTTCCCATCACTGTGAAGGAAAAGCATTTTACAGCTGAAACTTAGTTTTCTGTCAATCAGCAAGGAAAGTTTTTTATAAGAAAAACAAAAAAAAAAAAACTGTTCTCTTCTGAAGCGTTGGTTAAAAGACAAAGGCAAAAAGGTGAGGGGGGAGAGGCAAAAGGTGAGGGAGGAGAGGACAAAAGAGATGAGGAAGGAGAGGCGAAAGATGAGGGAGTGAGGGCAAAAGATGAGGAAGGAGAGGCAAAGGTGAGGGGGGGGCAAAAGGTGAGGGAGGAGAGGCAAAAGTGAGGGAGGAGAGGCAAAAGGTGAGGGGGAGAGGCAAAAGGTGAGGGAGGAGAGGCAAAAGATGAGGAAGGAGAGGCAAAAGGTGAGGGGGGGGCAAAAGGTGAGGGAGGAGAGGCAAAAGGTGAGGGAGGAGAGGCAAAAGGTGAGGGGGGAGAGGCAAAAGGTGAGGAAGGAGAGGCAAAAAACAGGGAGGAGTTCTCTTTGAAGTGAGGGGGGGGAGGCAAAACACTGAGGGAGCTGATCCAAAAGGTGAGGGAAGAGGGCAAAAGGTGAGGGGGAGAGGCAAAAGGGAGGGTGAGAGGCAAAAGGTGAGGGAGGAGAGGCAAAGAGAGGGAGGAGAGGCAAAGGTGAGGGGGGAGAAGTGAAAGGTGAGGGAGGAGAAGAAAAGGTAAGAGGAGAAGTAAGAGGTGAGGGAGAAGAGAGTGAAAGGTGAGGGGGGAGAAGTGAAAGGTGAGGGAGGAGAGGAAAAGGTGAGGGGTGAGAGGCAAAAGGTGAGGGGGGAGAAGGCAAAAGGTGAGGGAGGAGAAGTGAAAGGTGAGGGAGGAGAGAGTGAAAGGTGAGGGAGGAGAAGTGAAAGGTGAGGGGGAGAAGTGAAAGGTGAGGGAGGAGAAGTGAAAGGAGAGAGGAGAAGTGAAGGTGAGGGGAGGAGAAGTGAAAGGTGAGGGAGGAGAGGAAGGTGAGGGGTGAGAGGCAAAGGTGAGGTGGGAGGGGGGAGAGCAAAAAGGTGCGGGGGGAGAGGCAAAAGGTGAGGGAGGAGAGGCAAAAGGTGAGGGGGAGAGGCAAAAGGTGAGGGAGGAGAGGCAAAAGGTGAGGGGGGAGGAGGCAAAAGGTGAGGGGTGAGAGGCAAAAGGTGAGGGGGGGAGAGGCAAAAGGTGAGGGAGGAGAGCAAAAGGTGAGGGGTGAAAGGAAAGGTGAGGAAGGAGAGGCAAAAGGTGAAGGAGGAGAGGCAAAAGGTGAGGGAGGAGAGGCAAAAGGTGAGGGGTGAGAGGCAAAAGGTGAGGGGGAGAGGCAAAAGTGAGGGAGGAGAGAGGCAAAATGTGAGGGAGGAGAGGCAAAAGGTGAGGGGGGAGAGGCAAAAGGCTCACCTTCTGTGTCCTCAGACCCTGGGCAGCATCCAGCTCTTCTCCACACCTGCTTCCCTGACCAGCACATCCTGCAGGAGTGGAACCAGGTGCTGTGTCACTCACTCCACACCTGTCCACATCTATGACCCATTATCTATTTATGTATTATATATTTTATATATATATATATATATATTTTTTTTTTTTCCTCTCTCTTTTTCTTTTGCTGTCTTAACTTCCCTGCGACCTCAGTGGCATTGTACTCATGCCACTCATTCCTCCCCACTCCCACCCATCACCCCCCATCTACAACCACAATCTGGCATATCCGCCTGCCTCAGCCAGGATACCGGCCACCTGCAGGGAGCAGTCAATGTCAAATTATGATGAGGCAACCCACCAGAAGAGACACTGCACTGCTGCTGAATCACTTTGGTAGTGTTCAGTAGTGCCTGTTCTGATTCAACACACGCAGGACACCACCCACTGTTATTCTTTTATCATATGTGAGTTCTCCTTTCGAAGGGTGCCACCACGGCTCTCCAATGAATGGATTTGCTGACACCGATGACCCTGACAGAACTAAGCCAAGGGCACAGACAGGGTGAGGTAATTGAAAGTGAGGGTACGGCAAGAACAGGACATGAAAGGCCACAGACTTTGAGGCAGTTCTTTAAATTTGACGGATTATGATTAAGGATGAGGATGATTAATGATGCACTGGACTTCTATTCAGACCCAAGACTTTGTGACTGAGCTACACTCTACCCTTGCTTTCATAATATATTCTGGTGTCAATCAGGCCCTAGAAATACAGACACCGGTGGTGTTGGTAAGAAATTCTAAGCAACACTCTCAGAGACACACCTACTAAGCGGACGAATCTCAGCTGTGTAGTGCCAATCCTCCAAACTGAGCCCACAGCAAACTCAACACTGGTAGGAGCAGGTCAGGGCAGAAAGATCCAACATACAAATGGCTCTGATGTAAATAATCGAACACCAGCCCTCCCAGTCGGGAATCCCCAACCCTATCCACCTCATCGCAACCAGCTGGTCATCTTACAGGTCCATGACCATTGTTTCTCAACATATAATAGTAGTGAATGTTGGGTACTTTCTGGTTTAGATAATTTGCTGAGCCTGACACAGTGTTTCAGATCAATTCAGACCATAGTATAATTATACCATTTCCTACAAAATTTGGTGATAATCATACCTGCAGCAAGAATTTTCATGAGTACAGATTGATCTATTTTGAGTATTTCGGATTCAAAAATGCCAAAAAAGCTTTGCTTGCTTTGTAATCACAGACACTTTCACCCTCTGGTCAGTGCAATTTTGCAACGAGCTGGAAGATTTCACAGCGCAAACTCTCAATGGTAGGGGCACAGTTATGTGGTGCAAACAATCCGAAGCAGAACTGTTTTCACAGACTGAGTAAACTGTGTTTGTTAACTCACTTGCTTCTTTTGCCCGCAGATGCCGACATCATACAACGAAGCGTACGATGCCAATGTCCGCATTTGCAGATTCAGATTTTGAAAATTTGCGCTGTCTGAGTGATGTATCAGGTACGAAACTCAAGAACAGAGATTTCTTTTTGTTCAAATATACACTAATATGCATTGCATGCACTCACTAAATATCAAGTGTCTGTCTACTCATTCATAATTATGAGAATTTTTTTCCTACCCTATACAAACCCCGGGTTTTCAGGGTTGAGCAAGGGGAAAAACTCATGGCATGGAGTGAGTTAATGCCTCACCACTAACAGTTTGTGACAAGAAAACCAATCCGAGTAAGGTCATAAAATTTTGTTCAAATCATATTCCTCTGCAATCAATCATCAGTATGATGTGATGTATACATTTTTTTTACCATTTCCACTATTTTTCCTTTTGCCTGATCATTAGCTTCAAAGGAAACATGTCTCCTATTTTCTATGTGATCTAAAACACTAGTGACCTTTTGCGTGTACCACAAACACATGCGGTTGCAGTGCTAGCTACAGACCTGCATATGCACTGACTGTGGAGATCAAGGTAATCCCTACCTGCATTTCACTGATCAGATGATGCCAGGGCTTAAATCTGTGCCTTTTGAAGTGGGAAGTTCAAACAGGTCAAACTGTCTGGCTGTCACACCAGTCCTACGGTCTGGCTATCACACCAGTCCTAAAGTCTGGCTATCACACCAGTCCTACGGTCTATCACACCCAGTCCTACGGTCTGGCTGTCACACGCCAGTCCTACGGTCTATCACACCAGTCCTACGGTCTGGCTGTCACGCCAGTCCTACGGTCTGGCTGTCACGCCAGTCCTACGGTCTGGCTGTCGCGCCAGTCCTACGGTCTGGCTGTCGCGCCAGTCCTACGGTCTGGCTGTCACGCCAGTCCTACGGTCTATCACACCAGTCCTACGGTCTGGCTGTCACGCCAGTCCTATGGTCTATCACACCAGTCCTACAGCCTGGCTGTCACGCCAGTCCTACAGCCTGGCTGTCACGCCAGTCCTACAGCCTGGCTGTCATGCCAGTCCTACAGCCTGGCTGTCACGCCAGTCCTACAGCCTGGCTGTCACGCCAGTCCTACAGCCTGGCTATCACGCCAGTCCTACAGCCTGGCTGTCACACCAGTCCTACAGCCTGGCTGTCACGCCAGTCCTACAGCCTGGCTATCACACCAGTCCTACAACCTGGCTGTCACACCAGTCCTACAGCCTGGCTATCACACCAGTCCTACAGCCTGGCTGTCACACCAGTCCTACAGCCTGGCTATCACACCAGTCCTACAGCCTGGCTATCACACCAGTCCTACAGCCTGGCTGTCACACCAGTCCTACAGTCTGGATATGACACCAGTCCTACAGCCTGGCTATCACACCAGTCCTACAGCCTGGCTGTCAGGCCAGTCCTGTTACAAGCAATCACACCAGTCCAGTCAAACACATACACCCTGTCTTCTAGTAAAGATGAGGAATACCCTTTTTGTTCAAGCACTGGTTTCGAGGCATTATGAATGCTTGCTTAATATGAAATGATCCTAAATATGATCACTGCATTACAACCATACAGGGATTTTGCCTGATGTCATTTTACCTATTACATGTAGCAAACATTTGCATTATGCATGGCTACCAGGGGAAAATGTTACACAATGCTGTTGTGACATCAATTTGTTTTGATGTCATTTGTTCTTTTATGTTCTTTTTCATCATTTTGACGTTTTTCCCTTGTGTTTACTGTTTAGTCCTGATGAAGGGTCTAAGACCTGAAAGCTTGAGTGTTTATTATTTTTTTTTATAAAGGACTTTAAAGTACTCATTTTTCATATTGTCTTTATTGAAGTCCAGCAGTCGTTTTTTTTTACACAAAAAATGTATCATTTATTCCGTTAATAAATGGTCCTGGTTTGGCTGTAGCAGAAATCTTTAAAAAAAAAAAAAATGTGAGTATGATCCCTCTTCTCCTTCTGTCATCATTCTTTACAGCTATCCCTTTCAGTCAATTTTCCTCTTCCCCATTGTTTCTGGGCCAGAACAACAAGAACAACAACAAAACAAAAGGAAAAAAATCCTTAAAATCTGGGAAGCAGAGAGCAAAAGACGAAAAAAAAATTTCCCCAATTCCATCTGCATAAGTAGTTTCAAGGCAACAAAATTGTAATCAAGACATTTGGAAATAAAAAAAAAAAAACCATCAATAACTGATCTTAAATAAATGTCAGCGAACTGCCCAGAGAAACGTGGACAAACCAGTCACAAGACAAAACACAACGCGTTTTGACCTCTTAGGTCTTCTTCAGGTGAGACAAAAACGAATAAAATAATGAAAATTCACTTAGCTTTGATCGCTTTTGATTAAACAAAGCGATCTGAAACAATCAAAGCTAGGTGAATTTTCGTTTTTTTTTATTCGTTTTTGTCTCACCTGAAGAAGACCTATGAGGTCGAAACGCGTGTTTTGTCTTGTGACTCGTTCGTCCATGTTTCTCTGGGCGGTTTGCTGACATTTATTTAAGATTTGTTTAGATTTCCACCTGCAGTTGTCTCACTTTGCAACTAGATCAATAACTGATACAAAAAATCAAAAGAATTGTATATGTGGATCATAGTTTGCTGACCTCTGTTAAGTTTGATCATGATGCCATGAAAAAAATGTCTTACTTACGAGAGAATTTCTCTGGTAGTCTCATGTAGATTTGTATGCACACACACACACACACACACACACACACACACACACACACACACACACACACACACACACACACACTCACACACACACACACAAAGCCTGAATCCAGCTTCCAGCTTATTTGAATGCACCCATGCACTACTGACAGATCCATGTGGGGTGGATATGTAGGAACAGCAGGACAGGACAAACCCACACATGGCAGTGATGAGTATGTCAAAAACAGCAAAAAAAAAAAAACCCAAAACAAAGAAAAAATGAAAACCCTAGCCCTCCAAATCAAACCCATGCCATCTGTACCCTTTGCAGACCCTCCACCATGATACTCACCAGTGTCTGACACAGACACAATAAGAATGCCATGTCGCCCCACAAACACTGACTCTGCTTCAATGT
The DNA here is from genome assembly GCA_016801955.1 of Conus betulinus. Classification (NCBI taxonomy): domain Eukaryota; kingdom Metazoa; phylum Mollusca; class Gastropoda; order Neogastropoda; family Conidae; genus Conus; species Conus betulinus. Next base: position 2,037,874 of record JADBJO010000003.1, on the reverse strand, counting down.
GGGAGGATTTGGGCAGAAACAAAATGCTGTATTTGCTGTTCTTCAGTTTGGCTGGATCCCCAAATACTGCATCCAGGTCTGCCATTTTGTAAACAAACAAAAGCATTCTTTTTTGGCATTTGACTTTAAACAGAAAGGATGATACAAAAAAAAAGAAAGAATGAAGCAAAGATACTGAATTTTCTATTTTTTCCCCAACAATCCCAAAAAGGAAGGAATATTTGAAATCTTGCTATCTTATCCTTTGTTCTTTAGCTGCATTGATACAAACCATAAGGAATACTCTGACAAATTCAGAAATTAAAAAAAAAAAAAAAATCTCTCCAAAAATGATCGCTCCCTTACAACTTCCACCTCAAACTTCATAACTAACAAATCCCCAAGAACTCATCCATTGACAGTTGCAAACGTCTGACAACAACTGGACCATGAAAGTTTTTAACCATCAGCTCCTGACTGACATGATCACTGAATCTTTGAACAAACAGCCCTACTTCATGCACTGATACTCTGATAATGGTTTGGCTGATAATGACAAACAGATGACACTCTCTTTAACAGTTCAAAAAGTTCAAGCACAGAGTCAGATCTTTTCTCATTCAGGGACTTTGGAAGCAGGAGCCATCCACCCAACAACAAGTTAGCTCATGTAGGAGTGAAGGAATAGCAAACAACTTCATTTTCAGGATAGCTTAAGAGAACAACTGTCTGTCCTGAGTCAGGCTCACCATCAAGGGTTTGTGCGTTCTTCCACAGCTTTCGTTCACTGTCTGAAGCATCTCTGGCCTGCACCTGGTATCTGGGCTGCACTGACGACTTCTTCTTCTGTGCTGTAATATGATCAATGAACACTTAAAATTTTCACAAAATTATGAATAAATATTTGTATTGTGTATGTGTCCACACTGCGGCATGTTCCACGTGTTAGTGTGTTAGTGTGTGTGTGTGTGTTTGCTTGTGTGTGTGTGTGTGTGTGTGTGTGTGTGTGTGTGTGTGTGTGTGTGTGTGTGTGTGTGTGTGTGCACATGCACAGGTGTACACACATGTTTGCACATAAAATGTGATGATGAATGAACATACATACATGTGCACAGGCCCCAAATTTCACCAAAACATCAGTGCTAAGTACATCATCATGTCAATATAAGAGAGAACTTAACCTGGATGCCAAAATACATTCAGAAGTATGATGACCGCAACTATTATGTCAGTGCGCTATAACAACGGGTGAATGAAATTTAAAGGTAAGTGCATTTAGTGGCCTGATAATTACATGTAACAGCACATTTTGGGGTTGACAAATTCTGATAAGTTTTCATCTCAGCAAATTCAATTACCCATTATCTTGCAAGTTATGTTGTAACACTACCGTAATTTTTCAAATAACTATGCTTTTTTCTTTTTTTTTTTCAACAGGAGGTATGTTATTATGAAACCCTTTGCTGTGTTACAATTTGTACCAAAAATGTCAGTGACAAGTTTAATTCACCTATAAAGTGGAATTCTTCATAAAAACACAAAAGTCAAAAATCAAGGTGAAGCGAATACATCTTTTGGAAAACAATAATACTGTCAGCATTAGAACTAGATGCAAGAAGCGAGAGACAAGGGCTAAATGAATTGAAGAGAGAAGTGAAAAATGAGGGTGAGGGGGAAAATGGACAGAGGAAAAGTATCCTGACTCTACATCATGTTCTCCATACTCAGTGACTCTTGCAAGGAGCGAGCAACCACCGGTAACTTGCTGGTCAGTTTTGAGTTGAGGGAGATCACTTCAATGTTGACCAAATAGTGAATCTGCAATGTGAACAGAAGGAAAACATGGTATCAGCATCTGATGCTTCATGACAACCAGCTGAAACTTGAATTAGCGAAATATTTTAAAAAAACATTTTTGCCAAGTTGATCTCACAGATGTAGAAGATTGTTTGCCTTTGTGTCCTTCTGCTTTTTTTTTTTCACCTAATGTTCAAGCTGACAACAATTATAACAACAACAACAAAAACAAGCGGAGGTGGATGACACAGATAGTGAGAACATATACCCCAAACCATGTTTGGATGTACATGACAGTAATAATAACTTGAACTACAATCATGACTCTCTACCAAACCAAATCTAACTAGATGTTAAAATGTTTAAGTAGCTTTATATATACGTTACTCATGAATAATAATATACATGAATATCAAACAATACAA
>JADBJO010000003.1:2025673-2030673 GCA_016801955.1 Conus betulinus | reverse complement strand
GAGACAGAGAGACAGAGAGAGAGAGAGAGAGTCCTTTTGTAAAATATTAACATACAGCAAGCTGCTAAGAATGATAATTAGACAATTACAATGCATCAGTAATATCAACATTTTGTTTGACAGTTACATGATGATGTGGTTACAAGGGCAAGACAAGAACGAGCAATATACAATCAATTATCAGTTAGCAACAATAAAGTCCTAGCGTCAATAGTCATAACGATTATTATCATGATGTGTGTATGTGTGCATGTGTGTGTGTGCAAGCAAGCGCGCACACGTGTGTGTGTGTGTGTGTGGTGTGTGTGTGTTGTGGGTGTGTGTGTGTGTGTGTGTGTGTGTGTGTGTGTGTGTGTGTGTATGTGTGTGTGGTGTGTGTGTGTGTGTGTGTGTGTGTGTGTGTGGTGTGTGTGTGAGAGGAGATTGTGTGTGTGAGAGTGTGTGTGAGAGAGAGCGAGAGGGGAGAGAGAGAGGAGGCGGGGAGAGAGAGAGAGAGAGAGAGAGAGAGAGAGAGGAGGGAGAGAGAGAGAGAGATGCTGTCATAATCTTTTTCCTCCCTCAATCATCTTTTTCTTTTTCTTATTTCTTCGGAAATGTTAATACACTACCCAAATGTTAAATTATAACTTAATACCCAATACGCAGCGTAAATCGGAGAGAGAGAGATACACGATGAGAGGGGAGAGAGTATAAGAGAGAGAGAGGAGCCTCTAAAGGGGGAAGATGTACCAATGACATATCATTGATAGATAAGTGGAATCACATGATCGAGCTTTCAAAAGGAATACGTCAGTGTCATGGTTGATTACAAATCGGCCTATCCGTTTGACCAGCAAACAACAAGCGTTGAAAGGTAAACAAAAATTTGTGGAATTGATGATATCGCACACTATTTAAAATATTTTCTTTTTGTTACAAACTAAAGAGATAATGGTCCCACTTTTTAAAAACATTGGTTTGACCAATTTTTTTGATATGGCAATGAGTTTCCGCTTCCAATTTAGAAGAAATATAGAACACATGTAGAAATATACAGAACAGATTCACAAAACGACTCATCAGACTGGGTCACTTAAGTAACGAAGAAAGGTTGCAATTCCTTACTTCACCAACTCTAGAATATAAAGCAAGAGAGGATAATTACGATTCTTTAAGATGTTACCGATGATTACGGTAAAGCCGAAAGTAAAAAGAAGTTCAATCTTGCGAAATACTTCAACGCTAGAGATCATCCATGAATTGAAATCAATAAACCTTTGTTTTTAAACTACCTTTCTGCGTGTATCACTGTAATTCTGTACTCAACACCATTGGGACTGCAGGAACACTCAAAGGCAATACTTTAAAAAAAAAAAAAAAAAAAAAAAAAAAAAAAACTCACACCGGAAAAAATACCGAGACCCTCGCAGATACATATACAAAGCCAATCAACACCAGGCAGAAGGACTCAATCAAGATGGTTCAAGACTTCACAAAGGCCGTCTTGAAAGCTGCTACAGAATCCATCTCAAGAGGAGCACGCAAAGACTACAAACCCTACTGGACGGAGGAACTCCAGAATCTGGAAGATGCTGCCACGGAAGCCAGGGACCGAGCAGAAAAGCAGCCATCACTGGAGAACAACATAGCGGTGAAGGAAGCAACTGCCAGATACAAAACTGTCCTGCGCACAAGCTGCAAGAAAAAGCTGGCAAGAGAAAACCGAAAGCCTAAGTCTCGACAAGGATGGCAACAAGCTGTGGAAACTGGCTAGAACCCTGAGCAATGAAACAACAAGTCACCCTACAATAATAATACAAGAGATTGGAAATTACCTCTCTGCAAAGAAAGCAGCAGACCACTTCACATACATCTATGAAAACATCAGCAATCTGGAAGTCCCTCCTGAACATAGAGCTGCAGTGCACAGAGCCCAAGGTGAACTTCATGAGAAAAAGCCCCAAGAAGAAGTCATGACCACAGCTTTCACAGAGAAAGACTGGAGGAAGCGTTGCAGAGCCTCAACCTGAAGAAGTCGCCTGGACCAGACTGAATCACAAATGAAATGATTCTGCATCTTGGGATGAAGAGTAAGGCAGTCCTTCTAACAATCTTTAACTCCAGCTGGAAGACAGGATCAGTACCACAGTGTTGGAGGGAAGCAGACTTGATCCCCGTTCACAAAAAGGGAAAGGAAAGGACAACTCGAAGGCTGACAGCTACAGACCATCAGCCTTACAAGCTGCTTAGGAAAGTTGATGAAGAAGAGACTTGTCAACACAAGGCTTGTCCGGCACCTTGAGGAGCATTAGCTGCCGAGCCCTGAACAGGCAGGCTTTCCGCCAACACAGATCAACAGAAGATCAGATCAAATTCATCACTCAAAGTATAGAGGACGCTTTCCAAGAAAAGAAGAACACGCTTGCTGTCTGGATTGACATGGAGAAGGCGTTTGACAGTCTGGAAGGACGGACTCAGGTTCAAACTACGGCGATGTGGTGTGTCTGGGAGGATGCACACCTGGATCAGCCAGTACCTACACAACCGCCAAGCCCGAGTCAAGATTCAGGACCAAAAGAGCAAGAAAAAAGTGCTGAGACAGGGAGTACCACAAGGAGGAGTCCTTTCGCCAACGCTGTTCCTCATCTTTATAGATGACATCGTCAGAGAACTGCCAAGAGGGGTCAGAGGAGCGATCTACGCAGATGACCTGGTACTATATGGTGCCCTCTGAAGAGTACACCACTACAGCACAGGTACGCCTCCAGACTGCGCTCATCAAGATCAGCGACTGGACCAAGGAATGGCTTGTCTCTGTCAACTCAAGCAAAACAACCTACACAGTCTTCAGCCTATCCAGCAAGAAGCAAGAGGCGAAGCTGACACTGAACAACCAAAGGCTTGCAGAGGAACCCACACCTACCTACCTGGGTGTGACCTTTGACCGCAGGCTCACTTGGAAACAGCAGATCACCAGATGCTGTAGCAGGGCCAAGCTTAGACTGGCGATCATGAAAAAACTTGCAGGAACGGACTGGGGGGGGGGGGGGGGGGGGGGGGGGGGGGGGGGGGACGAACGTATCCTGAAGAAGAGACTCTATACAGGGAGAGTCCGACCTGTAGTTGAGTACGGGACATCAGCATGGGCATCAGCTGCAAAGTCTAACCTCGACCATCTCAACAAGATACAGAACCAAGCTCAGCGTGTCATAACTGGCGCCATGAGATCCACCCCAATCCTGAAGATGGGAGGAGACCACTGGGCTACAGTCATTGGAGGACAGAAGGGACACAAAGATCATCATCCAGGCAGCAAAATTCAAACGCCTTGAAAACCATCCATCCAATGAACGACAGAATGAGCAGACCCACCAAGAGCCGGCTGAAAAAGAGGCAGCTTCATCCACCAGTCAAGACGCCTGGAAAGACAAACCCCAGTCTTGATGGAACACGAAGCAAAGCCTGTCCCGGCAAATGTCACCCACCCCATCTTGGAAGAGGCAGGTGTTCCCAACAGTCGTCACCAGCATTCCCGGAGTGGGAAGAGAGAGGAACACAATTAGACACCCAAAGGAAAGCCCTGGCCACGGAGTACGTCTGCAAGCAGTACCCCCAGGAAGACTGGACCCATGTCTTTACAGATGGCTCCGCCACAGAAGCAACGAGGCATGGTGGAGCTGGAATCTTCCTCCGATACAAAGACGGAGATGAAGAAATTGCAATCCCAACAGGAAAATACTCCACCAACTTCCGAGCTGAGCGAAGAAGCTCTTGTGAGGCAGCCACAACAGTCTCGCAGAACTCCACAAGAACAACAGGGCAGGTGGTGGTGTTCTCAGACGCTCTCTCCGTGCTCCAAGCCCTCAAGAACTCCCGCTGCAAAGAACAGAACCATCTTACTTCAATCCTTGTTGCCCGGAGTGCCAGAGTGGAGAAAGTGGTGATACAATGGGTACCAGCACACTGTGGCATCAGAGGCAACGAGAAAGCGGACATTCTGGCAAAAAAGACGGTGCACAGAAGGAGTAGGCCAACAACTTGGTGTCATACGATGAAATCAAGACAATCATCAAGGCACAGCAAGGAATAAAGTGGCGCCTTCAGCACCCCAAAATACAACCCAGAAGACAAATACCATTTGCTGGGACGACGGGAACAGGTCAAGATCTTCCGCCTGAGGACTGGACACAATCGCCTGCTCCACCACATGCACACAAAATTTGGCATTGGACAGAGTGGAGAGTGCCCTTGTGGTGAGGGACCAATGACAACCGACCACATCCTTCAAGACTGTATGACGCATGCAGCATCCAGAAGGAAGTACTGGCCAACACCGACAGCAGTGGAAGCCAAGCTGTACGGCACCCTGGAGGAGCTGCGGTGGACGGCAGCCTTCATCGAGGACACCGGGCTATCTCATCTAACGGGAGGCGAACGAGGAAGAAGAAGAAACCGGATATTGACCTATAGAAAGACCGACAGATTGGCAAAACCCAAATGATAAAGCCGGCAAAACATCAATATCGTCACAGTGCGACTGTGACACTGACAGAATGAAACGCGTGGAAAGAAAAGAGACATACGCAGATATTTAAACAAAGAGTTGCTAAACAGAATGAAAAGAAATAAAGCAAAGCAACGAGTGCGACTGGGGACACTGACAGAATCAAAAGCATGAAAGGAAAACAAGACATAAGCTGAGATTTACACAAACATCTGCTAAACAGAATGAAAAGAATCAAATAAAAACAATGATTTGACAAAAAAAAAAAAAAAAAAAACAAAAAAAAAAAAAAAACAACAACAACAACCTACAAAACCTACAAAACAACAAAACAAACAAACTGACAGACGGACAGCCAAACCGAAACCATAAAACGACACCCAATACAAGCTACGAGTCTGCTTCTAAACCAACAAACCATCCAATCAGCTATACTCAATTCATGATGTCTCCAGCCCAAACGACCACTGGCGGCCATGTCTCCAGCCCAAAGGACACCTGGCGGCCGGCCATACGA
>JADBJO010000003.1:2013173-2020673 GCA_016801955.1 Conus betulinus | reverse complement strand
TTCACAATCTCAAATGGCGTCAAGCGGGGATGTGTGTTTGCTCCAATTCTGTTTAGCATTTGGTTCTCAGCTGATAGACGCCTTCGAGGACAGTTACCAAACACTCACAGCAAATACAGGATGGTTGAATCTTCAGTTACCACGACGAACGAAAAGAAATTTTATGCAGGTAACGAATTCACGACTCATTGCAGTATTTTCTCCAGTGCATTCCACAGTGATGATGAAACCAACCACAGGATAGCCAAGGTCAGAATCAGCTTTGAAAGACTACGTCAGTCTGTATGGAAAAGAAGAGGAATCAGCCTTCAGACGAAACCCAGACTATACTGTGTCATCATCCTTCCCAACCTCATGTATGCACGTGAAACCCGAAGTGTGCACAGAAGACATGGACGTAGAAGACATGAACCACTTCCACATGCCATACCCGCATAAAATCGCTAAGATCAAATCATAGGGGAAGATTCCCTGTACAGCGCCGCTGTCTTTCATCAAATACTTTCGTCGACACCACTCTGATAAAAAAAAGTTAAAATCAGATGGGCCACAGGCAGCCAAGTCTTCAGAATGCCAGACGAATGCATCTCAAAGCAACTGTTACACGTCCAGCCAGCAGCGGGAAACTTCTCTCAAGATGGTCAGCACAAACCATTTGTGACACAACCTTACGGTATCCTTCACAACCTTCGGAATGGACCGCATCTCCTGGAAACAGGCATCTTGCCTAGACATCAGCTTCAGGCGCAATGGCGTCCCAGCAGGAATTGTCACGGCTGAAAGGGAACGCATTGTTCCAGACCCACCAATCCCGCGGTTGTTGCTGACAAGCAGTGGACGGACATCAACACACATACACACGCGCGCACGCGCACACACCCACCCACCCACCACACAGGCACGCACGCACACGCACGCGCACTCACGCAAGCACACACACACGCGCGTATTAGCGTGTGTTATCATAATTAATGTTTATAGCTAGAACGTATCATCTTGACCGAATCACAAGCACAGAAAAGCTGTAGAAAAAGGATGCTCGAGAGATAAAAACAAGAAGAAGAAGAAGTATATACAGATGTGTGTGTGTGTGTGTGTGTGTGTGTGTGTGTGTGTGTGTGTGTGTGTGTGTGTGTGTGTGTGTGTACATATATAGACATATATGCATTTATTCATAAAAACACACACACACACACGTCTGCAAAAGATCAGACAGGAAAAACACAGCACTCAGTCAGTTCCAAACAAGAACAGAAACAAGACTTCCCGAACGTCGTAATTCTCATGATTCTGTGTATAAGGGAGTGAATGGGAACAGACTGGGCCTTTCTTATGGTTTTGAGGTCAAGACAAGCCAAGTATTCACATCAGAAGACCTTACTTTGGCGCTTCAGTCAAATCTTTACACTGACGAAAAACCACCAGATGCAGTAGTTATCCACTGTGGGGTAAACGACCTACAGAAAAAAGACCCAAGACATGTCAGCAAAGAGTTTACTTCCATTGTCAAAGACTTTGCCCACCCCATCCCAAAGTGAAGGTTGTGGTTAGTAAAGTTGCTCCAGTCAAAGATCCCAAACTGGAAATTAAGCGAGAGGTTTTCAATGCTCTAACAACCTCAGATCTGTTTCGAATCAAGAATGTGTCTTTTGTTTCTCATAACAACCTACCAACCAACAACTGGGCACTCAGAGACAACCTCCATCCTACACCTAGAGGGTCAAGTGTTCTGGCAAGAAATGTTGGAAGGCACGTTCGAAAATTCTTCTGGGAGAAGCCGAGGAAGACAGTGAGATTGTCTAACCAGCGACAGTCCGGAAAATATCAACCTTACAGAGGACACCAGCCCCTCCCTGGATACAGAGACCCTTGGTTCAACATGTTCGACGTGTTGAGTACACAGTGGTATTGAAACCAAAGACAAAGAGACCTGTTGATTTAGTTTCTGCGGAAATCTCAGTCAAGATCACTGTTTATCCCCATCTTGAGTGACTGTAATTCGCATATTACTTATTTTACTTTGTCAAAGCATTTTATATAGATCTATAGTCTGTTGTCATTTTTGTTTGCTTGTATATTATCTTATCACACAACAACTATCTTTTGTTATTGTTGTTGCTGGTATTGTTAGCTATTTCTTATTTATCTCATTGAGTTCATTCTTAATCGCAAGGCTGTTGAGACAACACAGCGTTAATCAGGAGGGAAAAAAAATGCCGAAGAAAATGGAAAGGCAATCTAATATTCAAATAATGCACTGGAATTGTAGATCAATTTCCACAAATCTAGACAATCTTGTGCAGCATCTTTCATCAAATAAGTATCATGTTTTAGCTTTACAATCTCTAAATGTATTCACTAAGAAACTCCCAATCCTTAAGGGCTACTTTTATCCTCCAATCTACCAGTCTGAGGATGAAAAAGGAAAAATCACACAGCTATTTATATCAAGATGTTCTGGAGTACAGGCAAATTGTACCACCCTTTCCAACAGATACTAGAACATTAATGCCTGTGCAGTCAGAGTAAAATTTAATGAATCGCTGATTTTGAATATAGTTTGTGTATCTGCCAACTGGTCCAAACGAACAGAACACAGAGTGGCTACGCTCGATTCAGGATCAGAAAGAGAAATGGTTGATAGTGGGTGATTTTAATGCTCATTCTCCCTTTTGGGACAAGGAATGCACTGTTGGCAGGTCTATCAATAACCGTTTCGTCGAAAATGTTATTGATTCTGCTTTATATCTACTAAATAATGGGAGTGTAACTAGAATTCCAGATATATCGAAGCATAAGCCATCTGCTATCGATTTGTCATTTATATCACCAGCTATTGCATGCAACTGTGAATGGGATACTGTCAAGGATACATTGGGTAGTGACCATCTTCCCGTTGTTATCAGTTTAAATGACAAACCAGTAAGTCAGGATTCAGTAAAAGATAAAATTCCCAATATAATTACAGAAATGCGGATTGGGACAAATTTGAAAGATTGTTGTCAATGCATAACATTGAAGAACTTCATTCGGATAATATAGATAGTATTTATGCAAAATTCACTGAGATAATTTTGTACGCTGCTGATTCTTCAATACCGAAGTGCAATCAAATGAAAGAGAATAAATATTCAGGAAATGTTTGGTGGAACGATGCTTGCGCAGAGGCTAAACAATGAAGAAAGAAGCCTTAATGAATATCTCAAAGACAAAAAGAAAGAAGAAAAACACAAAAATATGAAGAAGGCAAAAATACATAGCAATAGAGTAAACGAACAGGCCAAACGGCAGTATTGGTCAAATTTTTGTAAAAACGAAGTTTCTGATCATGCAGATCTTCAGAAGGTTTGGAAAAAAGTGAAGGATATGAAAAATGGAGTATGCCTTCCAGAATATCCAGTGCATATAGAAAATGAAGAATTTCCTTCTAACTCACAAAAGGCCGAAGCTTTCTCAGAAATGTTTGCAATGACGAGTTGCAAAGAGGGCTTGTCAGAAAAGGATAGAGTTTTTTCGAGAGAAAGAATCTTCCAGTGAAATATACAATGATCCAATAGAAGATAACAGCCATTTTATCAATGCCCCCATCACCTTAAAAGAAATGAAAGATGTCATTTTTTCCAATGGAAATAAAAGAACTTCAGTAGGCCCAGATGGAATATCAAATGAATTAATCAAACATTTACCTGCTAATTTTGTTAACTTTCTTCACCAATTCATACAAAGATGTTGGTCGTCTGGAAATATTCCATTATATGGAAACAATCTATTATTGTTCCCATACACAAGCTTGGTAAACCAAAATCAGACATAAACAGTTATCGGCCTATTGCTCTGACGTCACATACTGGGAAAACTGATGGAAAAAATAATTTTAAATCGTCTCCTATACTACTGCGAAAAGAACAATATCATACCAATACATCAAGCAGGTTTTCGTAAGGGCAGATCAACTATCGATCACCTTACAAAACTAACAACCCAAATTAAACATCAGTTTGCCAGAAGGAAAATGTACTGGCTACTTTCTTTGATATCAAAAAAGCATACGATCAAGTATGGCATTCTAGACTACTTTATAAATTAAAATCCATTGGCTTATCAGGTTGCATGTATAATTATTTCAAGACTTTTCTAGCAGATAGATCAATTCAGGCCAAAATAGGACACACTTACTCAAAATCAAAACCACTTCATATGGGAATTCCACAAGGATCAGTAGTAGCACCAATACTTTTCAATATTTTAACACATGACCTACCATCATCTGCGTCTAATCATGTTGAATTGGTTCAATATGCTGATGATATCTGCATATGGATGAAAGTGACTATGAAAAAACGCACTCCAATGAGATCGCTAAATTACACTAAAAAATTGTATCAAAGAGAACTTGATAATATAAATGGTTTTATGATTCAAAATGGTTTAACTTTGTCTCCAGAGAAATCACATATGATGCTTTTTGACTCTGGTTACGATCGAAGAGAGTTGCCTTCTTTCAATCTAGAAGGGTCAGTTATCAATTATGCACAGTCTGTTAAATTTTTTAGGAGTAATCCTTACATCAAAATTGTCATGGAAAGAGCATTTAGAATACGTAATGATGAAAGCTAAAAAGAGTCTGAACTTCCTAAAAATTGTCAGCAAACAACAGTGGGGACAAGACATTTCCACTCTTATACATCTAGTAACAGCACTTATTCGTTCAAAGTTAACATATGCCCAAGAGGTATTCTTCTCCGCCCCAAAATACCTTTTAAAAAAATGCAAAGTATAGACAGTAAAGCCTATAAACTTGCCATTGGAGTTCCAGTATATACCTCTTCATTAAAAACATATGCTGAAATTGGTATATTACCTTTTGAAGAAAATATGAAACTTGCATCATCTAAATATGTCCTAAGGAGTACATCAGTTCCAAATTCAAATTATGATGAAGTGTGCGTAAAATCAGACACGGATTTTCCCAAAAGAGCAAAGTCGGTTGCCTCTTTAGAAACAATAGCACTTTCACTTACGACATTTTACAAGAGTCAGGAATCAATAAGAAAGATATATCATCTCTCGTTACTGTTCACTGCAGTCCCTAAATGGAACTACTATCAGCCTTTTTCGATACTAATATACAAAATATAAAGAAAAATGATGGTCCCACTTTATCTGCTTCTGTAAAAGCTCATATTTTTTTAGCACTACCCGTACCATTTAAAAATTTACACTGATGGCTCTAAGCTAGATAATGACATGGTTGGAGCCGCATTTGTAATCCCAGCTTTAAAAGCAGAGAAGGCTTACCATCTTGGAAAACATTTTTCAATATTTACAGCAGAACTTATTGCTGTTTTGATGGGTTTGAATTTTCTGCTTGATCTTCCTTTTAGTCTTGTTCAGGTATTATTTTTGGTTGATTCTAAATCTGTTTTAGACGCGCTACAGTCTTATAATCTAAAAGTAGAGGTGATATCATTGCAGAAATTAGTCATACAATCCATTATTTGTCACTGCGCGGAACTAGTATCTCATTCTCTTGGGTTCCATCACATTGTAATATTTTTGGTAATGAATGGCGGACAGACAGAACAGCTAAAAAGGGTGCAATGAACACTAAAAATTCTGTACATGTTAAAAATCCTTTATCTTTATCTGAAAGTTATTCCTTAATTACGAAAATTTGTTGGAATCATGTGAAGGAAATAGTAGGAGGTTCCTATGTAAATTTCACTGAAAAGAGGAATATTTTCAAAGTCAAACATATACATTCCTGCAATGGTGAATTCATGTGTGAAAACCGAACACTGTCATCCCTGGTCTACAGATTCAGACTGAATGCTCTCAGATGCAAATTCAACAGTCATGTTAAGTGCGTCTGCGGTGAGGAAATAACACCTGTCCATGTTATTCTACACTGTCAGCATTTGAAATCATTTTTACCCACTCGATTTGTGATTCAACGGCTTCAGATTCATCTTTTAAGAATATTTTATTGAACGATTTGCTTATGCTAGATGTTGTTAAAGGCTTAAAACGGAGCCCAGTGGCTCACTGATTTAATGTTTACAAATGTTTTGAGTATGTTATTGTTGTTAAGATGTCATTTTTGATGGGAAATGGTAGGGAGGTTCAGAGATAGGAAGACGGGAGTTTTGTTGATTGTTGTTGAATTTTTTTTTTTTTTTTTTTTTTTTTTTTTTTTGCGTCTAATATCACAGCATTGTGAAAAGACGTTAAAGAGAAGAACGAACGAACATGTATATATATATATATATATATATATTTTATTTTTTTTTTTTTTCCCGAGCTATAATTTGTTTGTTCCTGATGTTGTTCTGCACGTTGCAGATTTCCTGCCTTTTCCTCTTTGTTTCCAACCTTTCCCTGTTTTCTTTGTCCGCCCAGCTATCCTCTCCCCCCCATCCTAAAAATCTGTTCACACACACACACACACACACACACACACACACACACACACACACACACACACTCTCTCTCTCTCTCTCTCTCTTGAGAAGACGAATATGTCACCGCTCAACACAAACCCAGGGTTGTCCTACAATGTATTTGATCAACGATGCTATCTCATCACGCTGTCATTGTTTTGTTTTATTTCATTGATATCAGTTGAATGGCTAAACGATTTCATTTCAATGTCTCTGCAATCATGATGTGTGACAGGACCTTAAATCAATCGCAATTGTCCATACAACGAACACTCACTGAGATCTCTTTCATAAATGTATTTTACAACTCCTGATGCATGGACGTATCCCTCGTAGTAAATCATTGTAATACATCCCAGACAATCCTGATACCCGGTTAAATGGAATCGATATCAGCCGTACCCGTTGGACGGTAGAACAAAAGTCATATTCGGCAGTTTGCTTTCTGCGGAGGTTTTCGGATTAGTCTTAGTGCTAGATTACACCACTCTACCCAGCCTCTCTCACACCTACCTTCTCCCCTTCCAATTATCTCGATACCCTTCTTCCCTCACCCTCTTTAAGACTTTCCATTTGGCCCTGGGCCTTCTGCTTTGACAGAATGCGGATCGACTTTGGAAACTTATGGACCTCATATGATCATGATAGCGATCTTGTATGTGCGTGCGTTATGTTGTGCGCCATCTTGAAGCCCACTATCGTCGTGCCTTGCACCATACACGCATGTCGTATGGCACCTTCTTATCTTCAAAAGATCAGAATTATTGCTACGACAATGAAAACACCGTCACCCAGAAAACAGTGATGATCACCCTTTTCAAGAGAAAACATTAATTATTATGTTTAAGAAATGGTACGTTACTTTTGCGCGAGCAATTACTATTTTCATAAAAGAAATTCAGTTTTATAAGTCATAATTACCAATAACAGCGGTTCTGACGCGATTAAGAGGTCACCCTATGGGTCAAAAGGGAGGACACCACGTAGCGACAATCTGCAGCCATATGCTGTATAATCTGTCAAATGCAGCGATTGTTTCAAGCCAGTGTGCATGTGAATG
>JADBJO010000003.1:1995673-2003173 GCA_016801955.1 Conus betulinus | reverse complement strand
CCAGTAGTCCTTGTTATACTATCACCATCTGCCAGTAGTCCTTTTATACCCTCAGCATCTGCCAGTAGCCCTTTTACTATACCATACCCTCAGCATCTGCCAGTAGTCCTTTTTATACCCTCAGCATCTGCCAGTAGTCCTTTTTATACTGTCACCCTTTTTATACCCTCTCAGCATCTGCCAGTAGTCCTTTTTATACTATCACCATCTGCCAGTAGTCCTTTTTATACCCTCAGCATCTGCCAGTAGCCCTTTTTATACTATCACCATAAGCCAGTAGTCCTTTTTATACTACTACCACCATCTGCCAGTCGCCGTTCCCCCATCATCATCATGCCGGAAGCCCTTCTTCACACATCATGTCTTCACTTGCATCTGCAAGCCGGTAGCCATACTCCCATTCTCACTCCATGCCAACATTCGTTCTGCCTTAGTTTAAACTATCACAACATGCCTCTAGCCCTTGTTTCATCACCACCACCAGTCCACAGCCTCATTCATTACCACACAGATGCCAGGAGCCCTTCTTCAGTTCCATCACATAGCCTCATTCGTTGTGATACTTGCCAGTAGCTCCTCCACGATCTCCACACGCTGCTAGCCGGTCTCCTTGAGTCACAGCATGCCATCAGCCCTTCATTAGGCCACATCCCCCGCGGCGTGCTCTTTCTCAACAACGATTTCCTCCCACCTTCTCCAACAGGTAGCCCCTTTTCGAATATCACCACAGAAGCCTTTCCCCCCCCCCCCCAACTATCAACACACACGCAAGTATAATCCTTCTTCCACTGTCGCCAATGCCAGGAGCCCCTGTTGCATTATCACCACGTGTCAGAAGCCCTTCTTTCTTTGTTACCAAGCCCAAGAAATCATTTCCTCTGGCAACACATCGGAGAAGCTCTTCTTCCATGATGACTACACGCCACGCCAATAGCTCTCACTTGTCAAGACACACTGGTAGCCCTGTCCTATTATCGCCACATGCAAATAGCCCTTCTCCCATTGCCGAAACATACAAGCAGCTCTTCGTCCATTATCACCACACGCCTGTAACCCTTTCTCCCTTGTAAAGACACGCCACTTACTCTTTTTTTTTCATTGTCATAGCATGCAGACTGCCCTTCGTCTTTCGTAGCCTCATCCTGTCTTCCATTAGTAACCAGATATTAATAGCATTTCGTCATTGTCAACACATGCCAGTTGTCCTTATTCCATCGTCATCACAATGTAAGTTGCCCCCTTTCCGTTGTCAACACATGCCAGTTGCCCTGCTTCCATCATCTTCACAATGCAAGTTGCCCATTTTCCATTGTCAACACATGCCAGTTGCCCTGCTTCCATCATCATCACAATGCAAGTTGCCCCTTTTCCATTGTCAATACATGCCAGTTGCCCTGCTTCCATCATCATCACAATGCAAGTTGCCCCTTTCCCTACAACAGCAGGCCTTTTCCCATTCTCGCCATAGGCCAGTAGCCCTTCCTGTATTATCACCGGAAGCTAGTAGTCTCTTTACCACTGTCACCATATGTCAGAAGCCCTCCTTCAATAATCACCATATGTCAGAAGCTCTTCTTCAATAATCACCATATATCAGAAGCCCTTCAATCACCATATATCAGAAGCCCTCCTTCAATAATCACCATATATCAGAAGCCCTTCTTCAATAATCACCATATATCAGAAGCCCTCCTTCAATAATCACCATATGTCAGAAGCCCTTCTTCAATAATCACCATATATCAGAAGCCCTTCAATAATCACCATATATCAGAAGCCCTTCAATAATCGCCATATATCAGAAGCCCTTCAATAATCACCCAATCACTGCATGCAATAATCGCCATATATCAGTGTTAAAAAATCACTGCTAGAAACCCCCAGTGTCACACCACCTGCTACCCCGCTTACATTATCACCATAAATTAGTATCCGCTTTACATTGCCACCATATGTCAGAGGCCTTTTTGCAATGGCCACCATACGCCAGTAGTCCCTTCATAATCACTACATGCCGGTAGCCCTCCTTCCATCACCACTACATACCGTAGCCTTTCTTCCATTAACAGTATGTGTCAGTAGCCATTCTTCCACCACTACGTATCCGTAGCCTTTCTTCCATCAACACTATGTGCCAGTAGCCCTTCTTCTATCAACACTATGTGCCAGTAGCCCTCCTGCCATCAACACTATGTGCCAGTAGCCTTTCTTCCATCAACACTATGTGCCAGTAGCCTTTTCTTCCATCAACACTATGTGCCAGTAGCCTTTCTTCCATCAACACTATGTGCCAGTAGCCTTTCTTTTCTTCCATCAACACTATGTGCCAGTAGCCCTTCTTCTATCAAAACTATGTGCCAGTAGCCCTTCTTCTATCAACACTATGTGCCAGTAGCCTTCTTCTATCAACACTATGTGCCAGTAGCCCTTCTTCTATCAACACTATGTGCCAGTAGCCCTTCTTCTATCAACACTATGTGCCAGTAGCCCTTCTTCTATCAACACTATGTGCCAGTAGCCCTTCTTCTATCAACACTATGTGCCATCAACACTATGTGCCAGTAGCCTTTCTTCCATCAACACTATGTGCCAGTAGCCTTTTTTCCATCAACACTATGTGCCAGTAGCCTTTCTTCTTCAAACACTATGTGCCAGTAGCCCTTCTTCTATCAACACTGTGTGCCAGTAGCCCTTCTGCCATCAACACTATGTGCCAGTAGCCCTTCTGCCATCAACACATCCGTTTTCAACCACATATCAGTGGCCCCACATGCGTTTTCTCCATGTCAGGATCCCTTTCATTGTCACCACGTGCTGTTATCCCTTTTTCCATTGCATATGGATTGACCAGAACCCCTTTCGTTATCAACGCATGCAAAGAACCCTTCTTCCATTGTTGTCACATACCACACACCTATCTGCTATCATCCGTTCCAGTTTCAAGGTGGTGTCACAGCGTGTAGACTAGTCCATATACGCTACACCACCTCTGCTAAGTTTCCAGACCACACTGTGCATGAAGGGGGCTCATGGCTATGACTTAAAAGATGTCCGATCTGCGCATAAGTGCAACGCGCTGGTCAGACCTTCGGTGCCTACCTAACGTATCACTACATGCCAGTAATGTCCAGCCTTCATCACCTGACGCAAACAGCTGGGTACCCTCTTCACATTATCACCAGAGGCCAGTAACCCGTCATCCCTCGTCAACACATTCCAGGCAGCTCTGATCAATTAACAAATAGGATAATCCTCTGACTGATATAACATTTCTTGTTTTGTTTGTTTTTGTTTGTTTGTTTTTTTCTACAGGAGAGCTGATCATAAGGGACGGCAAGTATGGGGAACAGGACGAACTGTTTGGGATGGCCTTGACAATGGCCACCGAAAGCTTGGCTGTGGTGAGTCCCCGTTCTTTTTTTTTTTTCCGATTGACATCAGCACGACAACATGTGTGGTTGTTTTTCTGAATTGTGGTTTCGTTTCCTGCTGCTGTGTAAATGTGTGACCACCTCCCACCCACAAAATGGTAGGCAAGTCGGGCCAGGCAAAGCTGAACTGCTGGCAATCTACAGCCGTGAGAGTCACTTTTGGATAAGATTATTTAATTCTGCGCCAGTTCAGTTCAGTTCAGGTCAGTAGTTATTTAATGTCTTTTCATCGCCAGATGATATTAGACACTTATCTAAAAAAAAAAAACCCTTCACACTTAACTCATCATCCACATTAGTACTTTTAAACCCACATCTGATGTATGTATGTTTACATAAGTAAAATACCCTAGTGGTACACAACTTTGTTGATCTTTATGAAAATTTTGCAACCTGTGACTGCGAAATAACCATGGCAACTTCAGCAACATATGAACCATATAACACAGTACTGACATTATCAAAGTTAGTGATCTCAATACCTTTCTCCCGATATAGCGAGATCAACACTGGGCATTCAAACAAAACATGACGTGCAGAAATGCTTTCTCTGCAGACACAAGTAATACCAATGCTGCACCAGCTCTTGACAAAATGATAAAAACCAAAACATATTTTCACAGTTTTTGGGTAAACCAAGTCAGAAATGTGATAAATCGGTATGCTTCCACGCCTTTTCCTTCATATTCTTTGACAAGACCGTAGTTTTCATTTCCTTTTTTTCTCAGATTGGCTTCTGTATCAACGAGACACTTTACAGCATGTAAATTTATTATTTTCCTAACGCACATAAACCATTTATATATCATTAAAAGGTTTTTCTTTCATCTTCCTATATATTTCAATACCTTAAAAAGACGACTAATCATTTTGCAAGAGTTGGTCACATTCCAACATTGCTTTGTAGCTGTGCGATGGTAGGTGTGCTCTGAAGGTTTGCTAAAAAACACATGTTTAAAAAAAAACAAACAAACAAACAAACAAAAAAAAAAAACAAAAACAAAAAAACAAAAACAAAACAAAAACGCGCGTTCAGACGATTTGGACATAAACTGGAGGACATGGATAACCCACACGCTCAGGAAGGGAGAGAATTCGAGTCCTTATTTCACGATTTTCACAGTGTTTTATTTTTTCTTCTTTTTCTTCTCTCCCTTTCCTTTAGACATAGCGGTGGTCAGAAAGAGAGTCTTTCGGACGACATAAAGATTTGTAAAATAAATGTTCATTTTGTGATGAAAACAATGTTATAGACACTGAGACTTCGTCAATTCGTGTTTGAACTAGAAAAAAATATCTGTTTGATGCATGTTTCTTTCAGAAATGGTCAAGGATAGGAATGAATGTTTGATACCGGATATCGGCCTATGTTCCATGTTTGCAATGAACTGTCATAAATATTTTGAGTTCAGACAACAACAAAAATATCATGAGTAAACCTGGTTCTGAGTAGATTAATTTTTTCTTCCAATTGTAAGCAAACATTTCTGGTGATGATTTATATGTTTTGTAAATACTGAGCAAAATTCTTACGAACATTTGACCTAACAAACGTACTTCACACAATTAACATGTCAACATTACTACCAAAATGCTTGTAAAAAAAAAGTAGAAAAGAAAGAATAATCAATGGGACAGCTGATTTATAGATCCTTGCATGCATTAGTCGCTCTACAGTTGAGCAGGTCCAGGATAGCGACCAACAGACGACTTTATTTCGTTTTCTCTCTTTTTTTGGCGAATGGAGGATACTTTATAAGTGCAGCCGGTTAGCAACAGAAATCACATAGAGGAGATGCAGACATGAATGCTGATTGTCCACTGCTTTGATTTCTACGTACTGTTCTTGAAAAACACAGCAAAATGGTCTTACATTTGAGAGACTATGTTTCATATGGGCACGGAACTAGACGCTGAAGATGATGCTATACAAGAACGATGGGGGGTGTAGAAAAGGATGACTCTGAGGTAAATGGAAAACAGATTTAGAGGGAGAAGTTTAACTGTCGCCTGCTTCGAATGAATTGAAAAACCTTCCCATCCTGTTAATGGCCCCATCCTGTTATGGCTTGGCTTTGAATAAATAAGTGAATAAAATAAATAAATAAATGCATAAACAAATGAACAAACAAATGAATAACCCTCTCCCGTCGCCCTCCTCGAATGCCCCCACCCATTTTGCTAAAGTTATCAACGTGTGATACACCTTACAATAAAGAATGAAGTTTAATTGCTGTACACGAACCGTCAGTTTTATTTCACAGTGGGAAAAAAAACAATTCGGATTTGTCCATTTTGATGTGACAAGAATTCTTCTAGTTTGTCCGGTGAGTGAGGTCCTTACGCGCGCACGATGGTCGTCCCCACGAGCGTCCTTGACACTGATTCCTGGCCTGTGTCAGGTGTGCGGCCCCATGTGGTCCGACCTGAAGTGGTGGAAACAAAAAACTACTACGACTTCAATGTGGGACGGTGCCAGGTGCTTCCCGCTCAGGACGAGGAGGAAGGAGTGACCCCGTACAAGCAGTTCAAGGACTACATCAAGGACATCGAGCTGGAGGGAAGAGTGGCCAGGCACATGTACTACGGCAGAGCCGAGTTCGGCTTCTCGGCTGATAGTGATGGGGTATGTTGTGTCGTTAAAACAACAACAACAACAACAACAACAACAAAAACTACACACACACACACACACACACACACACACACACACACACACACACACACACACACACACTAATTTTCAGTTTACTTATGGATGTTGCATGTATAAAAAGAACTATAACATTTACTTGTTACTAAGCAAAGCTGAGATATGTCACTGATGTTTCTTTTCTAGTGGTGGGTATTTTTTTTTAATGCCCAAAGGCTCAAATGTGTCACTGTTACTTCTTTCGTCGCAGTGAGTACGTGTCTTTTTTGGCTAAGGGTGAAGACACCATGTGTTTCTTTTGTGGAGGTGACTACGTTTTTTTTTTCTTCTAGTGTCTAGGGACTCGACTATGTTCTTAGCATTCTTCTTTTGCGGTTGATAATTTGTTTTTAGAAAATAATGGCTCAGATATGCCATAGGTATTTCTTTATTTTACTTTGATGTATAATTTTTCAGCGAAAACGGGTTGAATTGTATTACGTAAGAGAGAGAGATTGTAGAGAGTAGAGAGAGAGAGAGAGAGAGAGAGAGAGAGAGAGAGAGAGAGAGAGTGTTTGTGTCTGTGTGTGTGTACGCCTTTTTTTTCCTTCGTTGGAATGTTGCGTATGACATTACGCCTGTGAGTATTCGTTTGTTTCAGGAGGGAAGAGTTGTAATTGGTTCACCAGGATTTAGTGTGTCAAGAGGTAACACCCCCCCTCTCTCTCTCTCTCTCTCAACCCAACCCCCCCCCCACCCTCCGCCCCCACACGAGCGCACGCGTATAAGAAGAAACGTGACTAGACTGGTCATTTTTCGGTGGATCAGTAACTGTCGATAAACATTTTTAAATAGCAAGACAAGAACAATGTATAAAAACATGAACATGAACGCTCACTAAACACACTCACACACACACACACACACACACACACACACACACACACACACACACACATACACGCACGCACGCACGCACGCAGAGAGAGAGAGAGAGAGAGAGGAGAAGGTGCATTAGGGACTCTCTCTCTCTCTCTCTCTCTCTCTCTCTCTCTTTAACATGAATGTTTCTGAAACCATATATCGTACTACAGTGTATGCACGTGAATGTACAAAGAATGAATAGACGAATCTCATGTACAGTGTACATACAACTGTGATATTAGACAGGAAAAGCGATGGATGGGGATGGGGTGAGGGTCAGGGGTAGGGGCTGGGGTAAACTGGGGAAAGGGGGCAGGAGGTGAATAGATAGAACCAACTGAAATTCGCATCGAGAAAAAAACGACAAAACAATAACTCTCTCTCTCTCTCTCTCTCTCTCTCTCTCTCAAGTCAGTTGCACAATCTCACATAGGTCATCGTCCAGGTTATACGAAACGACTGCAGCGTTCCAGTTTTGTCAAATTCGATTTGACGTCGACCTCACTCGGCCAG
>JADBJO010000003.1:1973173-1990673 GCA_016801955.1 Conus betulinus | reverse complement strand
ACAATAGTGTTATGGCAGAAAAAAAAGGAAAATTAGATATAAAAAGCGCTAAGAAAGTGACAGAAAAGAGAGTTTTTTTCCCCACAGATTTTCCAGCATTGATGAAGATAAGATTAAAAGAATCCCACTCTCCGCCTGTTCCTCCTTCTTTCCTCCCCTTCTTGCCCCCGCCCAAGTACACACCAAACCTCACTGTCTCCCTTGCTGCCCCCCCCCCCCCCCTCCCCCTCCCCACTCCTAGTTCCGTTGCTGTTGAGGGGACAGTTGTCAACGAGGGCAGACGGACGTTGCAGGAGTACTCGTCTTTCGGGTCGGCGCTGTGTGCGGTGGACGTGAGCGGAGACGGGTGGGCGGACCTGCTGGTGGGAGCCCCCACCTACACCGTCTACGGCAACGACACCCACGCCTACGACCAGGGCCGTGTCTTCGTCTACATCAGTCAGGGAGAGGTCTTCTCCGGACAGGTGGGTTGTGGAAACACAGTATCTACATCAGTCAGGGAGGTCTTCTCCGGACAGGTGGGTTGTGGACACACAGTGTCTACATCAGTCAGGGAGAGGTCTTTCCCGGACAGGTGGGTTGTGGACACACAGTGTCTACATCAGTCAGGGAGAGGTCTTCTCCGGACAGGTGAGTTGTAGGAATACAGTGTCTACATCAGTCAGGGAGGTGTCTTCTCCGGACAGGTGAGTTGTAGGAATACAGTGTCTACATCAGTCAGGGAGGTGTCTTCTCCGGACAGGTGAGTTGTAGGAATACAGTGTCTACATCAGTCAGGGAGGTGTCTTCTCCGGACAGGTGAGTTGTGGAGAAGATGCTCGGACTATATCAACCAAGACAACGTTTCTCTATCCTGTTGTGTTGTGGAAATACAGTGTCTATGTCTATCAGGGAGAGGTCTTCTCCTGAGAGATGCATCGTGGAAATATAGGGTCAACATCGTTCAGGGAGAGACCTTCTCTGGGCAGGTGGGTTGTGGAAATACAGGATCAGCATCGTTCAGGGAGAGACCTTCTCTGGTCAGGTGGGTTGTGGAAATACAGGGTCAACATCGTTCAGGGAGAGACCTTCTCTGGACAGGTGGGTTGTGGAAATACAGGGTCAACATCGTTCAGGGAGAGACCTTCTCTGGACAGGTGTGGGTTGTGGAAATACAGGGTCAACATCGTTCAGGGAGAGACCTTCTCTGGACAGGTGGTTGTGTGGAATACAGGATCACATCGTTCAGGGAGAGACCTTCTCTGGACAGGTGGGTTGTGGAAATACAGGGTCAACATCGTTCAGGGAGAGACCTTCTCTGGACAGGTGGGTTGTGGAAATACAGGGTCAACATCGTTCAGGGAGAGACCTCTGGACAGGTGGATTGTGGAAATACAGGATCAACATCGTTCAGGGAAGGTTTCTCCGGACAGAAAGGTGTCTGTAAGTGTGTACTTGGAGAAGCGGGAGGGAGTGTTT
Organism: Conus betulinus; assembly: GCA_016801955.1. NCBI lineage: Eukaryota > Metazoa > Mollusca > Gastropoda > Neogastropoda > Conidae > Conus > Conus betulinus. The sequence continues at coordinate 1,989,215 of JADBJO010000003.1, read as the reverse complement.
TCCCATCTGCCCTGCTGTGCCCTCACAGTGACATCCCTGCCATGCCACTTGTTCCTGTTGCTGTTGCCCCCCCCCCCCCCCCCCCCCCCCCCCCCCAAAACACATCCAGGAAATCCTAACGTAGCCCCAGTAGCACCAAAGCAGACGCCTTGTCTCTTGGGTTGTGTCCAGTGATTAGCCTGTTCAGATTCTTCACCACAGGCAGGCCATCACACACTAAGTTCAGTACTGACTACAATGATTTCAAAATCGCAGAGAATGAGTGAGCATCTCCCCACTGGAAGGTGCCATCACCTCCAACGGCAGCTCGTCACCGACAACTTTTACACAAATTCACCAGAGATATAGATTCGGAAAAAAAGAAAAAACTGAAACTGAAACTGTAATCAACACGAGAGCATGGTGTAAAGGACAGCAGACCGTGCGATTTCATATGTTCGTAACATAATTGTATTTTGTACTTTCCGAAAACGTGCCACAATTGCCTGGTTTTGATTAAAATTTTCTTCTGCTAAACATCCTTGGAGTAAGACAGTTTTGCTTTTGAACCCATACAAGATAAACGTTTGTGCAGCTGACGTCTTTACCATTATCTCCACCTTGATCCCCACCGCCTTCTTATCTCTTCGTCCTCTCCGCCTCGAAACCTCATCCTTCATTTGGGTCTCTCCACAACTTTGTTCTTTAAATTAGCGAAGGGGAAAAGCTCATTTTCAGAGTCCATCCTATGGCGCTTTGAGTGTCTGCTTGTTTATATTGATCATCAATGTGTTCAAATCACACGCGGTTTCAGGACAATTTTCACGACGGAACAACCTTGACTGGGGATGAGGTCAGCTTCTCCGGGTTCGGATCTGCCATCAGCAGCATTGGGGACATCAACAGAGATTCCATAAATGGTAAATCATTAATGTTTCCCATTACTCAGTTTTCAGTCAAGTTCTTTTTTCGGTGTGTAAATTGTCCGTAATTCTTCATTAAAAACTTTTTTTCTAACCCCACCGTTCTGTAGAGATATGTTCACGGTCCTAATCAAACATACACATACGCAGAGGAGTCCCTACAAAATCTTTCCTTATTCCTGTGTATTCTTTTGTTTTATTTGCTTACCAGTCATCATCGCGCATTGTACCACAAGGATGGAAGATCTGATGTAGTTCACATTGTCTCACCCGCTTGAAGAAAGGTTTTTTTTGATGAAGCTGAAATCGATAGATTTTATGTACTCCACCATTTATTCTTCAGTTCAGCTGTAAACCTGTCACATATGAAATGTGATCTTCATTTATAAAATAATCGAATGTCAGCCGCCGTGGCGAAGTGGTTAGCATCGCGGATTCCTGGCTGGGAGGTCGTGGGTTCGAATCCCATTAGAGTCATGTGGGGTTTTTTTTTCTGCCCCGACCGGCTCCTACCCAGAGTTGAGTTTGCTGCGGGCTCAGTTGGGAAGACTGGGACCACACAGTCGAGTTTCATCTACTTAATGGATGCGTTTCTGAGAATGTTGCTCAAATTTCCTGACCAACACTGCAGGTGCCTGCATCTCTCGGGCCTGGTGACGCCGGGATATATTATGAAAGGAAGCGCAGAATACAGCCCTGTCATGTAGTCTCAGACCGAAATGGAAATCCGTAGCATCATCTTAATCATCCTCATTCTTATCGATCAGCATTAAAAAAAAAATGTCTCAAGTTCTGTGGCCCTTCATGCCCTGCTTCATGGTGACCTCAATTTCGATGTCCTCTCCACGTCTGTGGCCTTGGTTTGGTTCCGTCGGGGTCACCGGTATCGGCGAGTCCATGGGGGCTGTCGTTGGACGGACGTGGTGGCGCCCTCAGGGGGAAGGGCTCACTCACGCCGGCTCCGCGACTAAGCAATTATTGTCAGTAGGTGGCTTAATAGGTGGTGTCCTGCGTACGTTAGATCAGAACAGGCGCCACTGAACACCACCGAGGTGACTCGGCAGCAGTGCAGTGTCTCCTCCGTGGGTTGCCTCTTGACGACTTGACATTGACTGCTCCCTGTGGATTGCCGGTGCCGGGGCTGTGGCGGGGCTGGCCAGGCTGTGGCTGTGGACGGGGTGTCGGGAATGAGCGGCGTGGGTGCACTGCCTCTGAAGTCGCGCAGAGGTTGGGACAGCAAAAAAAACAATTACTCCATCAATGATAGGTTTCATTCTTGTGTGTACACTCCCATACATGGTGAACTTCATTTTATTCATGGATTTACTACTCTATTAATAGCAAACTTCATTTTATGTACCCTTTGCTCTATTGCTAGGCTTCGTTCATGTGTCCGTAACTCCATCAACGGTAAAAACCCCATTTATGTACATTTAACAATGTCAGGCTTTGTTAATGTGTTACGTTACTTCCTTGGCGATTACCTTCAGTCCTCCACGCATTTGTCCGTCAACGGTAAACTCTATGTTCGTATAATTTCGATCAGGTGCGCACTAGTCTATTCACTGTAAACTTCAGTTATGTATCCATGACTAAACTTCACTCATCTTTGCATTAATGCGTTGATGGTAAATTTCTGAACATAATTCCATGAGTGGTTAAGTTAATTCATCTATTCATCACATTATTGACGGTTTCACGACATTTTTGTTCTCATCACTCTGTCAGTAGTCATTTTCATACTAACTGTTATTGTATCTGTTTAGGGGGGAAAATTACGTATTGATTATTGGCGAGACTAAACCAGGCCGAGCTCAGCACTTAGCTCATGGCATACAAGTAAAGCTTAAGTGGCATATATCGAATTGAGTGTATGTCACGTTTCAACCAGACACGTGATCTGCATTAGAAATAGCTCGACTCAAGACAATTACTTCACATTTAATTAAACTGAGGAACTTTAAATGTTGGGTTCTGAGCTTAGTGTGGGGGGTGTGGAATACATTTAGACGCACGTGGCACAGAATGCCAACGTTGAATATTGTAGTTTTGTGTGCACGTGTCTGCAAATGAACCCCATGTTTACACAAGTCACCAAACCACTGACCTGTATGACACAAGTTTTGGTGGAATGTCAGACATCGCAGTGGGCGCCCCACAGGAGGAGGACGGAGCAGGTGCGGTATACATTTACCTGGGATCACGTGACGGCCCCCGCCAACAGGTACTCCCAGAAGATCCGAGGGAGAGACTTCTCCCCACCTCTGACCTCTTTCGGGTGCCCACATTTCCAAACCCACGTCGGCCTTGAGTGATTACCACTACCCAGGTCAGTGAGAAGGGCAGGGGTTACTGTTCCTGACAGTTTGTGGACTCGAAAGAATACTGAGTGTCTTGTGTCTTGATTTATCTCTGTTAATATGGAAATTTTGGTTATAAAGGCAACGCTAGTTTATTTTTGTTAATATAGAAAGCTTGGCTATGAAGGCAACGTTAATTTATCTCTGTTCAATACAGATATTTTGGCTATAAAGGCAGCGCTAGTTTATCTCTATTAATACAGAAATTTTGGCTATAAAGGCAAAGTTAGTTTATCTTTGTTAATATAGAAATTTTGACTATGAAGGCAACATTAGTTTATCTTTGTTAATATGAAAATTTGGGCTACAGAGACAACGTTGATTTATCTCTGTTATCACAGAAATTTTGGCTATGAAGGCAACATTAGTTTATCTCTGTTAATACAGAAATTTTGGCAATAAAGACAACGTTAGTTTATCTTCGTTAATATAGAAATTCTGGCTATCAAGGCAATATTAGTTCATGTTTGTCAAGATAGAAATTTTGGCTATGAAGGCAACGTTAGTCAAGCTCTCTGGATGTAGAAGTACTATAAGTTTTCTGTTGAGGTAGAAATTAAAAGGCAACGTTAGCTAAGCTCTGTTGAGGTAGAAAATTTTGGCTATAAAGGCAACGTTAGTTAAGCTTTGTTGATTAGTAGAAATTTTGGCTATGAAGGCAACGCCTGTCCAGTGCAGCTGTTCTTAAGTGCAACGTTTTGCATCCAGTTACTAACACCGTTGTCTGGAGATCAGTGGTCTTTTCATGGTTATGATTCTCTCTTACTACTCCCCACCCTCACTCATTCTCATCACTTTTTCTCTCATGAAATCTTTGCCAGGACATTCTGTTAATGACTGAGAAATTGTTTGCCTGCTCCCCCCCCCCCCCCTGTGCTTACTTGTTTAATATATTGTTGGTGTACCAGTGGGAGATCAGACCTCTTTGAAGACCCAAGAAAAGGATATTCTGCACCATTCCAGCCAGCTGTCGGTGCTGATGCGACTGACAATGCTTGGGTTGAAAAATAGGAGAGCTATCATCTCAGGCAGACTGAACATTTGGACTTTCTTTGAATCCTTTTTGGTAATACCCGAGAATAAGCTTCAGAAAAGAAACGCTTGACTGATGTATTTCGTTTCTTCGTGCAACTCATTTCCTTGCTGTATATCCTCCTTTCTGTTCTTCGCCGTCAGCTGTTGGAGGCTGTAGGTTTTCGTTTTCCTCTCCCTTTGTGATGAGAATATACCACACAATTGTAAGCGGCATAACTCCATTTGTTGCCAAGGCTAGAGCAACAGAACCAAATAAGTTCCACTGATGATCGTTCTCAACCAGGGGACGAAAGTAGTGTCTCGACAGGCGATACAGAGGGTCCAGTTCTCAAGACAGACTTTGGTGGTCCCAATAGGCTGCTGGTGAAGGGTTGAACTTTCATACCTTATAACGCCCTCTTCTCTATCCCCTGTTCTTTCCCCCACTCCGCCACGATGAAAAATATTTGCCAGTTCAAAGCTCGACGATGGAATGTCCCCCCTTCACTGCGTATTTGTTAAAGATGAATATGTACATGCTTGTTGAACAAATAAATCGGCCGTACAGACATGGTAAACCTCTTACTATGTATTGCCCATACCTCCAGAAGACTGTGAACCTTAATGTTATTCAGTATCTATCTATCTATCTATCTGTCTATCTATCTATCTATCTATCTATCTATCTATCTATCTATATTCATGTATGTATGTATGTATGTATGTATGTACTATCTATCTATCTATCTGTCTGACTATCCATTTATATATCTATGTAGCTAGCTGGCTATCTGTCCATTTTCAAAGCAAAAGTGTATCTTAAATTTAATTCTTTATCTTATTTTAATGCTGACCAGACTGTGGCGGTTGGTACATCACTGAACCCTACCAGAGGTTTTCTTTTTCCACTGTACTTTCATTTTTTTCTATTATTTCACTTCATACTGCTTCAGTATACTTTAATTTCAGTACTCTACCATTTGATTCTCTTTTAAATGTGTTCCCTTTATAATTTCAATTTGCAGATTATTACGTACAATTTTCCACTCGGCGAAACAGGACTGTTCATATTATTTAATTTTGTTTTGTTTCTTTTTTTTCTTTCGTTTATCTTACATTTGTTTAAATCACTTTATACATTTCTGATTTTATAAACTTATTCAGTTTCATTTCAGTTAGTTATTTCATTCACTTGGTTTTCTTTGCATTCATTTTACTTGGCTGTGCTTAATCTTTTATTTTTGTTTCTGACTTGACGCGATTTTTTTTTTCCATCATATTGTATTTTTCTCTCTTTGACTTTATTTGATTTTCTCTATTACTTCTCTTTATTTTCCTTTGGTTTTACTTCCTTTTATTTTGTTGTATTGTGTATTATTTGATTTTTACTTTACCGCTGATTTCGTTATGGTTAACTTAATTCCAGCATATTTTCCATTATCAATTTTGATACCCATTTCCTTTTTTTTCCCAATGTTTTGGCTTGCCAGACTTCGCTGTTGGCGCTCCTCTCAGCTCGGCCGCTGTGTTCCTCAAGACTCGCCTGATCGTCAACGCGCACATCGACGTTGAGGCCACGCCCAACCCCGTGGACAAGACCAATACTTTGTGCCCTGCCCAGCTGGCCCGAACCGAATCCGGTTGCGTCGACGTGACCCTGTGCCTGAACTTTACCTACAGCACCACGGGACTCAGCAGTTCGGCAGCAGTTCAGTTCCGCTCCCTGGGTCAGTGGTGATGGTGGTCAGAGGTGGCGGTGATGATGATGATGATGATGATGATGATGACGATGATAACGAGGACGATGGTGATGATTGTAGTAGTGATGAAGACGATGGTATCAGGTATAATGATGATGAGAATGGAGGTGTTAATGGTGACGACGACGACGACGACGATGATGATGATGATGATGATGATGATGATGATGACGACGACGATGACAATCATGGCGATGGTAGAGATGATGATGGGTGATTTTGGCACTTCATATCTGCTCCTTCTAGATAACTGTGCTGCTGTCGATACTGAAACAATTCTAATTAGAGACAATAGAATAATTTATAACCTAACACGTTTGTTTATCTGTCTGTCTGTGTTCTTGCTCCCCATACAAATCCACAGTTTTCATCTGATTGTTTTCAAATTTGGTATTGTGCCTTATTAACGTACTAAACAGATCAAAAGCAAATCATTTTGTACAAAACAATCGTATCTTTATGCAAAAATATTGTGAAGCAAAGCAATGTGGGGATTCAAAGCGGGTCTAAGGCAAACAGTTGTTATCAGACCTATGACAAGGTAATCCCACATCCCTGACTTTACAAACTTCAGTGCTGCAACTTCGGGGAGGAGGGGAACGGGGATGGATAGCGACAATGGCAGTCATGGGGAATGGGGGATAAGGTGGGCAATAAGGTGGGAATGGATACTAAGACATTTGCGAGGGCAGGGGGGGGGGGGGGGGGGGGGGGGGGGGGGGGGTGAATGTGGTGAGGAGGAGAAAAGGGCTGGGGTGAAGGAGGAGAACAAGTAAACCAGCAATAACTTCGCATAAATGTTGCTGTTATTGTCATTCTCACATAGGCTGCTCATTTCGAATCACGTTGTTGATAACCTAACCGACCACGTAGGAGGTCCGTTTCGGGGAAGCCCGGGGGGGGGGGGGGGGGGGGGGGGGGGGGGGGGGGGGGGGGGGGGGGGGGGGGGGGGGGGGTAGAAGCGATGGGGAGAGACAGGGATGGGAGCGGGGCCTGACGGGGGGGTCCTGTTTTTTTTTGTTTTTGCTTTTGTTTTTAGAAAATGCTGAAAAGTGGTTGATGGCATTGGATGAAGAGGCTAGCCACGAAACGTTCTTGTTTACCGAAAGAAGTGCACTCGACAAGAAGTTGTTGAGTGACAGGGCAGGAGGGAAGGGGATGGGGGTGAGGGGTCATTTGCAGAGGTTGGAGGTCAGGAGGGGGTACATAGTGGCAGAGCTGTCGAGCAACTTCACCAAAGAAGTCGTTTAACGAAAGGAGAAGGGAAGGAGGTTGAGATGTGAGGGTGTGAACTGGGAGGGTGGGGGGGGGGGGGACACAGTGGATGGGATGGGGATGGGGGAAGGGGGTGCTCTCTGTATATACCACGTATTATCGACAATATTTGCTGATTATCTATTTCTACGATGATTAATATTTTGTGTGTGTTCGTCTTCTATTTTGTTCTCTCCCGCCTCCCCTCCACCTACCAAAGAATGCTGCTCTTAGAGATGCTTTCACCCCCCCCCCCCCCGCCACCTCCTTGTAACCTGGCATTTTCAGACGCGGTGTTTTCGAGGGGAAAGGCAGGGAAGGGGAGGGGGCGGGACAGGGGACAGAGGGATGATGAGGTCCAGTATACATGGACTCCACCCCGCCCCCTACCCACCCGTGCTCAGCGCCTGCTTTAAAGAGAAAGAAGTTTGTCAGGTTTGTCGTTAAAAAAACATTCCTGCTTTGTTGCTTTCCAAGGACTTAACGCGGGCTCTTGGATTTCTGTTAATTTTGACACTGAGCTGCAGATCAACTTGTTAAGTCTCAATGAATTTGCAAACATATTGGGCTTAACGCTGGGCTCTTGGATTTCTGTTAATTTTGACACTGAGCTGCAGATCAACTTGTTAAGTCTCAATGAATTTGCAACATATTGGGTTTTATGTGCAATCCATGTTTTCGAGTTGTGTTTAGGATAATTTAAAAATTATTCGTATAAAAAAGCAAAAAATCCCCAAACACTCCAGCTATAGTCAGAATGACACACGCATGTGTGTGTGTGTGTGTGTGTGTGTGTGTGTGTGTGTGTGTGTGTGTGTGTGTGTACGGACCAGAATTAACACGATGTTACCCTACACTATCAGCTACGCTGCAACTCGCAGTAAAGATAGACCATCATCATAAATCTCATCTGTATCATTCTCCTGATCGTCCGAGTTTTCATTTATTGCTGGACTTCGTGATTTATCGAGGTGATTTACGCTGCCATCGTCTAAACATATTGTGTCTCTGCAGCCTCGTGACTGTAGTTGCTGCTGTAACTGCTGCAGCAGCTACAATTACTACTACGAGTGCTGCTGCCACTTCTGCTGTTGAACCGTTACACGCCTTCTGTTCCCGTCTCTGCGCAGATTTCAACGTGGCCCTGGAGGTGGACCAACTGATCAGCGCAGACGTGGCCCGACGTGTCCGGCTGTATAACAGTAAGGACGGTACCTCCACTACCTCCATGCACGTGGGCCTGACTGTCACCAGTACCTCACCCTTGTGTCTGACCTACCCGGCCATCCTCAAACAGGTATTGCACTCATGCTGGCCACCTCAAACAGGTACCACGGTTATTGCACTCTTGCTTGCCATCCTCAGACAGGTACCACGCTCTTACCAGGCCTTCCTCAAACAGGTTTCTTGCTCTTACCTGGCCTTCCTCAAACAGGTGTCTCGCTGTTACCTGGCCTTCCTCAAACAGGTATCTTGCTCTTCCCTGGCCTTCCTCAAACAGGTATTTCGCTCTTTCCTGGTCTTCCTCAAACAGGTACGCTCGCTCTTACCAGGCCTTCCTCAAACAGGTATCTCGCTCTTACCAGGCCTTCCTCAAACAGGTATCTCGCTCTTACCTGGCCTTCCTCCAAGAGTTCCCTCCCTCTTACCTGGCCATCTCCAGAAGGTACTGTACTATCACACGACCTTTCTCAAGCAGGCGCTTTGCCCTTAGCTGGCCTCCCTCAGACAGATTAAAAGGGAGGCGACTGCAGGCGGAAAGTGAAACACATTTTTTTTTTGTAGGAATTGTTAGCGAGCCCGCCAGGTAACAGGGACACAGTACAGAATTGGCGAAAAATGGGCGTTGAATGAGAACGAGCCCGTTGGAAAGGGGATAAAGGGATTTTTATTATTGCTATTATTGCTATCATTCTTATTATGATCATGATTATTAAGGGATTTTATTATAACGATAGTTTTATCATTATTGCTATCATTCTTATTATGATCATCATTATTAACGGAGTTTTATCATTACTATTATTGCTATCATTCTTATTATGATCATCATTATTAAGGGAGTTTTATTATAACTATTATTGCTATTATTCTCATTATGATCATCATTATTAAGGGAGTTTTATTATTACTATTATTGCTATCATTCTGATTATGACCATCATTATTAACGGAGTTTTATTATTACTATCATTGTTATCATTCTGTCATGATCAGCATTATTAACTCCCTTCGTTTCCTACTCAACGGCCTCGTTTTCATTCACTACCCATCTTGCGCCGAATATGAGAAGATCAGTGATTGCTCGTTCTTCGTTTTCATTGTCCTGAATGTTGTGTGTATCTTGCTTGAAGTGGGACCTAAGAGGTCGACACGCGACGTGTTTTGTTTTGGAATCTGTTTGTCTCTGTTGTTTGGCGGGCTCATTAATAATTCTTTTTAAAACTTCCTCAGGGAGTCTGTGCTTCGCTCTTACCTGGCTGTCCCAAACAGTGCCTCACACTCGCATTGACATGCACAAACAGGCATCTCCCTCTTGTTTGACCACTCTCAAACAAGTACCTCTCCCTTTGCTCGACACCTTCAGACCGGTGCCGCTCTTTCTCCTGGTTACCTTCAAACAGTTACGTCAGTCTTAATCAGTCATCCTTACCGACCAACCTCAAACTGGTATACCATCAGTCATCCTTACGGACCAACCTCAAACTGGTATACCATCAGTCATCCTTACGGGACCAACTTCAAACTGGTATACCATCAGTCATCCTTACGGACCAACCTCAAACTGGTATACCAATCTGACCAGACCGCCCTCTACCAGGTGCGTCTGTCTGTCTTCATCATCCTAAGTCGTTTCACCTTTGCGAAATCATCCTCCAACGTCATGGCCCAGCCGTCACAGCTGTAACCTGGAACAAGGGGCTTGAACAACAGAGTAAACAGATGGGTGTGGGAGCCCCAGCTGAAAACGGGACGGGCAGGGAGCCCCAGCTGAAAACGGGACGGGGCAGGAGCCCCGATCGCAAAATCAGGAAGGAAATTTCAAGTTGGACTGAATCAGGACTGAAAGGGTATTTTGAACGTGCTGTTTGAATGGGAGAGCTAAAGAGCGTGGTTAACGATGGGAAGTGTGAGCTAAGATCTTTAAATCCAGGATACACTGTAGGCCTACTCGTCTGATTGACAGTTTTCGTCCGCCTTTCTCCCCATCTCTGTTTTCCCACCCCTCTCTTTCTCTCTCTTTTCCTTCACATTCATTCACCTTCCGTCTCTCTCTACCTTTTGTTACAAGTTTAACGGACAGTTTTTTTTTCATGTTCCAATTTTCGCATATCTGTCCATCCGTCTGAAGACGTGTGTGTGTGTGTGTGTGTGTGTGTGTGTGTGTGTGTGTGTGTGTTTTGTCGCAGTGCACACTTTTATATCTGTGTGATGTACGTCCAGGAGTGAATTGAAACAAGCGTGAACGACGGGCGGTTTGAGTTTACACACACACGCACACGCGCGCGCACGCGCGCGCGCGCACACACACACACACACACACACACACACACACACACACACACACACACACACACACACACACACACACACACACACACACACACACACACACACACACACACACACACACACACAACACACACACAGAGAGAGAGAGAGAGAGAGAGAGAGAGAGAGAGAGAGAGAGAGAGAGAGAGAGAGAGAGAGAGAGAGATGTATATTTGTACATTTTGTGTGGCAGGATCAGATCAACCGCAACCCGTTCCTACCGGTTCAGATAGCAGCCAGCTTCCACCTGAACACCACGTCTTTTGGGGACATCGCCCCCATCCTCAACCAGTCCATGCCAAACAGTGCCACTCGTCAGGTAGACTGTGTTGTGATGTGTTGTGTTGTATTGCCCCTCACATCTTAAAACAGTCCGTGCCCTACACTGCCACTCATCAGGTAGACTGTGATGTGTTGTGTTGTGTTGCCCCTCACTTAAAAAACAGTCCGTGCCCTACACTGCCACTCATCAGGTAGACTGTGCTGTGATGTGTTGTGTTGCCCCTCACATCTTAAAACAGTCCGTGCCCTACACTGCCACTCATCAGGTAGACTGTGCTGTGCTGTGTTGTGTTGTATTGCCCCTCACATCTTAAAACAGTCCTGCCCTACACTGCCACTCATCAGGTAGACTGTGGTGTGCCGTGATGTTTGACGCTATGCTGTGGTGTGCTGTGCTGTGCTGTGTTGTGCTGTGCTGTGCTGCATTACTGTGTTGCGTTGCCCCTCACATCTTGAAACAGTCCATGTTGCACTCGGCCACTCTTCATGTACACTGCGTTGCGCTGCGATGCTTTTAGTTGCGTTAGCTTGTACGCACTGTTTTCTATTGGATCGTACTAGAGAGTTTTCTACTGGGTTGCCTCTCTCGTATTCTCTTAGTCGCACTATGCTCAGCTAAGTTGTAATGTATCCTGTTGGGTCGTTTCTGTTTTCAGTTCAGTGTTTTACATTTGTGTTCCATTGGGCTGCATTTATTGTTCTGTACGCTGGGTTTTATTGTTTTGTATTCTGTTCTATGTGATTTTATCTCGTTTTGACTGTTGAGTTACTCTGAGTTGCTTTGTTGTCACGGACCACCTGTGGTCGTGACGCTGGGCTATATTTTTCTTTGCCTGCCTGGAAAAGAAGGCATATATATATATATATATATATATATATATATATATATATATATATATATATATATATATAAATAAATTCCAAGGATAAGTACCGAGCACCATTCCAGCAACTTGCAGAGCAGCTTGGTGTTGCAATGACTGCAAGAATTATTGAATTATAAACAAAGCTTGCTCTTATGTCTTAGATTGTATTAGAAATAGGGGGGTGATAAGCATTCATATCTGTAGTGGTAGATCATTCTGCCTAACTAACAGTATGTGCTTGAGTGGGGTGAATGGGGAATAATAAATGCATATATATATATATATATTCTTTTTTTTTTTACAATAAGGTATTAAAAGGAAGTTTTAAAAACTCCTTTTAATACCTTATTTTAAACAGATGTTGCTCCCCAAGGGGTTGAGCACCCTTGAATTTTTATTAGGCTTTTCAGCAGTATTTGTGATATATATATATATATATATATATATATATATATATATATAAACAGAGAGTTTAAAAAACCCACAACAGACAAGATAAAAAGATTTCCAAAATTTTCGGCTTTACTGCCTTCCTCAGTGGTGGTGAGTCAACTGGCCGGCGAGTCACACAACATTTATACATGCATAAAAAGAAAGTGAATAAAATTCACTATCTTAAAACAAGAAGCTAAAAGGGATTTCACGTACAGGCAAATCGTTCAAATGGAAGGGGAGCAAAGGGACGTTGTAGTATGAGGAAGAGGGGCTGAGTAAGAGTGTGTAAAAGCGTGCGCGCGTCACGCACATGTGGGAGTGTGGGCGTAAATGAGTGTGTGTGTGGTGTGAGTGTGAGTGAGTTTGTGTGTGTGTGTGTGTGTATGTGTCAGTGTGTGTGTGTGTGTGTGTGTGTGTGTGTGAGTGTGAGTGTGTGTAGTGTGTGAATGGGGGGGGGGGGGGGGGGGTCGGTGGGGGGATGTAAAAGGAGTCCAGCGGCGTAGAACAAGAACAGTTATTATAGTGAGTTGAGTCTGAAAAGATGGAGAGTTTTCAATTTTCTTATCCAGAATTTTTCCATACAAATTCTGTGCGTGTGGCTGTCTGAAAAAAAACTTTTTCTATCACCATGCATTTCATGTTGGCCAGGGTGTGGTTGGCCAGGTTGAAATGTTGCGTGACCAGAGTCCCGATGTTGTTCTTGATGTGAGATCTATGCAGATAGAAACGTTTTCTGAGTGAATTTTTTGTTTCACCAATGTATTGACAATTCTGACAGAGTTCGCAGAACATGAGATAAATGATGTTATTGGTTTGACAGTCAGTATGGTGTCTTAGAGTAAATTTTTCTTTGGTCTGGTTGCTAATGAAACTGGTGGATTCCAAGGCGTGCTCTCTACAAATAATACATTTGTTGGAACATTTGAAAAAAAAACCGTTAGGGTCGTTAGGATTTACGGGGAGGGTTGAGGGCATAAGCAAGTCTTTAAGAGAACGGCTGTTTCTTTCTCCTAGGATGGGTGGGTGAGGTATGGCCTGTTTAAGTTTGTCACTGGTGAAAACTGTCTGATATAATTCCTTAAACCATTGACGCAGAGGGGGGTTGCTAGGGTTATGAGTGACAATAACGGGTGTTCTAGGGTTGGGCAGCTTAGGTTTGTATAAGAGTATCATGTCTGGGTGTCTTTTTTGCCTTTTCAAGAACTGTGCGTAGAGTTTGGGATTTGTAGCCTCTTAGTCTGAGAAATTCGAACATCTGCTCTGAGCGGTTAATGAAATCTTCTGGTTTAGAGTATATACGTCTGATTCTCAAAAAACTGACTGTAGGGTAAATTCCTTTATAGTGGGGGAGGGGGGGGGGGGGAGAGATGGATAGACTTGTAATGTAAATAAGCATGTGCATCAGTGGGTTTAGTGTACAGATCTGTTTGGATAAAGCCATCTCCAAGTATAATGATACGTCAAGGAAAGGAAGTTGGTCAACAGAGGTATTGTGAGTGAATTTAATGATGGGATGAACTATATTGATATACGTCAGGAATGTTTGTAGGTCAGTCCGAGTCCCTGTCCAGAGTAGCAGTATGTCGTCTATAAATCTTTTCCAGAAGTGCTGAACAACAGGAACGGGGCTGTAAAAAAGAAGTTCTGTTTCAAACTCCCCATAAACAGATTGGCCGCAGAGGGAGCCATGGGAGTCCCCATGGCTGTTCCTGAAATTTGGTGATATATATGGTTTTCAAAGATAAAGTAATTCTTTTCCAAAACATGATTCATAATTTCTAGAAGTGCATCAGTGGGAGGTATGCTGGGGTCAGCTTTTTGATTCAAATAATATTCAAACTGCATTATTCAGCTCATTCTGGGGTATGTTGGAATACGTCTATTGTTACCATGTATATATATATATATATATATATATATATATATATATATATATATATATATATATATATATATATATACATGGTAACATGTACATGTACATGTAACATGTACAACATATATATACATGGTCAGCTTTTGATTCAAATAATATTCAACTGCATTATTCAGCTCATTCTGGGGTATGTTGGAATACGTCTATTGTTACCATGTATATATATATATATATATATATATATATATATATATATATATATATATATATATATTGTTTAAAAATAGTATGATAAAAGGAAGTTTTAAAAAAATCAACAGATCTGTTTCGAGCCAGCGCTCTCGTCAGGATGGTTTTGGGGCGCCTACTGCCGGTGTTATATGGCCTGATGTCACTGTTTGCACGTGCGGATTGGCTGCACGTATTGTTCGGTTTTTTGGGGTTGTTTACAGTTCAGGGTGCGTTTGCTGACAACGATTTCCATTTGTGCCTGCAGTTGTTTACTATTTCTACTTTAGATTATACTAAAGAAATACTAAAGTAGAAATAGTAAACAACTGCAGGCACAAATGGAAATCGTTGTCAGCAAACGCACCCTGAACTGTAAACAACCCCAAAAAACCGAACAATACGTGCAGCCAATCCGCACGTGCAAACAGTGACATCAGGCCATATAACACCGGCAGTAGGCGCCCCAAAACCATCCTGACGAGAGCGCTGGCTCGAAACAGATCTGTTGATTTTTAAAACTTCCTTTTATCATACTATTTTTAACAGATGTTGCTCCCCAAGGGGTTGAGCACCTTAAGATTTTTATTAGGCGTTTTAGCAGTATTTTTAATATATATATATATATATATATATATATATATATATATATATATATACATGGTAACATGTACATGTACATGTAACATGTACAACATATATATACATGGTCAGCTTTTTGATTCAAATAATATTCAACTGCATTATTCAGCTCATTCTGGGGTATGTTGGAATACGTCTATGTTACCATGTATATATATATATATATATATATATATATATATATATATATATATATATTTTGTTAAAATAGTATGGTAAAAGGAAGTTTTAAAATCATCAACAGATCTGTTTCGAGCGCTGGCTCTCCTCAGGATGGTGTTGGGTCGCCTACTGCCGGTGTTATATGGCCTAATGTCACTGTTTGCACGTGCGGATTGGCTGCACGTGTTGTTCGGTTTTTCAGGTTGTTTACAGTTATATATATATATATATATATATATATATATGTCTCTCTCTCTCTCTCTCTCTCTTTATATATATATATATATGTTATGTATATATATGTCTCTCTCTCTCTCTCTCTCTATATATATATATATATGTGTTACCATGTATGTATATATATATATATATATATATATATATATATATAAATATATATATATATATATTCATACATGATGTATGGCCATACCATTTCGTTCAATTTCTCCTTTGCTTGTTTTGGGCGAGTGTGACTCAGAGGGCCCTCGCTCCACGTGAAACACGTGCGTGTGGTGTATTCTTTTACGTCTTTTACCCGGGAGTCGAACCCAGCCGCGTGACTTTTTCTTTTCAGGACTTCGCAGTTTCTTAGAGGCCTTTGTTGGTTGATCTACATCGACTCATCTCAAGCAGCGGTGGCGGGGGTTGGGGTGGGGGGGGGCAGGGATGACTCCCGTTTGCAGGACATTTCTCCCCGTCAGCGGGG